>OX235271.1:52653663-53137594 GCA_944472155.2 Trichobilharzia szidati | reverse complement strand
AGAGGCTGGGTGGATGAGTGTCGGATGTGCAGGCTGAGATCGTACTTCTAGGGATCAGTCCTATAGTACGTATCACCAGGACGTCAAACAAACTTGACCCTGGCTAACCAACCGCGATGATGATCAGTGCGGCCTAGTCCCGAGCGTGAAGCGGGTGTGTGGCTGTCCGTCTGGCTGGCTGCTTATGGCGCCAGTAAGTGCGGACTCGGCCGCCTCCTTGTTCGATCGTCCAGCCGGACTGAGGAGGGTGCGCGAAAGCGTCACCATTCCCATTCGGTATGGAGGAACTGACCTGTGCTGAGCGGTTAACCATACATAACCAAGCTTTTTATTATCAATCAAAATAACACGACAACAAACAACTCACTGTCAACAAGTCACACACACACACACACACCTTACACACCAAACCACACCACACGCTACTTACACTCACAATCATTATCAACATACAACATTTAACACCGCAAACAAGCACAACCCACACAAACACAACACTCACCATACTCATTTAATCACACACTAAATATTCATCAATAGACAACAACACACCACACCACGTAACACAATGCACTCAATAACTAGCCACTCCTCTTACATTCATCGCAGTAACAACTCACACTCCACTGACGACGACACTATCACCAAGAACAACTCAAACCACACACACACACACACACACAAATGTGTATATCTCACGTTGACAGATTAATCCTAGCCGCCGGCGACCTCGACACGACCACTTCTATTGAAGAAGTGGCTAGAGATATCACACATTGACAAACAATGACACTGAAAGCAACACTGACTGACTGAATCACGCAGACGAACGACATCAACACGCCACCTGATTCATTCCAATTACGTCTGACGGAATTCAATTCCAGTATTGACTGCGAACTACTGATAAAGGTGGAGAGTAGTATACGGCGAGTGCACCATGAGGATTTGTAAGAGGGATTTTCGCCTGTTGGCGAGAAGTTGTGTGCTTGATGGGTTGTCTGCAGTGCTTGATTTCATGTGGACAGTGATGGTTGGCGATGGGAAATGGGGTTGTTACAGGGAGTGTGAATGATGTGCAAATGGTTTGTTTGAGATAAGGTGTATGCAATTCGGCTGGGTGGATGAGTGTAGGATGTGCAGGCTGAGATCGTACTTCTAGGGATCAGTCCTATAGTACGTATCACCAGGACGTCAAACAAACTTGACCCTGGCTAACCAACCGCGATGATGATCAGTGCGGCCTAGTCCCGAGCGTGAAGCGGGTGTGTGGCTGTCCGTCTGGCTGGCTGCTTATGGCGCCAGTAAGTGCGGACTCGGCCGCCTCCTTGTTCGATCGTCCAGCCGGACTGAGGAGGGTGCGCGAAAGCGTCACCATTCCCATTCGGTATGGAGGAACTGGCCTGTGCTGAGCGGTTAACCATACATAACCAAGCTTTTTATTATCAATCAAAATAACACGACAACAAACAACTCACTGTCAACAAGTCACACACACACACACACACACCTTACACACCAAACCACACCACACGCTACTTACACTCACAATCATTATCAACATACAACATTTAACACCGCAAACAAGCACAACCCACACAAACACAACACTCACCATACTCATTTAATCACACACTAAATATTCATCAATAGACAACAACACACCACACCACGTAACACAATGCACTCAATAACTAGCCACTCCTCTTACATTCATCGCAGTAACAACTCACACTCCACTGACGACGACACTATCACCAATAACAACTCAAACCACACACACACACAAATGTGTATATCTCACGTTGACAGATTAATCCTAGCCTCCGGCGACCTCGACACGACCACTTCTATTGAAGAAGTGGCTAGAGATATCACACATTGACAAACAATGACACTGAAAGCAACACTGACTGACTGAATCACGCAGACGAACGACATCAACACGCCACCTGATTCATTCCAATTACGTCTGACGGAATTCAATTCCAGTATTGACTGCGAACTACTGATAAAGGTGGAGAGTAGTATACGGCGAGTGCACCATGAGGATTTGTAAGAGGGATTTTCGCCTGTTGGCGGGAAGTTGTGTGCTTGATGGGTTGTCTGCAGTGCTTGATTTCATGTGGACAGTGATGGTTGGCGATGGGAAATGGGGTTGTTAGAGGGAGTGTGAATGATGTGCAAATGGTTTGTTTGAGATAAGGTGTATGCAATTCGGCTGGGTGGATGAGTGTCGGATGTGCAGGCTGAGATCGTACTTCTAGGGATCAGTCCTATAGTACGTATCACCAGGACGTCAAACAAACTTGACCCTGGCTAACCAACCGCGATGATGATCAGTGCGGCCTAGTCCCGAGCGTGAAGCGGGTGTGTGGCTGTCCGTCTGGCTGGCTGCTTATGGCGCCAGTAAGTGCGGACTCGGCCGCCTCCTTGTTCGATCGTCCAGCCGGACTGAGGAGGGTGCGCGAAAGCGTCACCATTCCCATTCGGTATGGAGGAACTGGCCTGTGCTGAGCGGTTAACCATACATAACCAAGCTTTTTATTATCAATCAAAATAACACGACAACAAACAACTCACTGTCAACAAGTCACACACACACACACACACACACACACCTTACACACCAAACCACACCACACGCTACTTACACTCACAATCATTATCAACATACAACATTTAACACCGCAAACAAGCACAACCCACACAAACACAACACTCACCATACTCATTTAATCACACACTAAATATTCATCAATAGACAACAACACACCACACCACGTAACACAATGCACTCAATAACTAGCCACTCCTCTTACATTCATCGCAGTAACAACTCACACTCCACTGACGACGACACTATCACCAATAACAACTCAAACCACACACACACACAAATGTGTATATCTCACGTTGACAGATTAATCCTAGCCTCCGGCGACCTCGACACGACCACTTCTATTGAAGAAGTGGCTAGAGATATCACACATTGACAAACAATGACACTGAAAGCAACACTGACTGACTGAATCACGCAGACGAACGACATCAACACGCCACCTGATTCATTCCAATTACGTCTGACGGAATTCAATTCCAGTATTGACTGCGAACTACTGATAAAGGTGGAGAGTAGTATACGGCGAGTGCACCATGAGGATTTGTAAGAGGGATTTTCGCCTGTTGGCGAGAAGTTGTGTGCTTGATGGGTTGTCTGCAGTGCTTGATTTCATGTGGACAGTGATGGTTGGCGATGGGAAATGGGGTTGTTAGAGGGAGTGTGAATGATGTGCAAATGGTTTGTTTGAGATAAGGTGTATGCAATTCGGCTGGGTGGATGAGTGTCGGATGTGCAGGCTGAGATCGTACTTCTAGGGATCAGTCCTATAGTACGTATCACCAGGACGTCAAACAAACTTGACCCTAGCTAACCAACCGCGATGATGATCAGTGCGGCCTAGTCCCGAGCGTGAAGCGGGTGTGTGGCTGTCCGTCTGGCTGGCTGCTTATGGCGCCAGTAAGTGCGGACTCGGCCGCCTCCTTGTTCGATCGTCCAGCCGGACTGAGGAGGGTGCGCGAAAGCGTCACCATTCCCATTCGGTATGGAGGAACTGGCCTGTGCTGAGCGGTTAACCATACATAACCAAGCTTTTTATTATCAATCAAAATAACACGACAACAAACAACTCACTCTCAACAAGTCACACACACACACACACCAAACCACACCACACGCTACTTACACTCACAATCATTATCAACATACAACATTTAACACCGCAAACAAGCACAACCCACACAAACACAACACTCACCATACTCATTTAATCACACACTAAATATTCATCAATAGACAACAACACACCACACCACGTAACACAATGCACTCAATAACTAGCCACTCCTCTTACATTCATCGCAGTAACAACTCACACTCCACTGACGACGACACTATCACCAATAACAACTCAAACCACACACACACACAAATGTGTATATCTCACGTTGACAGATTAATCCTAGCCTCCGGCGACCTCGACACGACCACTTCTATTGAAGAAGTGGCTAGAGATATCACACATTGACAAACAATGACACTGAAAGCAACACTGACTGACTGAATCACGCAGACGAACGACATCAACACGCCACCTGATTCATTCCAATTACGTCTGACGGAATTCAATTCCAGTATTGACTGCGAACTACTGATAAAGGTGGAGAGTAGTATACGGCGAGTGCACCATGAGGATTTGTAAGAGGGATTTTCGCCTGTTGGCGAGAAGTTGTGTGCTTGATGGGTTGTCTGCAGTGCTTGATTTCATGTGGACAGTGATGGTTGGCGATGGGAAATGGGGTTGTTAGAGGGAGTGTGAATGATGTGCAAATGGTTTGTTTGAGATAAGGTGTATGCAATTCGGCTGGGTGGATGAGTGTCGGATGTGCAGGCTGAGATCGTACTTCTAGGGATCAGTCCTATAGTACGTATCACCAGGACGTCAAACAAACTTGACCCTGGCTAACCAACCGCGATGATGATCAGTGCGGCCTAGTCCCGAGCGTGAAGCGGGTGTGTGGCTGTCCGTCTGGCTGGCTGCTTATGGCGCCAGTAAGTGCGGACTCGGCCGCCTCCTTGTTCGATCGTCCAGCCGGACTGAGGAGGGTGCGCGAAAGCGTCACCATTCCCATTCGGTATGGAGGAACTGGCCTGTGCTGAGCGGTTAACCATACATAACCAAGCTTTTTATTATCAATCAAAATAACACGACAACAAACAACTCACTGTCAACAAGTCACACACACACACACACACACCTTACACACCACACCACACCACACGCTACTTACACTCACAATCATTATCAACATACAACATTTAACACCGCAAACAAGCACAACCCACACAAACACAACACTCACCATACTCATTTAATCACACACTAAATATTCATCAATAGACAACAACACACCACACCACGTAACACAATGCACTCAATAACTAGCCACTCCTCTTACATTCATCGCAGTAACAACTCACACTCCACTGACGACGACACTATCACCAATAACAACTCAAACCACACACACACACACACACACAAATGTGTATATCTCACGTTGACAGATTAATCCTAGCCTCCGGCGACCTCGACACGACCACTTCTATTGAAGAAGTGGCTAGAGATATCACACATTGACAAACAATGACACTGAAAGCAACACTGACTGACTGAATCACGCAGACGAACGACATCAACACGCCACCTGATTCATTCCAATTACGTCTGACGGAATTCAATTCCAGTATTGACTGCGAACTACTGATAAAGGTGGAGAGTAGTATACGGCGAGTGCACCATGAGGATTTGTAAGAGGGATTTTCGCCTGTTGGCGAGAAGTTGTGTGCTTGATGGGTTGTCTGCAGTGCTTGATTTCATGTGGACAGTGATGGTTGGCGATGGGAAATGGGGTTGTTAGAGGGAGTGTGAATGATGTGCAAATGGTTTGTTTGAGATAAGGTGTATGCAATTCGGCTGGGTGGATGAGTGTCGGATGTGCAGGCTGAGATCGTACTTCTAGGGATCAGTCCTATAGTACGTATCACCAGGACGTCAAACAAACTTGACCCTGGCTAACCAACCGCGATGATGATCAGTGCGGCCTAGTCCCGAGCGTGAAGCGGGTGTGTGGCTGTCCGTCTGGCTGGCTGCTTATGGCGCCAGTAAGTGCGGACTCGGCCGCCTCCTTGTTCGATCGTCCAGCCGGACTGAGGAGGGTGCGCGAAAGCGTCACCATTCCCATTCGGTATGGAGGAACTGGCCTGTGCTGAGCGGTTAACCATACATAACCAAGCTTTTTATTATCAATCAAAATAACACGACAACAAACAACTCACTGTCAACAAGTCACACACACACACACACACACACCTTACACACCAAACCACACCACACGCTACTTACACTCACAATCATTATCAACATACAACATTTAACACCGCAAACAAGCACAACCCACACAAACACAACACTCACCATACTCATTTAATCACACACTAAATATTCATCAATAGACAACAACACACCACACCACGTAACACAATGCACTCAATAACTAGCCACTCCTCTTACATTCATCGCAGTAACAACTCACACTCCACTGACGACGACACTATCACCAATAACAACTCAAACCACACACACACACAAATGTGTATATCTCACGTTGACAGATTAATCCTAGCCTCCGGCGACCTCGACACGACCACTTCTATTGAAGAAGTGGCTAGAGATATCACACATTGACAAACAATGACACTGAAAGCAACACTGACTGACTGAATCACGCAGACGAACGACATCAACACGCCACCTGATTCATTCCAATTACGTCTGACGGAATTCAATTCCAGTATTGACTGCGAACTACTGATAAAGGTGGAGAGTAGTATACGGCGAGTGCACCATGAGGATTTGTAAGAGGGATTTTCGCCTGTTGGCGGGAAGTTGTGTGCTTGATGGGTTGTCTGCAGTGCTTGATTTCATGTGGACAGTGATGGTTGGCGATGGGAAATGGGGTTGTTAGAGGGAGTGTGAATGATGTGCAAATGGTTTGTTTGAGATAAGGTGTATGCAATTCGGCTGGGTGGATGAGTGTCGGATGTGCAGGCTGAGATCGTACTTCTAGGGATCAGTCCTATAGTACGTATCACCAGGACGTCAAACAAACTTGACCCTGGCTAACCAACCGCGATGATGATCAGTGCGGCCTAGTCCCGAGCGTGAAGCGGGTGTGTGGCTGTCCGTCTGGCTGGCTGCTTATGGCGCCAGTAAGTGCGGACTCGGCCGCCTCCTTGTTCGATCGTCCAGCCGGACTGAGGAGGGTGCGCGAAAGCGTCACCATTCCCATTCGGTATGGAGGAACTGGCCTGTGCTGAGCGGTTAACCATACATAACCAAGCTTTTTATTATCAATCAAAATAACACGACAACAAACAACTCACTCTCAACAAGTCACACACACACACACACACACACACACCTTACACACCAAACCACACCACACGCTACTTACACTCACAATCATTATCAACATACAACATTTAACACCGCAAACAAGCACAACCCACACAAACACAACACTCACCATACTCATTTAATCACACACTAAATATTCATCAATAGACAACAACACACCACACCACGTAACACAATGCACTCAATAACTAGCCACTCCTCTTACATTCATCGCAGTAACAACTCACACTCCACTGACGACGACACTATCACCAAGAACAACTCAAACCACACACACACACACACAAATGTGTATATCTCACGTTGACAGATTAATCCTAGCCTCCGGCGACCTCGACACGACCACTTCTATTGAAGAAGTGGCTAGAGATATCACACATTGACAAACAATGACACTGAAAGCAACACTGACTGACTGAATCACGCAGACGAACGACATCAACACGCCACCTGATTCATTCCAATTACGTCTGACGGAATTCAATTCCAGTATTGACTGCGAACTACTGATAAAGGTGGAGAGTAGTATACGGCGAGTGCACCATGAGGATTTGTAAGAGGGATTTTCGCCTGTTGGCGAGAAGTTGTGTGCTTGATGGGTTGTCTGCAGTGCTTGATTTCATGTGGACAGTGATGGTTGGCGATGGGAAATGGGGTTGTTAGAGGGAGTGTGAATGATGTGCAAATGGTTTGTTTGAGATAAGGTGTATGCAATTCGGCTGGGTGGATGAGTGTCGGATGTGCAGGCTGAGATCGTACTTCTAGGGATCAGTCCTATAGTACGTATCACCAGGACGTCAAACAAACTTGACCCTGGCTAACCAACCGCGATGATGATCAGTGCGGCCTAGTCCCGAGCGTGAAGCGGGTGTGTGGCTGTCCGTCTGGCTGGCTGCTTATGGCGCCAGTAAGTGCGGACTCGGCCGCCTCCTTGTTCGATCGTCCAGCCGGACTGAGGAGGGTGCGCGAAAGCGTCACCATTCCCATTCGGTATGGAGGAACTGGCCTGTGCTGAGCGGTTAACCATACATAACCAAGCTTTTTATTATCAATCAAAATAACACGACAACAAACAACTCACTCTCAACAAGTCACACACACACACACACACCTTACACACCAAACCACACCACACGCTACTTACACTCACAATCATTATCAACATACAACATTTAACACCGCAAACAAGCACAACCCACACAAACACAACACTCACCATACTCATTTAATCACACACTAAATATTCATCAATAGACAACAACACACCACACCACGTAACACAATGCACTCAATAACTAGCCACTCCTCTTACATTCATCGCAGTAACAACTCACACTCCACTGACGACGACACTATCACCAATAACAACTCAAACCACACACACACACAAATGTGTATATCTCACGTTGACAGATTAATCCTAGCCTCCGGCGACCTCGACACGACCACTTCTATTGAAGAAGTGGCTAGAGATATCACACATTGACAAACAATGACACTGAAAGCAACACTGACTGACTGAATCACGCAGACGAACGACATCAACACGCCACCTGATTCATTCCAATTACGTCTGACGGAATTCAATTCCAGTATTGACTGCGAACTACTGATAAAGGTGGAGAGTAGTATACGGCGAGTGCACCATGAGGATTTGTAAGAGGGATTTTCGCCTGTTGGCGGGAAGTTGTGTGCTTGATGGGTTGTCTGCAGTGCTTGATTTCATGTGGACAGTGATGGTTGGCGATGGGAAATGGGGTTGTTAGAGGGAGTGTAAATGATGTGCAAATGGTTTGTTTGAGATAAGGTGTATGCAATTCGGCTGGGTGGATGAGTGTCGGATGTGCAGGCTGAGATCGTACTTCTAGGGATCAGTCCTATAGTACGTATCACCAGGACGTCAAACAAACTTGACCCTGGCTAACCAACCGCGATGATGATCAGTGCGGCCTAGTCCCGAGCGTGAAGCGGGTGTGTGGCTGTCCGTCTGGCTGGCTGCTTATGGCGCCAGTAAGTGCGGACTCGGCCGCCTCCTTGTTCGATCGTCCAGCCGGACTGAGGAGGGTGCGCGAAAGCGTCACCATTCCCATTCGGTAAGGAGGAACTGGCCTGTGCTGAGCGGTTAACCATACATAACCAAGCTTTTTATTATCAATCAAAATAACACGACAACAAACAACTCACTCTCAACAAGTCACACACACACACACACCAAACCACACCACACGCTACTTACACTCACAATCATTATCAACATACAACATTTAACACCGCAAACAAGCACAACCCACACAAACACAACACTCACCATACTCATTTAATCACACACTAAATATTCATCAATAGACAACAACACACCACACCACGTAACACAATGCACTCAATAACTAGCCACTCCTCTTACATTCATCGCAGTAACAACTCACACTCCACTGACGACGACACTATCACCAAGAACAACTCAAACCACACACACACACACACAAATGTGTATATCTCACGTTGACAGATTAATCCTAGCCTCCGGCGACCTCGACACGACCACTTCTATTGAAGAAGTGGCTAGAGATATCACACATTGACAAACAATGACACTGAAAGCAACACTGACTGACTGAATCACGCAGACGAACGACATCAACACGCCACCTGATTCATTCCAATTACGTCTGACGGAATTCAATTCCAGTATTGACTGCGAACTACTGATAAAGGTGGAGAGTAGTATACGGCGAGTGCACCATGAGGATTTGTAAGAGGGATTTTCGCCTGTTGGCGAGAAGTTGTGTGCTTGATGGGTTGTCTGCAGTGCTTGATTTCATGTGGACAGTGATGGTTGGCGATGGGAAATGGGGTTGTTAGAGGGAGTGTGAATGATGTGCAAATGGTTTGTTTGAGATAAGGTGTATGCAATTCGGCTGGGTGGATGAGTGTCGGATGTGCAGGCTGAGATCGTACTTCTAGGGATCAGTCCTATAGTACGTATCACCAGGACGTCAAACAAACTTGACCCTGGCTAACCAACCGCGATGATGATCAGTGCGGCCTAGTCCCGAGCGTGAAGCGGGTGTGTGGCTGTCCGTCTGGCTGGCTGCTTATGGCGCCAGTAAGTGCGGACTCGGCCGCCTCCTTGTTCGATCGTCCAGCCGGACTGAGGAGGGTGCGCGAAAGCGTCACCATTCCCATTCGGTATGGAGGAACTGGCCTGTGCTGAGCGGTTAACCATACATAACCAAGCTTTTTATTATCAATCAAAATAACACGACAACAAACAACTCACTCTCAACAAGTCACACACACACACACACACCTTACACACCAAACCACACCACACGCTACTTACACTCACAATCATTATCAACATACAACATTTAACACCGCAAACAAGCACAACCCACACAAACACAACACTCACCATACTCATTTAATCACACACTAAATATTCATCAATAGACAACAACACACCACACCACGTAACACAATGCACTCAATAACTAGCCACTCCTCTTACATTCATCGCAGTAACAACTCACACTCCACTGACGACGACACTATCACCAATAACAACTCAAACCACACACACACACAAATGTGTATATCTCACGTTGACAGATTAATCCTAGCCTCCGGCGACCTCGACACGACCACTTCTATTGAAGAAGTGGCTAGAGATATCACACATTGACAAACAATGACACTGAAAGCAACACTGACTGACTGAATCACGCAGACGAACGACATCAACACGCCACCTGATTCATTCCAATTACGTCTGACGGAATTCAATTCCAGTATTGACTGCGAACTACTGATAAAGGTGGAGAGTAGTATACGGCGAGTGCACCATGAGGATTTGTAAGAGGGATTTTCGCCTGTTGGCGGGAAGTTGTGTGCTTGATGGGTTGTCTGCAGTGCTTGATTTCATGTGGACAGTGATGGTTGGCGATGGGAAATGGGGTTGTTAGAGGGAGTGTAAATGATGTGCAAATGGTTTGTTTGAGATAAGGTGTATGCAATTCGGCTGGGTGGATGAGTGTCGGATGTGCAGGCTGAGATCGTACTTCTAGGGATCAGTCCTATAGTACGTATCACCAGGACGTCAAACAAACTTGACCCTGGCTAACCAACCGCGATGATGATCAGTGCGGCCTAGTCCCGAGCGTGAAGCGGGTGTGTGGCTGTCCGTCTGGCTGGCTGCTTATGGCGCCAGTAAGTGCGGACTCGGCCGCCTCCTTGTTCGATCGTCCAGCCGGACTGAGGAGGGTGCGCGAAAGCGTCACCATTCCCATTCGGTAAGGAGGAACTGGCCTGTGCTGAGCGGTTAACCATACATAACCAAGCTTTTTATTATCAATCAAAATAACACGACAACAAACAACTCACTCTCAACAAGTCACACACACACACCTTACACACCAAACCACACCACACGCTACTTACACTCACAATCATTATCAACATACAACATTTAACACCGCAAACAAGCACAACCCACACAAACACAACACTCACCATACTCATTTAATCACACACTAAATATTCATCAATAGACAACAACACACCACACCACGTAACACAATGCACTCAATAACTAGCCACTCCTCTTACATTCATCGCAGTAACAACTCACACTCCACTGACGACGACACTATCACCAAGAACAACTCAAACCACACACACACACACACACACAAATGTGTATATCTCACGTTGACAGATTAATCCTAGCCTCCGGCGACCTCGACACGACCACTTCTATTGAAGAAGTGGCTAGAGATATCACACATTGACAAACAATGACACTGAAAGCAACACTGACTGACTGAATCACGCAGACGAACGACATCAACACGCCACCTGATTCATTCCAATTACGTCTGACGGAATTCAATTCCAGTATTGACTGCGAACTACTGATAAAGGTGGAGAGTAGTATACGGCGAGTGCACCATGAGGATTTGTAAGAGGGATTTTCGCCTGTTGGCGAGAAGTTGTGTGCTTGATGGGTTGTCTGCAGTGCTTGATTTCATGTGGACAGTGATGGTTGGCGATGGGAAATGGGGTTGTTAGAGGGAGTGTGAATGATGTGCAAATGGTTTGTTTGAGATAAGGTGTATGCAATTCGGCTGGGTGGATGAGTGTCGGATGTGCAGGCTGAGATCGTACTTCTAGGGATCAGTCCTATAGTACGTATCACCAGGACGTCAAACAAACTTGACCCTGGCTAACCAACCGCGATGATGATCAGTGCGGCCTAGTCCCGAGCGTGAAGCGGGTGTGTGGCTGTCCGTCTGGCTGGCTGCTTATGGCGCCAGTAAGTGCGGACTCGGCCGCCTCCTTGTTCGATCGTCCAGCCGGACTGAGGAGGGTGCGCGAAAGCGTCACCATTCCCATTCGGTATGGAGGAACTGGCCTGTGCTGAGCGGTTAACCGTACATAACCAAGCTTTTTATTATCAATCAAAATAACACGACAACAAACAACTCACTGTCAACAAGTCACACACACACACACACACCTTACACACCAAACCACACCACACGCTACTTACACTCACAATCATTATCAACATACAACATTTAACACCGCAAACAAGCACAACCCACACAAACACAACACTCACCATACTCATTTAATCACACACTAAATATTCATCAATAGACAACAACACACCACACCACACCACACCACACCACGTAACACAATGCACTCAATAACTAGCCACTCCTCTTACATTCATCGCAGTAACAACTCACACTCCACTGACGTCGACGCTATCACAAATAACAACTCCAACCACACACACACACACACACACAAATGTGTATATCTCACGTTGACAGATTAATCCTAGCCTCCGGCGACCTCGACACGACCACTTCTATTGAAGAAGTGGCTAGAGATATCACACATTGACAAACAATGACACTGAAAGCAACACTGACTGACTGAATCACGCAGACGAACGACATCAACACGCCACCTGATTCATTCCAATCACGTCTGACGGAATTCAATTCCAGTATTGACTGCGAACTACTGATAAAGGTGGAGAGTAGTATACGGCGAGTGCACCATGAGGATTTGTAAGAGGGATTTTTGCCTGTTGGTATAAATTCAACGAAGTTTATCCTACAACAAAATTTTATTATTCAGAAAGAAAAAGTTTCCAGTATTTCATTTTTAGACATGCTTATGACCAGAAAAGTGGATGGCACAATAATACGAAGTGTATATATGTAACCTACATCAACGGGTCAATATACACATTTTCTCAGCTTCGTGCCCTTGAAATTCAAACGCAACGTGATAAAGTGTTTGTTTCATAGAGCAAGAGCAATTTGCTCGGACGAATGTCTTGATGAAGAACTTAATAATATTAAACAGTTGCTAAGTGAAATTCGTTATCCTGAAAAGTTTATCGATAAGAATATGAATCTAAAACCAAAGCAGCCCAAGTTACCGACAGCTCTTAAAAAGGCCTTATTCTTACAAATGCAGTTCCTTGGGGACAACACCAGTAATATACTAACACAACGCCTTAGAAATGCGGTAAAAAGAGCATTCCCTGCTGCCGAATTACTCTGTATCTTTAAAACCACTCCTCTTTTGCATTCGTGAGTAAAAGACAAATTGCCTTATTTTCCCTCTTCCATATGTATCAACCAATTTACCTGCTCATGTGGAGCCAGTTACATAGGCCGTACAATTAGGCGTGTTTCTCGTCGAATTTCCGAACATCACCCTGGCTGGTTAAGCAAAGGACAAACAAAATCTATTCGCAGCGCTATTCTGTCTCATCTTGTGGATACAGAACACAAGATTGACGTTAACCACGCTTTAAGGGTCATTTACCACATACCTACGAACTTCAATTTTGCCTTAAGAGTTCGACTACTAAACATTGCTGAGGCTGTGGGGATCCATATTAATAAGCGTAATTTATGCATCCAAAAGAAGTTAGTTCAGTCATTATCATTACCTTGACCATCTAGGCTTGAATGATCGTGAATTTTTGTGGAAATTCCCTAATTTTATTTGATATTCTATTCGCTACCATATTATTATTATAATTATAATTTAAGCATCTTTAATGAACTGTAATTCCATTGATCATACTTTACAAATCGATATTATTTAAAAAACACTAATATTGTTATTAACTACTAATTAAGAATATTCTATGTACATAAACATATGTATGTATAATTGTAGAGCCAGAAGAGGAATTTATCGAAAAGAATATTCTTTGCTCGATTATTTTGTGTTTTATAGATGTCTGAATGAATATTTTCGCTATATACCTTCATTTCCCTCACCAGCATGTTTGAATAATGAAAGCAACCATGATCAATGTATCGTCCTAAATGGAAATATGTGAAACATTCACATAAATATAGGAATTGTTCTTTAGTTGTGTTTACGAAACCGGCACTACGACCACACAACTGACGTCTACATCTACCGATTATATCAATGTCCCTGGCTAGCTATGGTGAAAGAAAAATGAGGATGCACACTAAGTTTCTGTGGTGTAACGAGCACATTCGGAATTTCAATCTATTCACAAATTAGTATTCGGAATATTAATTCGATTAACGTTTGTATCCTGACACATGAGCGATATTTTGGTGACACTAATATAATATCTGTCATGAAGATTTTCCAATGCGTTTAGCGAGAATTTCATTGAATGAATGGTGATATTTGAAACTGCCTGGATTGTCTTCATTTCCAGAGATACGATTGTGTAAAACTAGGTATTGTGAAATGATCTGGTGTATAATCCGCCGAGTTCATTCATCCCCAGTTAAAGTAATCACAGCATCCCACCTATTCAGAGCACCGTAACCGGATCCTATCATACGCCGATCGGACGAATCTGCTCTGCATGTATTCTGTCGTCAAGCAGTATTAGTCCACTGACTATTTCCTTATGACACTTAGCAATAAACTCATACTTGACATTCACACTAATTCTTCATGTTTGTTGGAGGTCGTTTAGATCATCGCCTCTGACTCTTATCTCCGAATGCATTTCGCTTGGGTAGATGAGAAAAACTGGCACAAGTGTACGAACAAGAGTGTGTATGCAGCAACGATTTCGAAAGTCTCCAAAACGGAAAAATCATTCCATGCTACACCATAATATATATTCCATTCATGGAGATTACAGTAAACGTTGATGAGGCATATGTGTTCCTAGCCTCTTAGCTGTCATGATAAATTCTCTCTTCGTTGAGTACTATTAGTCATTTCCAAGAATACCTCGTTACTGGGAAGATAATTCCACGTCACCTATAAATCGTTAAATCGTCCGCATCATAGCTCTTCTAATGTCTACAATTATAATCAGAGATAACCCATAGTCGATTCTCAGTTGAATTTGCGTCTATATGGTTGGCGATATCATGTGAGATGTATGAAATCACTGATCTCAGATCGTTTTATGAATTAAATTTCACAGGTTCATTGTGGAATCAAGTGAAGTGACCATCACGAGTCTGGTTTTAATTAATTGGAGAGAATCCAATTGTCCATGGATTCCGGCTTTGATCAATTCGCAATTTTGGCGAAAATTAACTTTGAAAATTAATTTGATGCTTGCTAGTGACTGGCTGTCTACAGGAGTAAGTTTCCTGGAGTTCTAGTGAGACGTTGTGGTCACCGGCGTCGACCAGGTCGGATGTGGGGACAATTTCTCGCCAGTGACACTGACCAGCGTTGGTATTCAAATTCGCAAATTGACAAAAGTAAGAGTTAATAGGTTGTTGTGTCGAGCACGGCAATCTGATGGTCGACCAGCTCGCTAACAGAAGTCAAGGAGTAATGGTCAGTTGAAAAATATTGGAGTGATCAGTCTTCTTAGTGTAGATAAGATAAATCTCTTATCTAGAATTCACACAAGTGATATTAATACATTGATTTGTATGCATCTGACTATCACTCATCTCATTTTGTGAATGTTTTTGACAGAAATGTCTGATCCGAACTGATACAATTTCTCTTTTCATTGAGTACACATTTTAATTGCAACCCTGAGTGCATTTCGTGTTTTGTCTTGCGCAATTACGCTTATATGTGTCTTTATCTTGTTTGTGTCTACCTACGTTGAATGCAGAAAATTTGTGTCAGGTGCAATAATCGTTTTTTTTTGTATGTACAAAATCTTGTGAAATCTGTGCAAATTACATTTAATTGAACAATCAGTGGTATAGGACTAAGTGTGTGTATCATCAATAACCTGTAGAGACAGAGAACTGCATTCTAGTTAGAACAATCGGTCAAGATCAAATTACAACCAATTCTCTGAGAGAGAAGAGTGTGCGTAGAGACTTCTTCCAATCGGTCTAGCCATCCAATCATCTTTCCATACGAATCCATGACCTCAAGTCATCCAGTCGAATTGAAATCAAACAAGCATACAAATTATACACAACACATGATGAAACCACTTTTCCTTAGCGTTACCTGAGAGTGTGGTGAGAATCAAATAACAACAACAACAAATGATACTGGTTGGTGATTATCGTCCACTGAAAACTAACAATTCAGTGATATAACCAATCACACTGGATAAATAATTTGTAGATATTATACAATAGAAACAAAGTGATAACGAGATAGTTGGATGTGTTGCACTAATTGAATTTCAATACCATTGTTTATTTTTCTTCTCTAAGGTCGCATAATGCAAAACTGAATTGTGTTCATGCATTAGGACGATGGTCTTGAGATGATATTTATTGAATTTCCATCTGCTCTAACTATACAGACGTTGGAATTAATCATTTCAATTTCGCTGAGATTTTACAAGTATAATCTTTTTTTTTTACAAATGTCTCTATAAACACTGTTATTAGATGAACAGCGACTGAATGTTCAAACTCTAGGTAAGCATATTTTATTGGTGCTATTTTACACTAACACTCATGGATTACAATTTATTATGTTGATTTGTTGAAATGAGGTATCATTCAGACGATCGATGTTGTGAGATTATAACATTCCGTGATTTCTCTACAAACGTGTTTCAACTTGAATTGTTGGCAGTAGCAAAATGTAATGTTTAACATTATGAATTTCCAGACCGTGGATGATGCTATGAATTTCGTGGGTTAGTTCGAGTGGAGAGTCACACTAGATCATTGTAAAATTAAGTCAAGGTGATGGTGATGTGTTCAGGAAATGAAAACAAGGATTTGCTGAATGTTCCCCTGTGTAAGCCATGGCTTCTTCAGTAGAGTTACTGGGATTTTATTAGACGTCAAAATATCTGGTCAGATTGTGTAAAAGTCCCTTTCTCAGTAGATACTTGTAGCGACGGAATAATGTAAGCATTCATGATAACCAACGCTCAATTTCTAGTCATTTATGTCACGTCATCCAACTTATTTGCCCAATTTTAGTTCTAATTTAAATGGCAATATTCTCTACCCCAACTCTACTCAGTTTGTACCTGTAATTACCTCTGTTGCTACCTTGACCTAAGTTGAAATATTTTAGTCAGTTATATTAAGCCGTCTAACTTACTAACTCGATCTTACTTTAGTTGCTGTCTAATTAACCTTGTTTCTATATTAGAACATTCTTGTATTACGTGATTAATTATCTAAACGTGACAAACCTCATGTACACACACAAATAATTCTATATAAATGCGATTGTACTGCTATGTGATTGAATTCGCCGAATAGAGTCCCTTCGCTGAACGTCATCTCTTTTTCATATGTCCATCTGCGTTTATATTGCTAATATTATTTGTCTTGAAACTTCTTATTCTTCTCATTCTAGTATTATTATCTCTTGATATTTTAACAACAGGCACCAGAAAACATAAAGCATTATATATACTACTGTTACTCGTGGAATTCCCATTCTCACTACTGCAACTTATCCAGCCATCTGATTGCTCAAATGAAGCGAAGAGAGGTTGTATTGACTTTCGTGATCACAGTCACGATTTTGTGGTGCCTCAATTATATAATCAGACGAAATCCCCTGGAATCTGAACAGATTGACTCAGCTGTCCCAATAATGAATATCGAATCATTTCTTTCAAAACTACTACCACTTCCTGTCTACTCGAATCACAGTATCAAAACCAAATGGTCATATGTTTCATCGGAAATGGGAAAGCATGAGAATAAATTGACGGTAGGCTTTGATGAGAAATATCTGGAGAAACTGTATGATAATCAACGAAAGGGCAAGTCAGTCGTAAGTTAATTTATTCTGAGTACACATTGTGTCTATATTTTGAGAAATAACTTTGTGCATCATTTCCATCTCATCAGACCATGTGATGTGGTGAAATGTTATTTGATAGTGGATTGTCTTCACTCAAACACTGACAAACAGCATATTGCCGTGCATTCATCTTGGCTACTGATCCAAATCCTCATATCATATCTACGAGATGATTAAGGTCTTTCCGACCATATCTCATTCTGCATGTCCATCCCTTCAAGAAGGCTTAGAAATTCGAGAGCACTGAATATCCTTCATAAAATTGGAGATATCGTATTCACAATATCAGTGAGATAGAACAGATAGGACAATGAAGGATTCCAATAATAACACTAATAATAATAATAGACTGTAGACCACATTGTGTAGGTGGTGGGTGCAATAACAGCGTGTCGAAATGGAGGTGAAGATGAGATGAAATGAGACATATTTGTACAACGATAGGAATACTTCACAAATATAAAGCGTATTATGTTTATGTGTTATCAAAGAAATGATGGTCTATGCAAACCGTAAATTGTACACGATTCGCTGTCGCAGCAGTAATCTCGTTTATCTCCGATTTATGCATCTAGGATTAGGCGCGTTTCACCCTGAATAACACTTCTTGTTAACCTCCTTACAAATGACTTGTATCAATGTGTGGTGGTACATCCTGGATTCTTTCCACTGTTTCTCCACTTCCGTTAATTTCGATGATCACATGCTCACCTCGAAAGCTTCGTCAAAATTTATTTATTATTTTATTTTTTATTTTGATTACAGCTTGATTCCACACCGTATTTTCAGTACAAGTGTGGAATTTTCAGCATGGATATCGGTAGCCCAAATTTCAGGCCGACCATAGATATCGGGTGTGCGCCGGCAGGGGATCGAACCCCGAACCATGTGCATGGTCGGCGAGAGTCCTAACCACTGTGCCACCGACGCACAGTGGCTTTCTGCAAATCACTACACGGTGCATATTGATTCATCGACCTACCAACAGAAATGTTGCATGAATTTGTGATTACCACAATCCGAATACTGAATAAGTATATAGATGAACAGGTAACTTACTGCTTGCGCTGTTGAAATGCCACATCATACCACCCTCACGAGACGTAATATGCTAAATCACTCCGTTAAACAGTACACCACCTAATTTGTAATTGCTGAGAACAAGACACAAATGAAAACGACTCAGTTATCTGCCAATGTGTCCATACGAGTGATATATTTAAATTGAATGGAAGTTGAGGTTATTTTTGGGAGAGGGACATTCGAACTCATCTGACCTCTATGGCTGATCTACAGATACTGAGCATATGTGTGTTATCAGCACAAATGGGTAGTGTGTGAAACGGCGTCCAAGGTTGGATGGATGCTTCGCCATCAAAACAACACTTTTCATCCATCACCTTACACCACGACACGCAGACTGGACATCTATTGAGCTGATGTATAAAGTTGATTCGTTTTTCGTTCTTATAATCTTGACTAAACGTTTATTTTCGTATCGTTGAATGTGCACTACAAATACATGAGAAAGAAAATAATATTTGTCGCTAAGCTTAATTTCAATATATCATAATATTCTTGATTAATTTCAGGTGAAGAAAAAAATTATTATGCATTATGGAGAATATCCGATACTTACAATTAGTAACTACACTTCCTGTTATGCTTGTGAATGTGAACTGTCATATGACAGATCCAATTGGAGAGAGGCTGATATCATCATTTTAACAGATGAAAATTATCCTCGAGGTGAAAGACCACCGAATCAGTTATGGTTTATTTTTATACATGAGCCACCTTATAAAGTGAAACTCTCATATGATTTGGGTGACAGAGTAAGTTATAACTCCTGAACAAGTGATTCCGTATATATATATATATATGAAGCGTTCTCTTAAACATTCATCTGAAACTCCTGAGTCTCATAACTCGAGCAGTCTGTGGTGGGAATATTTCCTCTATTTCTATTCCAGTTATCATCCTACTGACACAAGAAATTTCAATCCAGACACTGATTACATTCTAGGCAGTAGCCAACATGACATATGTGTAATAGTGAATTTTCCCAGCCACGTTTACAATGTGAACATCAGGCTAAGTGACTCACTGTGAATTGCGGTACAATTCGGATTGATGCAACTGCCTTCGAAAAGGCGTGCACATCTTGGCGACGACTGGCAGTTAACACCGATCCTAGTCTGAAAGCTCCGTGCCGATCACATCCAACTACCTTATGGAATTATGTATGATATGTTTTAAAGACAGTGGAAAACTAGAAGTTCCACTCATCCATGGTTTCTCTGAATTCGTGAAACTATGACATATAAATGATTAACACTCCACTTATATGATTCTACTGGTCACTTGATAGAATACTCACCTACAAAGCTTTCTGTTTTATGCACAAATCTTCACTTTGTGTCCACCTGGATGAAATATTAACATAAATACCGCGTGAGTGAGACAAAGAATTATTTACTGATCTTATGAAGTTATAGAATGAGTAGCAGAGATACCTCTTTGAAAGAGGCATTGATTTTCATTCGACTGTTTACTTCAGTTATGGCAATGAAACTTGTATGTCCTCTATGCCTCTCATTCGTAGTACACTTAGCAAGCTTGAACAATCTAAAGATCCGTCATTTACATGCGAAAATGTCCATGTCATCTCGCAATGAGTTGCAAGTAGTGTAAATGTATGACGAGTGAAGGACACACTGAATATTATTTAAGGTCGATATAAATACATGAGACGGCAGAACTCACAATGGAATCTCTTAAAGCATCAAAGGAATTAGATAACCATCAAGAATAGCTTCAGTTTGAAGAGAAGTGACCGGACCAGATGTAATGCAGCTGAAATGTCATGATATCCTAAAGCGAATTGGTTAAGAGATTGTGTTTTTTCTTTCTATCAGATGTCTGTAATGATGCCAGCAACTTCTTGGAGTTTGGATGAAAGCACCTGTATACGTCCTCGCCCTATATTGGAATCCGAATGCGAGACGACAATTTGGACGTTGATCTGAGGGTGACATGGAGGAGATAGTGTGAGGAGGGGATAGTCGTGTAACCAGTCAGACAGGAGTGGAGTGAACATGTGTTGTCTAAGCACTATTTTTCAATCGGAATCCACACGTCAACGTTAGTAGATAAATTTCGTGTTAGTTATCCACTATGGAGTGAACCAGTCAGAGTACATTTTCTCATGAAATACGAATACAAGGATTCGAGGTGAAAGTGAAAAACAGTCTCACCACTTGTTTTTCATTATTACTATGAATATTATAGTCCTTAACTGGACAATATAAAATTAACAAAACACTAATGCTCATCATTCTGATTTCAGGTGAACTACACAATCACTTATCGTCAGGATTCATCAGTCTTCCTGCCGTATCATAATTATAAACCATTTGACCCAAGTCATTCATGGGATACAAGATATCCACTCCCTTCTCGTAATTATGCTATTGGCAAGACTAAAATGGCTGCATGGTTCGTCACCAACTGCAACCCTAACAGTCCAAGAAATGAATATGCGGAGGAGCTATCGAAGCATTTTGAGGTGAGTAGCAACCATTATTTGCAGCAAATGTCAAAATGACTAAGAGAGTGTGGTTCATTGAATATTTCATGGTCTCATTAGGCGTTGACATGACAGTCACATACTGCTTAATAAATACCCTCGATGGGTCACTTCAAGATGACAGAGACACTTCTCTGAGAAGTGTCAGTGGACGCGAAAGTTATGTCAGAGGAATCATACTGACTGTCTCCACTGAAGATGTGGAACTAGTGGCGAAATTCCGCTCCAGAAGACTAATGCAAGCTGCATAATTAAACCGTCCATTTAAGTGAACACCACAGGAATAAGAAGACCAGTGTTTTGAGAAAATCGTCACAAATCAGTCCATCTCTCTTCATATTCAGCTAATAATTGAAATGAAATTTATTGTGGGATTCAAACAAACAGACGATTGAATTCAAAATTAGTGGTACATATAGAAGGTTGAAAGTAAATGATTCGGCGAAGAGTCTCCTTTCAACGAATTTATTCCCAAACTATCCAGTCGTATAAACCTGTATGATTCCTATTAAAAGTATTGATAACGGTAATGAAAAATATTAGATTATACAATTTACAGAATACTAGATGGTTGGAGGCAATCGGCAGGAAGCCTTGGACTTAGGTTTCGTGCTAGTTGGCACTCATCAGCAAGGCGTATCTGCAACCTTGAAGGAACTGATGTCCCTTCTGAGATTCGAACCCGCATCACCCAGTGCTGCAGTCAGAGACGTTGCTACTGAGCTATTCAGGCTCGCGACTGACCTCCTGTAGGACTGTATTGGATATTTTTGATTGAACACTAGTCAGTAACTAGTGTAATATGTCTAGTCCTATCTTCGGTGCAGACTGAATTCTATCAGTCATGTTTGCAATGTGGCCACCATGCTAGGTGGCTCGCCATTACGGTGCACTGTGAATTGTTGGTATTAGATGGTTGGAGGCAATCGGCAGGAAGCCTTGGACCTAGGTTTCGTGCTAGTTGGCACTCATCAGCAAGGCGTACCTGCAACCTTGAAGGCCACCATCTAGTACCAACAACTCACAGTGCACCGTAATGGCGAGCCACCTAGCATGGTGGCCACATTGCAAACATGACTGATAGAATACAGTCTGCACCGAAGATAGGACTAGACACATTAACTAGTTACTGACTAGTGTTCAGTGAAAAAAATTTAAAGAATAGTTTATCCAGTGCATAAATCTCAATGAGGTGGTCTGGAAATGGTGAGATTAGTGAGCAATTGAAACACTGCGAGACCAGGTGAAAATTATGGCAAGTGGAATTTATAAAATCGTCGGTCATACGAAGCTTCAGTGACACAGATGAGTTGAATACATGATGGATTTGTCCAACACAGTAATGGGACATTATCCTGTGTGGTTACGAAGAGATGGAAGAAGCCCTGTCACAAATGCAATTACTGTGAATCTGATCGATGCTGGACATACTATTTCTGCAGCCTCTTCCTTCACAGTTATCCACAGGGAGAACGCTGGCCTGCTGAAACCATCACTTGTAGGACTTATCTGTATCACTGAAGCTTCGATCATCGAAGTAGGAGAACCAGATCTTCGTATACAGAAGCAGCTTATTCAACCACGCCTTCTCTCGTAGTCTTTATCCGTCTATTCTGAAGTCTGTCTGTCCTCATTCATACTCTGGCTGCATCCATATCTCATCAGGTCGGCTGTTATTACGAATTTCACTTTCAATAATTTCCGGCATTATTTTACTTATAACCGTTGTTTACTTACTTCAATATTACTTTCTTTGCAATGTTTGCTTATCAAAATTCTCACCTCGTTGAGTGATGTTTCAATCACCCACTAATCTTCTTATTTCTAGTCCTCCTCATCGAGATCCATGCACTTCATGAACCACTCTGTAAATTGCATAGCCGATTATTTATCGTCAGAATTCACATTATATTAGTAGTAAAAATCACACAGGTTAATAGGATTTTACTTCTTGGAATCGGATTCGTTGGAAATTGACTGTTCTTCGAATCATTGAATTTGATTTAAATTTAAGATGCTTGTGAATACGAGTTGTTTAGCGTCCACGGAGGACATGCAATGCTCTTTTGTCTGTGTTGTACATTTCAGAGTCATTGTTTTGGAATGGAAGTTCTAAACTGTCAGGTTGACAATATTTTCGAGTGGCATTTCAGTAGAATTCAGCTACTCATTTCATCGAATACTGATTAAAACTTAGCGTAATGCCCCACTGATACTTGTTTCAATCAGATTTCCGTTTCTACTGCTACATATTCAAAGAATATACAAGATACCAGATCACACACTGTGTTCATTTCATAAATCCTCATGACTGGAACATTAAGGTAGAAATTCGCGAGTAAGTGTGTCAGATCACATTTGCCACACTTCAAAAAATTAAACAAATTGTTTGGACAGACAACCACTGATAACACGGGTAATACCTAATGCTGGTGCATTTTCTATCCAACTCTCTACCATTCATCATTGCCCCTGGTTCTTTTCGACCGCATTCACTTCACGTTTACAAAGCGTGTGCTCTTCATCATGTTTGAAACCAGCTGAGATCACCTCTACGGCGATCTTCATGCACAATACTGCAAAATCTCACCAACCTCATATTTCTGTTAACTGTCTCTCTTTTGAATCTCTCTTTACTCTCTTCTCTTGCTTTGTGTACTACATGGAGTGTGACAACTCGAACTGCTGCACATCTGTGCAAAGTCCAATGTTGAAACTTTTACTAAATTTAAACGCAGAATATCAGCTGTCTTCAACGCTGTTTCCACATTAGACTGGGTATCGTACAAGATTTTTCCATTACGAGTAATTCTCTGCAGCTCGAACAAATGTTTGGTTAACTCTTCTTTCAGTCAGGATATGAGACTTTCGTAAGAAAATTCAATAAACAAGACCTTCACAGATATATATTTTTTTTTTTGGATTTACAGCTTGATTTCCACACCGTATTTTCAGTACAAGTGTGGAACTTTCAGCATGGATATCGGTTGCCCAAATTCAGGCATACCATAGATATCGGGTGTGCGCCGGCAGGGGTTCGAACCCCGGACCATGTGCATGGTCGGCGAGAGTCCTAACCACTGTGCCACCGACGCACAAAGCGGAGTGCGTCGGCCGGGAAACGAACCCGGACCGCCCGCGTGGCAGGCGAGCATTCTACCATTGAACCACTGATCATTTGATCATGCATACACAGGTATGAAATAACACGTGGTTGGAGTTCACACAGTCACAGAAGAAGAAGAAGGAGAAGAAGCGGCAGTGGCAATCTTCTACTGGTTCTCCCCATCGGTGACTCACTTTGATTTATGTCCAAATTATTCACTATATTTAATCTACAAATTGAGCAGTGAAAGCGACACTCAGAGAAAGATTTCGTTCCCTTCTGCTCATTGTTAAACAAACTGTAGCTTTGACCACTGAAATAAAGCATAGTAAAAATAATTACAAACTATTTCTATCTGTAGGTTGATATCTATGGAAGTTGTGGTACAAAGACATGTCCCAGAACTAACGAACCTGAGTGTTACAAACTTCTCGAGAAAGACTACAAATTCTACTTGAGCTTCGAGAACAGTTTGTGTCCAGATTATATAACAGAGAAGGTTTTCAGAAATGCTTACAGGTAGGTGAAATGAAGGTGATATATACTTGTCCCACACACTGTTCTTAATATTGTCTCTCCCATGTTATGTGAAATGAAATTAGGAATTTCCACAGTATGGCTTATTGGTGAATGGCATAAGTGTTTAGTGAAGTTATGAGGAGTGTGGAAGAGAGATGAGCGGATTATCATGCCTTATTATAGAAGAGCTCAAGTAATCGATTCAGGAGAATACACAGAATGTGCCAGCATTGAACAGTCAGTCTCTTGTACATTCCTCACACGAGGGATATAATATGAGGCTGGAAGCCTGATGAGTAAGTCAGTCATCTCCACAGTTGATTGTTGAGTAGTTAATTAGTAGGCCAACTATCTCTGTTTGAGACCGGGTGACTTCCTTACACTGATCACAATACATTTTGCATGTATATTAGTAAACCATAAGTTCATGGACAACTGCATGATTCTGTTGAGTAACTGCGTCACTTAGATTTTGAATATTCGCTCACCCAATCCCACCGAAGTATACACTAAATGAAATTTCTCAATATGTGATCTGAGAAGAATATTTTCTATAGTTTGGTTTGTAAGGGTTAATTATGTTTTTACGAGTTGATCACGGATTGATATCAGTTAGAGAACCATTGAGAAGCATATATTGACCAGTCTGACTGTAGTGCAGCACCAGATGTCGAGGAAAATGACCATGTGACCTTGTTTTCACCGATGTATTCCAATTAATCCATTTGTCTTTCTTTCACTAGACTGTTGATTACTCCCACTCATCTGATCCGAATAACAATATTGACA
Source organism: Trichobilharzia szidati (assembly GCA_944472155.2). Classification (NCBI taxonomy): domain Eukaryota; kingdom Metazoa; phylum Platyhelminthes; class Trematoda; order Strigeidida; family Schistosomatidae; genus Trichobilharzia; species Trichobilharzia szidati. Next base: position 53,111,301 of record OX235271.1, on the reverse strand, counting down.
ATAAACTGCTTTTATGTTGTTTCTTCATCTCTCACAGTCACAATATAGTCCCCATCGTTATGGGTGCATCGATTGAAGAGTACAAACGTGTCTCACCTCCACATTCATTTATCCACGTGGATGAATTTGAATCACCTGCAAAACTTGCTGAATATATGAAGTATTTAGACCGCAACGATACTGCATACAATGAATACTTTGCATGGCGTGAACACGGAGCTAAAGATGACTGGATGCCTCGACCTGAGTGTGTATTGTGTTTATTCGCCCATGTCCGCGAACAACTTGAGCCACACTCAGTGCCAAATGTTTCTCGATGGTGGAATAATGCTTGTTTTGGTCGAAAATTGCGCTGGAATCCTGGCGGTATATGAAGCATCTTCGCCTTCAGTCAGAATTTGTCTTATGTAACTTGTCAGCATATCTATCTTTAAAAATTTTCTTTGCATAACTTTAACCTATTTTTGGCACTTTGTGAAGACTTTAGTAATTTGTGTAAATACAGGGGAGTAAAGTATAATATTTAAATATCAGTAATTGTTATTCCTATTCTTATTAGGTTTTACAGTGAATGAATATTTTCAGATTTTGCTTTGTAGGGATTTGACTGGTTTCATATCAGGCAAATGCCTGACATCAGTTAGGGAACCACTGAAATTCATGTTTCATCCTAGTTTGAGAAATTAGCTGACAGTCGCGCTAAATATTTTGTGAACTGATTGGCCGTTGGACTCCTTCCTAGTGGGTGGATAATCTACGCACTCCGCTCGTGTCCTTGAGGTTACGGATCTGATCTCTGGTAGTAGAATCTGTGCGCAGCAATAGGGAGACTCCTAGTGAGACGAGATGGCTGTTCTGTACTTCCTACTTTCCAGTGTTTGTCGACTGAGACACGTTCTTTCCTTTCAAGACAAATACCATGTGATATCATTTCATCTTCGAAGCTTTGTGCATTTCTGCGACGTATACAAGAGAAATTAATAGACAGTACTTCTACAGGTGAATGCTAGTGGAAAAGATATTTTCAGTGATTAATCACAGGTCGTACGAGATGACAGATGTATATTTACTCCCTCACTCTATGCCCGTTTTCGCTTTACACTGCACTCAATTAGCCAACGAAGAAGTTGAACATCTGTTTAGCTGCATTATTCCACACTTTTATCCGTTTTCACGATATTATTAACCACTCTTATATTTCAAATATCCTCCTTTAGGAAGAAGGCAGAGTTTCAGTAAAGTGAGTTATTTGTGGTCATACGAGTCTTCTTTGAATATGTCATATCTCGCAAATGATGAACCAAACGATACTTGCGAAAGAACTTCATTGAGGACTGTTCCCTGCGACGAAGGAAATCAGAAACCACTAGATGTAATCCGCCTCTCATATATCAAGAATATCTTGGAGATATTAACCAAATCACTTTGCTACTTTCCAGATGGTAATATCGAATACATCTGAGGGAAATATCTCACGGTGGCCGGAAGATTCAACCAAGCAACACAGAATGTTGTCTGACCGAGTGATCAGTTCCAACATAGGAGTTTGCACAGAAGTGCGCCAGTTCAAATTGTCACACTCCATGCAGCACACAAAGGAAGACAAGAGAGAGGGTGAAGCAGATTCACGGGGAACAGTAATAAACAGAAATGTGAGGGAGAAAGAATGGCGACATGACAAAACAACAGGATCTAATGGATATGAAACATCATAAATAGTGAATGCATTTGTGCTGGTGAGAACGATTTTGAGCCATGTTACCAAATGTCTCTAGCTGCTGGTTTAGTTCTTGGAATCCCGAGTATTTCTGTCAAGAAGCCTTCACCTCCCCACGTGGCTGACTCAAACTAGCTATCACAGATTTCATGGAGTTATGTTATGTTTCGCTTGCCTACCAATAACTCCTTACCAAACTAATTTTATGTCAGGTGGTATTGACAGTCGAGGGAGCTAATGTCTGATAGTGCGTATCACATATACCAGGCTTCTCACTTGACGATGTTTCACAACCCCATCTATTAACATACTATATTGCCTACTTAGAAATTATAAAAACGACGGTTGTAATAATGAAAATTTTCTTCTCGACGAAGTCATCATCTAGGCTGTACATCCGTGTATTTATTGTAAATGTGTGAGAAAATTCCAGAATCAACTCCGGACAAAGTTTGAATTAATAAAATTACAGAGTGTAATAAACAGGAAGATCGGATATAGAACATAGCAAGACAGATAAGTAGTAGGAGTAGTAGTACTATTCTAGAAATATTTCAGTCCGAAGATCAAACTAATAGAATTACAAGGTGTGATATTCGGAAAGATCGGGAAGATAAGACATAATAAGATGATAATCACTGAGAAACTTGACCGTTTGTGTAATCATGGATTGAAGACGTAGTATTAACAAGATAGGTAGAATTTTCGGATGTATATAATACAGATCTTGTAGTGCAGATAGCAATGAGATTGGCTCCATCACATCTTGTGTATGACTTTGAAGAACTTTCCAAATGGAGCCAAGTGTCCTGAATTCATCAGATATTCTGCTATCGAACTTTATACACCAGCACGTGAAATCAAAGTTGTAGCATTGGGCCACTTCAGAACTCATTTGCCAGTTCACTAGCTCATGTTGAGCCAGGGACATTGGCGCACCATGCGTCCGCTTTGAAAAAGCACTCGAGAACACTTTCCAGGATGGTTAGCAAATGGAGAACGTAAGGACATACACAGTTTGGTAACAGAATTTCTACCTATCTTGTTAATACTACGTCTTCAATCCGTGATTGCACAAACAGTCAAGTTTCTCAGTGATTATTATCTTATTATGTCTTATCTTCCCGATCTTTCCGAATATCACACCTTGTAATTCTATTAGTTTGATCTTCGGACTGAAATATTTCTAGAATAGTACTACTACTCCTACTACTTATCTGTCTTGCTATGTTCTATATCCGATCTTCCTGTTTATTACACTTTGTAATTTTATTAATTCAAACTTTGGCCGGAGTTGATTCTGGAATTTTCTCACACATTTACTATGAATATACTGATATACAGTCTAGATGATGACTTCGTTGAGAAGAAAATTTTCTTCGTTTCAACCATCTCTTCAGAGATTACTTGGATATTTCCGTCTTACAGCAATATAACTAACCGTCTTATACCTGCACACATGGGAGATAGAAGACCGACACTTAAGAAGATGATAGACAGCTAGTCACCCAGGCTTTTTCTATCTTTCACTTTCTTTGACCTTGTCTCATGAAGAAGTGACCTGCTGAGCAGTACAGCCACCCTTCGATCGATGATCAGTCATATATCACGGCTACTCCAAAGATGATGTAAGTTGGTTAATGCTACATGAGCTATTTGTATCCAGAGAAAGAAGGCCGTCTGAAAAGTCTTTTCCATGAACTGCAAACAACGCTAAATGGAGCAAGTAGGCCAATTTGTATTACGACTTGATGAACCACGGAGAACTGTCATAGTCATGATATGAAATCATCTGTAGATCATAAAAGATACGTCCTCAAGCGACTTTATGATTAGACTTATTATTATTATTATCGGAATTAATTTGTGTATGGGCGAAAACAGGCGTTTTATTGGTTACTTCTCGATAGTAATAATAGTGACAACTTTATTCTGAAAGAAATTCTGTAACGCATAGTGCAGAATTCTCAGCATATTTTATTGCAAAGTATTTACTGTAGATGTAGAATCTTCAAATAAATTAATAATCGGTGCTGTATCATGTGAAGCGATATTGTTCTCTCCAAATCACTCTCTAATCCCTTGTTATGCTTCTCCTTTGTTTTCTTTGGAAAATCCATAAATGTAGGTTGAATCTTATTCAAATATATACGTGAGATTACAATTCAGGAATGCAACTGGATCATTTGAGTCAACACAAAATAGAGTCAATGTGAAATGAACTAGTTAGGTGAGTGGTTTTAGCAGGCCTAGTGTTGAGTCTTTGCAATAAAATAGGCCAGTTGTCAAGGAACTTAGCCCTAAATTCCTATTGTAATGAAGACGTGGTCGACTGAACCGATAAATACTATATAGGTCCTTCAACTTTAAATCCAAAACACCAGTATTCCTTGAACGAAATTATATTGTTTGGCAATTAAAGTGAAGAAAACTACAAAGTCTGCAGACAAATGTTAAGTACAAATGAAGTTATAAGGTACTTTTATTCGTGTTCTTTCCACCTTCTTAGAACTTGCAAGCGATCGTTCCATTCGCGCCTTTCAGTTGCCCGCCAATGGTTGCCAGTTCCAATAAAACAAACGTTCAATGTTTACGTCCATTGACACTAGTGTTTAACTTCAACAGCTTCAAACCACCATTTACTATGAAAGTCACTACAACGACAACAAGTGATTTAGTTTACTGAATTCACTCGGAACCCACCAAACCAAATAAACACATTCTTGACAAGATTTCAATTAATATTTGAACCAAACTGCAGATTTAACACAATACTCGTAAATTCTACACGTGAATTTTGGTTGTTTTGTAAAGTAGACACTGAGATGATTCTTTAACTCTGACTGACTGAGCGTTTCCAGATGAAAAAGAATGTTTGCACTTTTGTTTATTATTAACTTGACCATTCTATATTGATTTTCTTAGAAAATAACTGATACATATACATATATATACATAAAAGAGTTCTATTTTCTGAGGTTGAATTGATGCTTTTTTAGCTTGTTATGATACTTGTCGACCTAACAGAACAGTAGAGAGAACATTTCCTGTAGTCAAACTGCTACTCAGCTTCTCAAATAAAACAGTACTCACACAAACAGTCAAGGATGACCTACCAAAAATGGCCTCATCAATGCGTATCTATGAATTCAATTGCTCATGTGGAGCTAGTTGCATTGGCCGTACTCAAGGGACTTTATCCATGCTCACACGTTAACATGTTTCTCTCCCCCAGACGGGCATTACTGGCTGATATAGGTGCAGGTTGGAAAAGAGTAAGTGGTGGCCAAACAAAAACATGGCCTCATCAATCCATGAAATCCCTGACAGTTAAACTGAGTCAGGTAGGGAGATGCAGACTTCCGGGTTGGGGCCCTCGGGACTCAAAGAATCAATGGCTGGAGACATTAGGTGACATGGCTCAAAATCGTTGTCAATGGCTTACGCAGATGTATTCAGTCTCTTTAATCTTTCATATTCCTTTCTACCATTACTCATTCTGCTTCACTCTTATACTTGTCTAAATTCTATTGATTCTCTTCACTCATTTTCCTGTCTACCTTTGTGTGCTATTTGAAACGTGGCAACTTGAACTGCTACACTTCGGTGCCAAAATCTATGTTGAATCCAGCAGCCGTAGCATGGTTGAGTTAAGGGGTAACCACATGCGTAAATAGTGTAGTCATAGCCCGCTTGGTAGATAGCGAACACTCAATAAAAACAGAGAAAGCGTTCTCTGTGATCTATCAAGAGCAGCTCGACTACGTCTTCTAACAGTAGCTGAAGCAACAGCCATCAACACAAGAAGAATGGGTCTTTGTATACAGAAGCTGTAAGTTCAGCCTCTTTGTCTACCTTGGCCTACAATGTGCCCAACAAATCCTCCATAAACATTAGAGCCTCTAATTCCAATCGCAAATTTTTCTTCTTCTTCTCCTTGTTCTTGTCCTTCGTTTCACTGACAAACGTTCATCTCTGACCTTCTGCGATTTCATTACTTTTCTTACGATTTCTATCGCCTTAGATTTAAGTAATGCTTTTCCAGCGTGTTATCATACTCACAAAATCCTGTTCATTTCACTTCACTTCACTCAATTCAATAATATTTGATAGTCGTTCACCAATAGAACATTCAGGTTGACTCCACATCACCGTGATTACTTCACAATAATTCTCATTGTTCTTAGTCACCCTTGAAATTACGTATAGTCTTACACACTTATAGGCTTATTTGTCTGTAGTATTCATTTTGTCTCACACACCACTGAATACATTCATCCTAGAGACTAGTACCTTTGTTGTCTATATACATGAAGATATGCTTGTTTATCAGAGATATTTTTAAAGGAAATCAATATGGAAACGCGAAGTTGAACGTTTGTCAATGAAACAAAGGACAAGAACAAGGAGAAGAAGAAGAAACATTTGCGATTGGAATTAGAGGCGCTAATGTTTATGGAGGATTTGTTGGGCATATTGTAGGCCAAGGTAGACAAAGAGGCTGAACATACAGCTTCTGTACACGGAGACCCAGTCTTCTTGTGTTGATGGCTGTTGCTTCAGCTACTGTTAGAAGACGTAGTCGAGCTGCTCTTGACAGATTACCTTTTGGGCGGTAAATAACTGAGAACGCTTTCTTTGGCTTTATTGAATCTACTATGTGGGCTGAGACTGCACTATATACGGATTTGAATACTCGATTATTCACGTGCAAGCATGGATAAGGTCTTTTGAGTACGGCCATTGAAACTAGCACCTTCATTAGTTACACTCCTTTCCTCACTTACGTAAATGACAAATGTCTCGATATCCTACAATAAATACATTTTGATGTCTATGCTCGCCTGAGGGGAACAGAATAATGTGATCCGGCTTTCTTGTCAACTTTCTTTGGCTGAATTTTGAAATACATTTCCAACATTCGGATCACACAGGTACTTGTCATAGATATGCGCATAAAAGTTAACCCAGTATCAGTCGTCGAAACTGAATCATCTTAACTTAGGAGCCAACATCAAAGACTAGAGGTATGTGAGAAGAGGGGAATTGGAATGTTATTGATAATAATAACCTTCATTTATAAAATTTGATTCCCGACAAAGGCTTCAACGTGAGGACAAATAATTTTGACCAAGGTTTCAAAGTATTTAAGTATGTGATGCAAAACTGTTTTCAGTATGGGTTTAAAGGAAGTCTTGACATCAAGCTTAATACTCATCTATTTGATGTGCATTGTGATAGATCGCGTTGGTCATCTATTGCTACAATGAAATGAACTAGTTGGTTTCATTTGTTATTGCAGTCAGGTATGAATGCCTGTTACTTATGCTGGCAAAGTGAACAGGAAATGTGAGAGATTCAAACCACATGAGACAACAACAGATCAGTTCAAGTGTTTGATTCCTATTTGTGTTTTGAAGAGCCTTGATGATGATGATATTCGAACTCGACTTCTGTCACTCTTTGAACAAGATCCAGAAATGACATCACAGAAGGTGACAGTAGAATATCAACGATTAATCGACTAGAAGCACAACACTGTTATGGGGAGCACAAATCATTGCAGTCTGAATTTGACTCAATTAATGCAGTGAGAACTTCGACCACCGTTAAGCACACAGAACGTCAGTTTCAAAATTCAACTAAGCCTCCGTCAGTGTTCTGGTACTGTGGTTCATGGCATTTTGTCAAATTTTGTCCATTCAAGCAACACAAATGCCGCGAGTATCATCCTTTCGGAAATAAGGGGGGGGGGGGTCAGTGTTCACCACAGGAAAACTCTTCTATGACACAGTTCCTTCAAGCAGAAACCACTCCCTTGGGTGCAGACCATACTAACAACAACCAAAGTTGATTTCTCCAGCAGACGAAAGTATGTCATCCTTTCCATCAACAATAAGCCTATTCGTCCTCAATCGGATACAGAGTCAGATATCACCCTAATTTCTCACAGCACGTGGCACACACTTGCGTGCCCACATATTCTTACAACAGGAGATGTGCTAGAACTCATAGGTGAGATGAGCTGTGATGTTCAATTTGATGAGAGTCAATTCCATAGTGTTTGTTATCTCACAAACCACCACGATTTCAATTTACTTGATCTTGATTGGTTAGATAAGCCCAATCTCTCAGATGTTCCATTAAATTCGGTATGTTCTAACAGGTCGCCTTCATCAGTTGGTTTCATCTCAAATCATGCATCACTTGCGCCAAAATCATACGCCGGTCTTCTGAGGAAATCTTGGTTGCTGCAAGTCAGGCCAAGTCTCTTCGACTCTAAAGCCGAATTTTAAGCCACTTTTCACTTCTGAACAGCTGGTTATCTGTCGATCCCGACGATATGGGTAGGGTGAACACTTCATCAACGCCTCTAAATGTGCTTTTATGAGTCGAAGGGGGAGGAGACAATGAGAGAAATCTTGGTTAGATATTTTCCTACTTATTAACCCCCACCAAATTCTTCTGCCACAATTAATTTATCTGCGGCAGGAATTCTTTTCAGTGTGATAGTCAAAACTTCTCCAGATATATCCAAAAGCAAAGACTTAGACATTTTACGGGAGGAGGGGATAGTGCAACAGTAGAAAACAAGAAAGCTGGTAAGGAATATTTATCTGGGATTTGGTATGGTTATAAAGAGAAATTATGTACACCCTAACTTTTTTTTATTATGGCTTGATTCCACACAGTATTTTGGTACAAGTATGAAATTTTAAGCATGTGATATCGGTAGCCCAAATTTAGCAGGCCGACCATAGATATCAGGTGTGCGTTGGGGGGGGGGGATCGAACCTCGGACCGTGTGCATGGTCGGTGAGAGTCCTAACCGCTGTGCCACCGACGCACAAATCCCCATTTGCATAGATCTTCCGTGTTGCGCTAATTATGGCCTTCTTACTGTGTTTCTTTGAATTCCTTTCACGTGGATCTGCATATGGAAACACGACATCTGTCTGTCGACTCACATACGCCAGGTAAAATATCAAAATGAAGCCACTTTTGTCTCTGTTTAGATAGTATCTCCAGGTGCTGGACATTCTCAGCAGGTTTATGAATAAAGGACTGTCGATCGTGAAGTTAAAACTTCATGCACGTCTTTCGATTCCCTTTTCAGAAACCTCAAGTGAAAACACACAACTTGCGCCATAAAGAGCAGCTGAACAATCCAAACTGATAGGTTGAGGCCGATGAGCTGGATTCTCCAACACCAAATGAAGAAAGTGGATATGATATGTATGTAGACTACATCAAATGTATCCATCTGGGAATGGTTAACGAAGTCAATCCACGAATCATTACAGTGGTGGGAACAAATTCACTGCAGTCGTGATGTTGAATCCTTTTAATACCTATTCCTTACTACTCTTTCATCTGCACCCAGTTTCATACTACTCACTACTGGTAAGTAAAATGAATCTGTTTCTTCGTTATTTTGATGGCCAAAGTTACCAAATAAATGTTGAGCCGAAGTTTCAGCCATCATACTCATGACCACTTAAAGTTAAAAAAAGGGCAGACTGTCAATGTAAAGTCAAGTTAACAGTTACTAGGGGGAATTAGGAATCTACTGAGTCATCACCTTCAGTTCGGTCATCGGAGTTCTACATTCGTTGCATTTGGTACGCCCAACGCATCAGTAATTTCGCACAACACTGAGATTTACTTCATTTATCTCAGGAAGTGTAACCTCACCTAGTTTACCAATTGACCAGTTAACCAGCCGGTCTTAGGCCTGAGGAAATATGGAAGGCTGAGCGTGTGGCTTGCAACCTCATTCGCTACAGACACTTCAAAGCAGAAAGAAATATACAAAACAACCGTGTTCTTAGCCACAATCAGAGAGACGGAGTGATGCTGTCTGATGAAAGCCTTCGAGAAACCAATGAGCTGATATATCCTCCTTCGATGAAATATAAAGCAATTATGAGGGCATGGGGGTGTCTGTCCAATGCTCGAATATGAGAGGACTGCTCACATTGGAAGAGAGATGAGTAGATATGGTATTGACGTGGTAGGAATCCGTGGGAGCAGATGGAATGGAAGTGGTCTGTTCAAACTGTTAAATGGAGAGTTAACAATCTACTCTGGTAAGCTAGACGATATCCACGAGCATACCGATGGAGTGGCTACCATAATATCACCAACAACATCCAGTATCAAGCCTATTGGTTGCTAATAACTTGATTTTCCCCTGCTTATTTGCTCTTCTTACCGCTCATAACTCTTGTGTTTCGTCACAACTATTAAGTAACTTCATATTTGCCTTCCTTCCTGTGTGCTTCTTGATTACAACCCATTGGTCATTAAACCACTCATCTTATTACGTAAGTCTAATGCACTTACTCAAATCCTCTTATGCTTTGACTAGCAATAACAACTATATTTGTGACAACTCATCACCTTTGTTGCTACCCTCTTTCATGAAAGGCAGATTGTACAGCTAAAGAGAAGAAAATGAATTCACTGAGAACAGCCTGTTCTCCGAACTACGTGTTTCAACTTCGACAATCTCCTGATGAGGACTATTCATGAATTGAAAATGCAAAGTTATTCAATGCTACACGCCTACAAGTAACAGCCTGATAGTTGCGAGACTTGACATTAATAAGACGAACAGATATGACCAACTATGTCGAAGAAATGAACTCTTCCCTGTTTTCTCAGGTTTGGGATCAGCTGGTGGCACATGTCGTATTCCCAATGTGTTTGAGAGAACAACGGTCTTTATGTACGACTTTGGCATTGGCTTCCACAAACACCTCCTTACTAATAGCATTATCCTGTACAGAAATTTATGTTTGTATGTAATCACCTGTATTGACTAATTCACAAAATGTCACAAACAAAAGTGCAATAAATAATTGAATCATCATTTTGAAGAGCTTTCTCGAGGATGACAGCATGAGAACGACAGTCAGATAGCGAGAAAATTGTAGGGAACTCCTGTGAAAGTCCCTTTCCCGGTAGATACTTGTAGCAACGGAACACTTATGATGCTTTTATGGTGAATAACGTGAAGAAAAGTTTTTCTCTGGTGAACAGTAACCTTCTTTATGCTCAAAACGATGAAACACTAGACATTTATGTTTCTTGAATTGACAAAATTTGACAAAATGCCATGAACCACAGTACCAGAACACTGACGGAAGCTTAGTTGAATTTTGAGACTGACGTTCTGAGTGCTTAACGGTGGTCGAAGTTCTCACTGCATTAATTGAGTCAAATTCAGACTGCAATTATTTGTGCTCCCCCATAACAGTGTTGTGTTTCTAGTCGATTGACCGTTGATATTCTACTGTCACCATCTGTGATGTCATTTCTGGATCTTGTTCCACGAGTGACAGAAGTCGAGTTCGAATATCATCAGCATCAAGGCTATTTAAACCACAAATAGGAATCAAACACTTGAGCTGATCTGTTGTTGTCTCATGTGGTTTGAATCTCTCACATTTCCTGTTCACTTTGCCAGCATAAGTAACAGGCATTCATACCTGACTGCAATAACAAATGAAACCAACTACTTCGACTGATTGTAGGAATAAATATGAGAAATGTATTTCGAAATTCAGCCAAGGAGATTTGACAAGAAAGCCGGATCACATTAATCTGCTCCACTCGGTCAAACATAGACATCAAAATGTATTTATTGTAGGATATTGAGATATTTCTCATCTGTGTGAGTGGACAGAGTAGAGCGACCAAGGAAGGAGGTGACAAAAAAATCCAGGTTAACACTAGCCAGGATCTATCCTGTAACGGAACTGGTCACTCTTCCACAAAAGTCTTCCTCATCATTGACAAACTCCGAAATTGATAAGTACCACTCTAAATTTTTGCATGTCAATTTACATGCATCTGCAGAAGCAGTTACATACGGATCACAGAATGAAGAGCTGTCATCTGATGTTTTGAAGACGTATCAAAGGGCCTTCAGTCAAGCGGTCGAACAGTTTGGGCACTTTAGCCACGCCCTAAGGGCGTTTAGAATGATTAGCAAGCAAAATGTGGCAAGTAGTTATTGATCTCCTGAAGCTGTCCTTATTAAACATCTATGTGCTCTAAAGGAACGCGTCGGTGGACGTCAACCGTCTATTCAAATGTCTTCGTAACTTTTTATTGATCACATCACTCAACTTGCATTTTCCAACTGACTCCCACAATAGACTTCAATTGTTAATCTCCTGAAGTCGACAGACTGCATATTAACACAATTCACATCGTTATGTTTCCCCTAGATTTCTGACACAACTTATAGAGACTTTTGGAACTTATCAGCTCTACTCACTGTATGTTACTGTGTCTTGTTACTCAACTACCAGCCACTGATCTAACTTCTGCGGGTAAATCCTAATTCATTTCACGTTGCTGCCACCAATGTTAATTGAACTTTGCTTTTTGTAAGATATGTATTAGTAACAAACACCTCAACACAACTAATCATTCTTATGCTTATATATTCTGCTTACTAGTGTCTGATGTGTTTAGATAGCCCTTTGTTGGACGATTGATTTGTATTGATGGACTAGAGCATGTTAAATCTGTGTGACAGCAGATCACAATGCTATTAGATAACGCGATTCTCTATGGACAACTCAATGTACAGATTTGGCCAAAATACACCCACCTTACGGTAAAATCACAGTTAGCACATGTGCTTCGTATTGTACTCATTTTGGCTTCCCTTCACGTTTTGTTTCTCAAAAAGTGTTCGCTTATTTTTCTTCGCCATTGAATCCACACCTCCACTAATGAACATTTTGGAAGGTGAAATATGTATTTAAGCCGAAATCAACATACTACTCACAAGATCTTTTCAGTAGCACACTGTTTTACGATGTTTTACTGTATGAAGGAGAAACTTCTGCTCAGATACATTAAAGAGTAAAAGAATATAAACAATGCCCGAGTATAGTTTATACAGTCCGAGTAGATATGACGCAATCCAAAAACAAGTCGTCGTCTGCACCATACTTGACAGAAAACAAGTTTGACTTTGTTAGCAGTAAGGCTCTACAGAAAGATTTTCGGTCATATAGAGAAAGACTGCTGGTAGAGGTCGTACATATAAAAGAGATTCTAAGTGAATGGTGAATGTGACAGTGTGGTGTCAGAGTCGGCATGAAGAAACCTGTATGAAAGATTGAAATATATCTGCATCACTTGTTTTCTCCCATTCGTTGACTCCCGTGTGTGATTTGCAGCTTTAGGCTTGAGGCATTGAGATTTCAGTAGCCACGGTGTTGTTCTTACGGGATGAGGTTTTCCGCCTCACGTCCACATTTACTCTCTCCTGGGCTTACTACTAGCTGGCTTGTTGGCACCCACCCCGGACCACGTGGGTGGGTTGTTAGCATTCCGCTTCACTACATTTTGATAAGTTTAGTTAACTCTGATCATCTGCACCATCTAAAGCAATACCAGTTTCGCTGATGCTAGTAATAATAGTTTTTTTCTGTGAAATGTGTTTATATACAATACAGAATTTTTGACGAGTCTGTCCCTTGTAGGGTCGATGGTATGTACCTGAATCTACTTCTACACTGAACGTCATACAGGGACAACGCGCACAGCGTCAGAGTGGAGCAGGTGTCGTCATCAGTTAACTTTCACTGCAGATAAGAAACACAATATTAAGGAAGATGTTAAAATGCAACACTCAAAATAATTGAACGAAATGATTCATTATTTGATTTAGTGAAGTGTTAAGTTAATCGATCAGTGTTCTTAAGCAGTAATTGGTGAGAAATGCTCATATGACTGGAGGGTAAAATAACGTGAATCGCTGATGACTCTGGCAGTGACAGTGTGAAGTGGTCATCTGGTGTTCGCATAATTTCGTCTCGGTGAGTGACCTAATTGACTGGTCATATTAGGCAGTACTTAACACAATTTTTCATAAAAATAATAATTGAGCAAAGAATATACTTTTCGATAATTTCCTCTTCTGGCTCTACAATTGCATAGAATATTCTTGAATAGTAGTCAATAACAATATTAGTGTTTTTTAAATAATATCGGTTTGCTAAGCAATATCAATGGAATTACAGTTCATTAAAGATGCATAAATCATCATAATAATAATGATAACATAATAGCAAATAGAATATCAGCTAAAATTAAGGAAATTAAAAAAAATTGAGGGTTATTCGAATCTAGAAGGCCAAGGTGAGGGCAATGTCTGAACGAGCTTCTTTTGGACATAAAAATTAAACTTCTTAATGTGGAGGACAACGGCCTCAGGAATATTTAGTAGACGAACTCTTAAGGCAAAGTTAAGATCTGTTGGTATGCGGTAAATGACTTTGAAAGCCTCGTTGACATCCACAAGATGAGAAACAATAGCGCTACGAAAATCTTTTGTTGGTCCTTTAATTAACCACGCAGAGTGATGTTCGGAATCCGACGAGAAATACGCCTAATTGTAGGGCCTATGTAACTGGCTCCACAGGAGCAATTAGAATGATAGATACACATGGAAGAGGCGAAATTAGGCAGTTTATCTTGTATTCCCGAAAGCGAAATAGGAGTGGTTTTGAAGACACAGCGTAGCTCAGCAGCAGGGAATGCTCTTCTTACCGCATTTCTTAGGCGTTGTGTTAGTATCTCGCTGATGTTGTTCTCGAGGAACTGAAATGGTACGAATAAGGCTTTTCAGGAACTGTTCGTACCTCGGGCTGCTTTGATTTCATATTCATATTCCTATCAATAAACTTTTCTAGGTCTTGTATACTGATTTATGCTAAATTTCTATTTTTTGATGGATTAAATGATCAAGACGGACTCGTTTGACTGATGCATTTGATCTAATAATCTTTATATGTAAGTCAGTGTGTGAATTCATTTGTTTGATAAAAAGAAATTGTGACAATAGGTAATATTCTGAGTGATGTCGGTGTAACCGATTTCTCAGCATAGGAAACCGCCTAAGAAAGGATACAAAATTGAAGGGATTGAAAACAGCTTATGGATATTTTGAAAAGATGAAAGGCAATCAGTTAAGTAACCACAACATTTCTGAATGCATCCAACCAATAAGCTAAGTAATAACAAGGCTTCTTTGTATACCAAACATACACAAATCCGGCCTGAAACTCCGTTTTATTCAAGAGGTGTCTGGATCTTATGTCGTTCAGATGGAAGATCGACTGCAGACATTCTAGGACCTGTAAGGAAACATATTTGTATGTGCTTGCTTCACGACACTTTCATTTTCACGACTGCATGCAGTGTTTGAGTACCTTTAATAAAGTTATATTATCTCTTGATATCGAATCACTCTTCCTCAATGTTACACTTACACAAACCGTTTACTTATTTGCTGATATATAGGTGACAACTAGTTAAACTTCGGAATACTGATAGTATATATGAAAGAACTGTAACTGATATTTACCGCTAATATATCCTTCACACTCCGTGATACTAAAGAGAATATGATGTGATTGCAAGCGGATATTCCTTGGGTCGAATGCTAGAAGTGGTTTTTTGTGGCGAATTTGCATAGCGGACTATTAAATTCAAATATTTGTTATTTCCAACTGTGTACAGGGCACGTGTGTGCAATTTTGATTATATGAGGAAAAAGAATATGAATATATTCAACTGTCATAGGAGTTTACAAACTTCTATTCAATTAGAAAATCCACTCTTGAAATGTATAATGAATCTTAAATTTTCATTGATGATTTTGAACTAACAAGGAGAGCGGGCAATGCATTTGGAAGCATCGTTCATGTTAAATCGACATGGAACAGTCAACTGACAGACTTCTATAGCTGGATGCCAACTAGGTGGAAACGGAATTTAATTATATTCCTTGTGAATTGCGTCCAACGCATTTGGGAAGGACGTTCTTCGCAGTAACACTAAGTGTATTGCTTTACAGCTTCCCACTGGACTACAGAAGCCTGGAAGACAAGACCTGGCCTTTGACCGATTCTGTGCGCATACATCAGATTATCGGTTTCTATGGGTTCAGATATACCGGTAGGTCAAGACAGATTCCGTCTAAGAGTGTTTAAAAAACTATTCTGTAAGGTTTGAGAAAGGTAGAAATACCTCCTCAAGAGATATAATAACTGTGAACAACTCTTTGACAACGACAACTGTGTTTCGAAATCTCCTGTCAGAGACTATACACGTTTGCCTCCTTTGCGTTGTTTGCACTCTAGCCACACAGGTAGAAAGATATTGGTGCTGCATGCATGCTCACATTCTCTAGCCAAATCTACTAACATTGCAATAACCCTGTTATTTTCAATAAATCTGGTTGGTTTTTCTAGCTCACTCTCAGTCTTTTATTCTTCCCAACCCCTGAGTAATACTAAATTTCCTTCCTTTCTATTCGCATCCTGATTGCAACTCATCCACCACATAATTAGTCTCATTACACGGCCATGTTGCCTTTATTCAACTTCTCTTACATGTTGATTAATATTAGCAACTATGACTTCGACCTTCCAACTCTTCTTTTAGTAAAGTAATTTTGTGAACAAAACAGTTGTGTATAAATGCAACTACAACTGGGGGAAATCTGATCTCCAAAAATAGCCACTACACTGAACCGCTTGATTTATTTTCCCCATTCATGTGCAGATGAAAGTTAATCATTTATGAACTAGCCTAAGTTTATCTTCACTATCACCTAAATGCAAATATTCACAAGTCATTTATTATCTCATTTTCTTAGGTTCACCTGCTTTGTATTCATTGGCTTAACTTACAGTCAAGTATTCTTTGTTTCTGAGGTAGATATCACGTCGCTTATGCAGGTGCTTATATCAGGTGTTTACTCGAGATATACAGCCTCGATATATTACTCGGTTGACAGTGTCTAGTAGTGGAATCCAAGATACTCATTTCTTCATACTGATCTTCATGCATCGTTGAATCATCTGTACCAGGAGGCAGTGCATTAACACAGACTGATCATTTCCGCACAATATGATCAATCAATGGAAACACGAATTAACATGAGCTAATAAAGACTGTGGAAATTAACTATAAATATTGTATAAGAAATCTGTTACATTCTAAGTACAATTACATTTATGAAGTGAAGTGAAAAACAGTCATGTACCTGTCAGTCTGAAACTGAAGTCAGTTATAAATGAAGACGAAGCATATTCATACACCATGCAGAGAAGTGATATATTAAGTGACGAGTAGAACTGTTATGCCTCACCATTACTATGCATCAATACGGAGAAAGGGTTAGTGGACAGCAAGGAGTAACAAGGGAACCAATGATATCCCAAATAATAAAATAAAAACAAACAATAAACTTCAGTGCAGTGAAGTACTCTGTGGAATTATTTTACAGTGTATGAAGTTTTAATTTTCATAGAATTCTGAATCGATTTCTGTGGAAGTATGGAGGCTTTTGAAAACAGGTTGAGTAAGAAATTTCAAAATATTCATAAAAATGGTGAAAAAGAGAGAAATACATTCTCTTACCAACATATGTCAATCGGTAGGAATCTTGCGCGAAAGAGTAAAATACTACTTTATCGAAACTAAGTATGATTTCTAGAACAGTGTAGGTCAGAGTAGACGGTGACATCGAAGTTTGCATCCAACCGATTACTTTTCATCTCTTGTATAACTTTCTCCATGACATAATACTCTGTACAGTCATAAGCAATAGTCTCGAAATCATCATGAAATTTGTTGGCGAAAAATTCCGGTCGTGATGGTATGTCCGGGAGATCACCTGCGCCTAAAATGCATACACCTCGACGAACTCTGGAACTCTTACAGCCATTAGAAGACCATTTCGCATAACGTGCAATGAATAGTTTTTGTCTATATGACATATTAGATTCATCAATTTGGTTGCAAGCAGCTGGTGCACCGAGTGATGGATCATGGGTTAGTGTTGGGAAAAACAATTCATCCGGATGCTTCCGTAAGTGTTTTTCTGCTTTCATAGCATCGAGTATTTCATTCGCCTTTGGATCAGTTTGATAGAAGTGTACAAATTCTCGTTTCAATGCCATATAGAAACTGCCTTTGCACCAGATGATCTGTGAGTAAGCAGAACATGAAACTGTACAAATTAATATACGTGTAAAACTTGGGCACTGTGGTAGTAAGTTATTCCATATTAATTTGTTTATTAGATTTATCACACAGTGAAACGGTATTATTTATTGGATGACGTTTCGAACAAAATTTATTGTTCATAATCATATCAGATATAATCACACGACTTCGGAACTTGAGTTATATAGTTTTTTTCGGTCTCTCCCATTTGTCCTAGGGGTAGTAGAATATTCCAGATATCTGGGACAGGAGTTGAATCATTCCCATTATACGTATTTGCAGTTGATTCGATAAACAAGGCTTCTGTTATCAATCTTTCCTTCAACCCTGTGACATTAGAGTTTAAAACTGTCATCTATCTTCTTTTTAGGTGACAGTGTTTCCAACTATTAAAGAATGAGTTTCTAATTAGTGATTCACAAATACTAGACCGTATCACGTACCATACTAGTCGATAAGCTGGGACAAAGGATGGCGAGTAGCAAAGCTAATATTAACATGTATAATAATAATAATAATTATTATTCACGAAGTGACCTCTTTTAACTAGAGAAATGATGGATGCGCTGTATGTTTGAGCTGTTTGTGTTGCTAGTCTGTAGCGTCAACAACAGAGTAAAAGGCTTCCATTAAATACATCACGATAACTAGATTTTTCACTTATTTGCTAGATATATGCTTGTTTCATGTGATGTATATTCATTGCTCTCACGAATACGATGACTTCGACTTGAAGAAAGTTTTGCTATTATAAAGCAGCATTTTTGTGGGCAGGGGATATAGAACTAACTAGATTTATAGAGTCCCATGAAACCAAGTTAACGATTCAGACATGACACGCTCCGAACAATTTAAGACGCCCGAAAAGTAAAACTCATTCCCTTATTATACACTATTGAACACACCTCTCATTTGAATGACTGTGTGTTATTTCTGCGTAAACTAATGGGGAGGACACGAATTCGCGAAGAGTCAACAGAAATCATTCGAATATCGATCATCCAGAAAGCAAATGAGATGTAACATATGACAACATCTTACCGGGAATGTGAAATTCTTTTCAGGCCATCGGGATGGATATATTGAACCTAGACCTTCAACAACATTCGATCCATTGATTGCCTTCAAAGCTGTTACCAACTCCCAATTCGTTCTCAGTGGCAATTCCTGTCCACTCACATTCAAAATGTATTTCCACTTGTATTCAGTCTTCTTCATCAATTTGTCTGCACAGAGAAGAAACACTTCGAGGATGGAGTAATGACCCCATTGGACGTCAATACTTTCCGATCGATTCACTACCATTACATTTGGACCAAAACAATTGGCTAGTGCCAACACTTCATTATAAAATGATTGTGGTGACTTAGAGTCAACGTGAATGCAGTACAGATTGTGTTGTCTGTATATCAATCGGAGTAATCGAGACACCTGTTTGATGTAATCGTGTACAGCTATACTGAAGGCTAGCGGGAAAGATTTCTCCTCCATCGATGATTCAACTACATGTCCTTGAAATAACTTGAATTCACGACAAACATCGGTATTGGATAAATTTGAATAGTTCACGTCCCATTTCCCCTGAACACTTTCAATAACTTCTTGACTAGAGTTTTTCACAGGGTTTCTGAAGAGATATTCGCATACACTTTTGAGTTCACCGTAGCGTTCAATTGATAATTGGTGCTTATTATCTCCGGAATCATTTGACGAAGAAAATAAACGATGTAATATAAATAACACTGTGAATAAACAAATCCCTCGGATTGCATTTCTGAGTGGAAGACGATGACAAATGAATTTAGTCAACAATCTCTCCATTCACAAGATAACTATTTGAAGTTTATGTAGATACACTTTTTTCCACTATTCAGTAAGCAGTTGAATAATTAGCTTCTAACATTAATTCAAAATTGGAATTCATGTCTAATTGAGAAATATGTGATCTTTATACTTTGTGGAGACCCAATCGTATTCAACTACGCGTTGAAAACTCCGTATTGAGCAAATTTTTTCAAAGAAGTATACTGAAATATGATTTGATAATGAAAACGGTGACAGAGATGGCACAAATAAATAAACCTAAGCAGTGAGTATAAAAAGATTCACTAATTACTTGGTTAACTAACTAACCTACTAACTAGCCAACTAACAAGCTAACCATTTGACCTAATTTAGTGTTTTTAAAATGTTGAAAAATAAGTACAAAAGCTAAAATTAGTACATAAGTAAATCTCACTAGGAATTCTATTGATTTCATTAAACACCATAGATGTATTAGTAGTATATGTACAGATTCAATTTTAGAAAAAAATGCCAAGTGCTTTTTATTACTAGTAGACGAAAAGTCACAAGACAGGCTCACCCTTTCATTGACTGGTCAATACAAAGAAACCAATATTAGAGTGTTTAGTTCTTTTTTGCTGACAGAATTTGGTCATTCAACTTTGCAGTGTAAGCACTCAGGTAGGAGAAGGAGACTTACCAGTACGGTCCAGTTTAAAGTAAACAGCAGAAAGCCTATTGAATTATGTGTCATGTTAACTGGCACTGTTCACCAAGATTTATCTACAGCTAAAACACAGCTGTAGTGTCATCAGATATCCAAAACCACGCCATCCATCACCACAGTTTCAGACATTATCACTGAGTTTCTGACCTCTTGCATGATTAGCTAATAACGAGTATATATCTATGCTGACAGAATTTCAGGCTCACAAAATCATATTAGTGTTATTTGTACAATGTAATCGATTGTGAATGGTCATCACTGCCTACGGTGTTTCAGTCATATCTAACCGACAGTTTCAAGTTACTATGAGAAATAAGTGCACTGCTTCCTGTAAGCTCACTACATTCATCTTGTTGCATTGATCTGTGTGGTTTGCTGAAGCTTGAGTAGAATAGTGTGTATACCAGTATAGGTAGGAAAGACTCCTCAGAATGACAGACAGTAAGTACTACAGTAAATATTCTCAATAAGATTCTCTCATAAAAGAACTTGTTGTTTAAGAGGATAGGAGCTGTCTAATACCGAATTATTATCTCCTAATGAATCCTTCTTATATTCAGCCTGAAGCAATAGCACTGATGATATTATTTTTAGAGTTTTTTACAGTCAGAAGTGGAATTGCTTAGCATGGTTGTCATTATTAATGATCATTCAGTGTGGCTATTTAAACAGTATTCAATTACTTCTGATTACTGAACACAGTCTCGCTGTAAAATTCAATGATAAGACGCCAAGAATACGTGATTGTGAAATTACGAGGATAAACAAACAATGATTAATGATGAATAATGTGAGTTGATCGTTTCATCACAATTGCAACATACTTTAGTTCAGAGGAGAAGCGAATGTCGATCAATAATTAAGAATGATAGTGGGATAAAGCATACAATAAGATTACTGCGCTTATAAATATCTAATGAGATCCAAGTCTTTTAGGAAAGAGTGGGAAGCAAAGGTCACAACAAGTTATCGATGTACATAAGTTATAGGACTACTTAATTAACACATGAGATATGAGAAAATCAATAGTTAACCTCATTGAGTTAGATATCACAAACACATCAAGCAGGACGTACAATTAGCGATGACGTAACTAATTAAAAGTGAGAATAAATCAATATATATGTATGATGAAAGATGATACGATCAGTTAACGCCTAAGACTCAAGTTACTGGATGAGAGAAAGAAGGACTTCATATAACTTTTTTCTAAATACATAAATCAAGCTTGAAAAGTTCGATCGCGATGGGTTTTGTGAGTTCAAATGTTTAAGTGATGTCTTCTGTCAATCAGATGTTGTGTTACTGCATGTCTCAATGATTAATTCCTTCCTTTTAATTACAGCGATTTCATCATGTGTTCATAAAGTCTTCTTTCCGTCCATTAAATGTAAATGTTTTGGCTGCTACACGTAAAATGACATTTCATTATAACTGTTCCCTTGGGTTCTGAGTGGAATATAATGCTTAGACAACACATCTCCGCTTTTTTCCTTTTTTCTGCCGTCCTCTTTAGATTGCGCCACGATTGACCAAACTCTCTTATCTCTTCCTCACACGATCTCATCCATGTCTGGCTCGCGATGTCATTCGACGGTCTCCTCAGTGTATGACCGATCCATACATCTCCATTTTCTCCTACATATCTCTTGAGCGATCGTCTCTTGGTCGGTTTGTTCCCAATGTTCCTTACTACTTACTCCTTCTGGCTGGCCATTTGATCTTCAATATGGAGCCGGCGAGGTTGACGAAAGTTTGCAATGGCCTGTTGGAAATCCTTTTCGTGACACACCAGCCAAGTTTTCGACCCATTGAGAAGTGACTGGCTGACTTCACATCGGTTTTGAAAATGTGAATCTTGTTCTTTATGCTGACTGAGTGCAGAACATCTCCGAATTGGTTTCAGGTTAATGAAGGCGTGCATATCTTGCCCTGCCGATTCGCCCTACCTTCGACAAATTCATCCGCTCCGCCTGCGGTTGAAAATATGTTTCCTGGTCAGATAAGTGAAGGAGGCAAACTCTGTGAAATCTCTCCCGTTGTTGGTGAGTAGTGCTGATTGTCGTTGTTGCTACTGTTCGTTGGTTATCTTCATTACCTACGTCTTCTCTATCTTCACTTGGAGTCCTGTATTCTCTGCCAGTCACTTCAGCCAGTTTGTTGGTTTTCGTCTGTAATACATCGAGTTTGTGTGACATTAAACATAGATCATCCACTGAAAAAATCCAGATCTTCCAGAGTCGTCTAATTGGTCGTTCAGAGTATTCCTGTCCCCTGGCCCCGCATAGTCTTACACATAATTCAGTCAGTCCACCTTAAAGGTACAAATATCAGAAGAAAAGTTCACTTTTATGAAATAATATTGTACCAATATATAAATAAAAATACAGTTAACGAGATATAGAAATTATTGGTGACTTTGTGATACAGTTAAAGTTTCCTGCTACAAATTATTTATAATATCCACAGTAGTGTTAACTGATGGAGTCTTGTCTACTAGTGGAAGCTGTGCACCGTTTGCAGAATAGTCTTCCGATGAGGCTAAGCCATTCCTACGAAATCCAGGAAAGACAGAACGGCTAGTTAACAAGCAAGTATACAGTATGGACCAGTGAGAAGACGAAGTGAAATGCAGCACACTGTATTTCTAACTGCACTCCAAAGTTATATATATTTGAAAATGAGTCGTTTTAAACAAAATTTATGTACAGTGTTTCCATTTCTAACATCTAAGAGGAGACTGTACAACTATATTGTTCCAGACTCCACAGACATACAGAATTGCGCCTAACAAAGGAAGGATACCTGCCACATTTTGAATCAACTGAACAACACGCTGTTCCGTACACAGGAATCAATCAAGCCTCAGGAAATATCATAGCCTGTGTCTTCTTATGTCGTCTGCTGTTTATTACTGCAATAATTGAATGTAGATTTTTTCTCTTGATCGTGTAATTTTCGTTCCTTTGCTTTTGATAGATCATCGATGCGCAACCTTGGGACACTCTGGTAATATTTCATCTCACATAGATTTTTTTTGTTAGGTTGATCTTTGCAGAGATCATGTGTCTCGTATGTATTTTTATATGATCGACAGCTTCTCCTTCCCTTCATCACTGAAATACACCATTCTCGTCTTGTGAAATAATGTTTCGACTTGTAGTTGATCAGACAAAAGGCATTAAAATTCAACTACACTCCAATTCATGGATCTTTGCAGTGTACCACTTGTCCTGAGCTTGATGGAGATGTCCAGAAAGTTGAATTTTCCATCTGCCTCATATCCTGTGATGAAAGCAACATCCTTATAGGAGTCACTAAACCTTTTTGGTAAATGTGATGCATGAGAACTATTTTCATGTACAATGGGGGTATCATCCAGCGCACTTGGCATATAATGGCATTTCCTTGACTGCATACTTCAGGTTTTGTTCTCTGTAGTTGCCACGTAAATATATATCCACTTGGGACCCAGTGGACTTATCATCACCTATCAGGAGATATTTCGCCATCTGAGTAATTTGCTTTTTGAGTCGGTCAGTACTTACGACAGTGATAAATTCTGGATTTTGCATAATCGAGTTCATCTTAGCAATACAGTCTCCCTTATTTATTATTATGACACTCAATTCTCTCAATATTACCTTAAACAAAGTAAAGACCTATCTTTATGCCGAATTACATGAAGCCATCATTTATTTCGTTGGATTATGTAAAAATGTACACAGAATTTTATCGTGCTTGTATGTATCAACATGGTCTTTCTTGATAGAGACGCATGCTAATAAACAATGTTGAGAAGTTCCACTTATATAATTTATGAAGCAGATCAAGGTTCATGCAAAATACAAACATATAGAATTGATGGCCGGATACATTGGAAATTGAGCTGAACAGTCAAGACACCAGGAGAGAAATTGATGACGAGTGGTTGCGTCGTGAGTTTAATTGAAGCCACAGAAACAAAAAGAAGTGAATTGAACCAAAGAAAAAATCAGGGAGAGGGGTAGAGAAGGAGATTATGGAATCAATTGGGACTTAAAGGTTCCAACAGAAAAAGGGGATAAAATTAATACCATCTACAAAATAAATTGTATGAACTGTAACAAGCATTACATCGGCCAAAGTGGGCGTCCCCTTCGAATCAGAATCCAAGAACATAAATCAGCCGTGAAAAGACATGATATGTATTCTTTAGTATCAATGCATACAGACAATTATGGTCATCAAATTGATTGGGATAATGTCAAAATCTTAGACAGAGAAAACACGAAAAGTGCCAGAGAATTCCTAGAAGCCTGGTACTCAAGCGAAAATGCGATTAACAAACACGTTAATATAGATGAAATATACCAATTAATAAAAAGTAAATCAGGTGACCAAAAAGTTTAAAATCCAAGTCAATAGAAAGTGGTCAATACATATGTGAAGATAGTAACCAGGAGACGCAATTACATCACGCATGAAGAAATTTAAATCATTTCACTTAGTGCTAAATATGGCGCTGAAGATGTTGTCCGGAAGGACGACGAAAGCTTCGCGACTAAACCAACCAGCTCAGAGAACACTTTTAATTGCAGACTTAAAGGTTAGATGTTGAGTCACCAAGACAATGAAAGACTAATAGGTGAATCTTTCTGGGCACATCAGTCAGGTTTTAGAGATAAGATGATGATTGCTTCAGCAAGTTTGCGGAGAGTTGAGTTAAACTGTCTATTATTAATCTTAAAGGATTTCACGTTGTTCGCCTCATGACGCATCTCGACAAGATGTCTGGCGACAGCACTGTTCAAAACATTTGTTCCTTTGAGACGTAAACTTTTTGGCACATGTTCTGGAAAACTGAGATATTCTCGTCCTACTCCTCCTGTTCTCCCAAGGTAATTGCCCGAAGACAAACATAGATTTGTATACGCAGAGCTAGCATGAGATGGGTATCTATCAACATTTAATTGCACCAAAGTGTTGATAGTTTGGTGAACGAGAACCAATTTATTCTCAAGAAGCTCTCTCAGCATATTTGTGATTCGCGGTAAAGAGACACGATATCTCATCCTTAAATAAAAAATGTCACCATATAGATTATACTGTATCAGTGTGCGTTGCATAATGTGAAATTATTTTACCACCGAACTACTACTACTACTACTCGATTTTTATTAGTAAAACGAACTTTTATCTCTAGACTTGGTGCATATAGACAATTCCAGGCACAATTAAGACTGGCAAAACATTGCTGTCTTACGATATGCAAGTTAAAAGATTACAAAGAACCTCTGGAAGCTTGCTACCCAAACGAAGCTTCAGTTAACAATCATTTGGAAGCTGACCAAATCTATAACCTTCTCTGGAAGAAAAATAATGATACTCCAGTCAAATAATAAAACAAGCAAATAAGTAGGTCAACAATGAAAGGTAACCATACGCGAGAATACAATAATTACCATGTGATGACGCCAAAATCCAAGGATCAGGGTTTACAAAAACTCCCCTCCTCTCATTTATGATACGAGAATAAAAAGGAAACTAAAGTACCACATGACACTAGTTACTCCAAGGTCACTAGGAAGTGTGAACGTAACAGTCCAGGATGTAGTCTGTCATGGGTCTATATAGATAAGCGGTAACGCCTCAGATTATAGTGTTGAGTGAAATAGGTTCACTCGATATTGCCCATTTGCCTTGTTTAAATTAACCAACAAGTATGAAATTTCTGACCAGGAATTCCAGCCTGTAGTATCTAACCGCAGAAATCCCTGTTATAGAGACAGTCAGCTAGTTTGCTAACTGCACAATAAACTTCATTGTTCAAGTTCAATCAGCACCACTAAGGACTAGACATGAGGTACTGGTTACTCCCAGGAAACGACCAATGTAAATCGAAATATTCATGTAACCTGGGAATAAATCTCACTTTTTAATGAGATTAGTGATGATATTGCCATAACTGACGGTGGAAAGTTGACCAGCAAATACTAAAGCCAGCTTAATATCAGACAATTTCTGGAGACGATGTCTTATTAGTCTGCGCCACGAAGTTGTAATGAAGAATTCCATCTGTTTGCAAATGCACAAGATTTCAGTCTGTCAATGTGATAATATACAGGAACTCGGTAATGCATGGGGGGATTTATAAATAAGGTTAGTCTTTATGAACATGCTGAGGAATCATCCGTGGAAGACCATTGGAACTCTCTGAAGGTGATTTTCAACGAAACATGTTCAACGGTTCTAGGAAGAAAGAAGAAACAAGACAAGGAATGGCTCTCAACGGACACTTGGAAACTAATAGAGGAGAGGAGAATGGTGAAAGAGAAAATGATTCAATGCAAAGATGGACAAGAGAAAGAGACGCTGAACTCAACTTACACAGCACTGGACAAAGAAGTGAAGAAGATTGCCAGGAAGGACAAAAGACAATTCTACGACAACCTGGCCACTGAAGCTGAGAAGGCAGCAGGCAGAAGGGACCTGAGGACATTATATCAGATAACGGAGTCTCTATTCGGGAAGAGATCAACACAAGTGAAACCTATAAAAGACAGTCAAGGGAAGCCAATTACCAAAGAAGAAAGACAGATTAAACAATGGGCGGACCACTTCAAAGGACTCTTGAACCGATCACCACCTACAACCCGTCCAGAAATACCAACAACAGCACGTACACAACTGCAAGTTGACACCAATCCTCCAACGAAAACTGCAGTCTTGAATGCAATCAAGCTTCTGAAAGCTGGAAAAGCAGCTGGACTGGATGGAATACCCCTTGAAGCATTGAAAGCGGACCCGGAGACGACAGCAGATATGCTGACTCCATTATTTCAAAAAGTCTGGAAAGAGGGAAAGGTGAACTTGTGAAACTACCAAAGAAGGGCGACTTACGACTCTGCAAGAATTGGCGAGGAATCGTGCTACTATCGACGCCAAGTAAAATCCTGAGTCGCATTATCCTGGAGAGAATAAAGGACGCACTGGATACAGAACTCCGACCGGAACAAGCTGGATTCAGGAAAGGCAAGTCATGTTCTGACCAAATTGCAACTCTACGCATCATCATCGAACAAACCATGGAATGGCAATCAAACCTCCACCTCAGATTCCTTCATAGACTTTCAGAAGGCCTTCGACAGCGTAGACCGTGAAGTAATTTGGAAACTACTCGAGTACTACGGCGTACCCCAAATATTCATCAACCTTATTCAACAGCTGTACGACAACGGCACATGTCAAGTGATCCACAACGGAAAACTCACTCAGCGAGGCGTTTGGATTAAACAGAGGAGTCAGGCAAGGGTGCTTATTATCACCAATGATATTCCTAATTGTGGTGGACTGGATTATGCGTCAGACAATGGGAAACGAGAAGACAAGGATATCCTGGACCGAAGTGAAGAATTTAGAAGACCTGGATTTCGCGCGTGGATGATTTATATTTGATGTCACACAAAATCGAAGTCTTACAAGCGAAAACCGACAAACTGGTCGAAGAAGCAGCAAAGAGAGGATTGTCCTCACTAATCGCCTATAACAAAATAAAGTGTTAGAAATTTCAAAGTGATTGCAAATGAAATCTATCGACCCGCCAGAGCTTACTCGTTAAGTGATCGGTTCATATTGAGACTGTATCGAGTTTCAATCGTCCGATATGAAAAGTAAAATAATGAAATTTATGGTAAGGTGCACTAAATCCGTTTTTGTTTTCACCGACACCTTATCAGTATCTTTCTATCTGAATAATTAAAGAAGTCGTACTGCAAATTCAACCTGTTAAGAAAATACGTACAAGGTGTGGTGAATTAAACCTTCATAATTGTAGCTAAGCAGTGATAGAACCAAATATCGGATAGCAAAATAATGAATATTTAATAAAATATGATATTGAGAAATGAAACAAAAAAGGTTCTTTTACTTCCGTTTGAATGCAGGAATCAGGTTCGAGCTGATTTGATAACCTGACGCTTACTTTGTTTAATTTGTCTGATAAGGACGGGAAAATGATATGTAAAAGCAAATCTTACCAAACGTAGTGCGAATCAAGCTATTCAAAACTACGCGAGCCATGACAATCCAAACGTTAAATTCTGAACTCTGCAAACAAAAGACTTTTGTCCAGTAATTGAAACTGCATCAACATTTCGCATGTAATTTACTTTCAGGTCTTATTATCGTGTCACGTTTGCCAATATTGCATCTCTACTCCTAAAGACACTGATCTTAACATGACCCTCCTTCAATTTGATTTGAACTCTACTCAATCCTGTCAATTGCGATAAGTCGTCCACTCACTTTATTTATTTGATTTCATTTAAGCTCCTACCCAATTATTACCTCCTGTTTTCAGTAGATGAATTCAAGAATCCACAGTTTTATCGACTCATAATATAGAAACATTCATTTCGTTTTTATGACAATATAAGATATACATACATATATATGAATATAAAGCTTGAGAGTGACTTAACTGAAAAAGGTAACTCTTCCATCATGGATTAAGTTTATTTTGATTGATAAAGTCTCACAGTGTTTTACAGTAATATTCAATGAGAACTGAAATGAAAGTATGGATAATCAATATTTAACGAGGTTCCAACAAAAGAAAAGAATGCAGAATATGTAAACAAGTCAATAAATCTAAATGTTTATATGTGTATATACATTAGCATGGCCTAGAGGTATGGCAAAACAAATGGAAGGTCACATAGTTTATATGATGATATCGTGTGATTTGTAGCATTATATAAAATACCAGCAGATAAGTACAGAACGAAGAAGAATACAGTTTCACAATAGTTTCAAAGTTGTTAGAATTTGTAAAAAGTGAGACTGATCAGCAAAATATCAACATAAGAAGCAGTAGAACTGAAACGAAAGTACGGATTATCAATACTTTACAAAATATCAACAAGACAATAGAACGCAGAATATTTAAACAAATCAATATATATATATATATGCATGTATATCAGAATGGCCTTAACATGGAACAAGACAAGTGTAAAGTCACATAATTGAGATGACAACGTCGTCTGATTTGAAGCATTTTGTAAGATACCAGCAGATAAGTACAGAAGGAAGAATACAGCTTCACAATAGTTTGAAAATTGTGGGAATATGTAAAGAGTGAGGCTGACCAGTGATATTATAAAACTCAAAATAGAAAGAGAGATAAGTGGTTTGAGAAAATAAGTGAACAGACCTTGACTGTATGTTTGTGAAATTACCTGTTGATTTATCGAACAAACTGGATGGGTTATAACTACGTAATACACAATCGATTATGGGTGTATTTCCAGGGCTATATGATTCTTCAAGGGTAATCTAGAGCAAAGTATTTGCAATGTGCTTCACTTTCGAGAGAAATTTTAGTTCTTAGTAGACTTGAAATGCATATGATTGTGCATCAAGTGGTATCATTGTGTTTTGTGGTAAATCATTTCAGTCTTGATGTGGAGTGGTCACTTTTACATGGTCACATGCACTGCACTTTTCCCACCTGTACTTAATGTGACCTCATTCCTCCAGCTTCATGTCCATTACTCTTATTCAAATTGGCATTATTCAAACTGCTATTCTTGCGATGACTCCTTCAACTGTTTCATATGAGTAAAATTCCTCATGCGATGAATAAGCACACCTGCTGTTATGCTCACAATTATTTCAAGAAACTACTTCCACTACCTCATAAAGTGGTATTAGAAAATACAAATGGGTGCTGACTAGTTTTAATGCATACTAGCTGACAACTTGAAACACTCAACTACAAGTGTGTTTCAATTCTACGATGTACATACTCGTTTTAATCTTGAGATTTCATATAGCCGATTGAGATTCAATGAAGTGGAATACAATCACTTCATACTCCGTGTTAAGTGTCAATCTTTTAATTTTGTTTCAGTCCATGGTGCCTGGTGAATACATAAAATATATGGAAATATATAGCTGTGATGATTAATCCTCTTAGAAGCTGCTCAAAATCTAGACTGACAAATTCTTATGAACTAAAACATAGATTACATAATAACACAGGAGATACGCAGACTCTTCAAACACATCAACTGGAAGGTGTAGGTAATTCAATTAACTCATGAATTCGAAAGTCAGGATGGGAAGCTTCAAATGTTGGATTGTAACGTGAAAAGGAAAGAAGATGGGAAGTTAAACACAAGGGTTTACAGGAAACCGACAGATTTAAATCGATGTTTGAATTCCGGACAAACACATGCTAAGTGAGTAAAAGTAAGGATAGATGAAATGTTTAATTAATGGGGCACAAGTAGTGAATAGTATCAAGGGAGATCTGAGAGAGGAAGTGAGGCATGCGAAAGAAGCTTCAAAACCCAACAATTACACTGCTGAATTAATCAAGAAGTATATGGGAAAATGTGAAGATAAAATTAATAGTAATAATGAAGGTGATAATAGTGATAATAACAATATTGTTATTAATGACGACATGCATGTCAAACAAGCACAGATTAATGACAACACTAACAATGGAGAATAAAATCATCAATAGGACTTCCATACAAAGAAGGAATCTTGGAAAGCTTACGTAGAATTGTTAAGAATACAGGCAAGAATGAGAGTGGCTGTCAGTCTAACACACACACTCAATATTAAATAAGCTTTATTGGTTAAAGGATCCTCTGGAGCCAATTAAACAAAATAATTTGATTAATCATATACTCTTACTGCAATGATTGTCAGATAAAATGCATAGGCGAAAGGAGTAGGAAAGGGACAGTCTGACTAGAGGAGAACAAAAATCTTAAGATAATCCAGATTGATTGACGTTGATAAGATAAGAAATATGAAGAATAGTTCAGCTATACCACTCACTACATGCAATTACACACAACCATACAATAGGATGGGATAAGATGAAAGTTGTGAAATTTAATGTCACAGGGTGCATGGAGAGATTGATAACAGAAGCTTTATTTGTCAAATCAACTGGGAATACATATGATAGCAATGGTTCGACACCTGTCTATCCAGACATCTGGGAAGTTCTACTACCTCTAAGATTAATCGGGAGAAATAAAGAGAATCATAAAAGTCAATTTTCGTCGTGTAGCTATTCTCGCAATGATTATGAATAATAAATTGTGTTCAAAGCGTTGTCCAGTGAATAATACTGTTTCACTGCATGATATATCTAACAAACAAACTAATTTGGAATTACATGGAATGATTTTCACAGGTGGCGGTGACAGTAGGGATAGACTGGTCCTTTAAATGTCTTTCATTCAACTAAGTGTTTGCAACAGTCTTGTTTTTCATACATTTGGTTCCCTTGATAAATTTCGATAGAGAAAGAAAGACCAGATTTGGAGTATAAAATGATATCATTCTATTTCACAAGTTCTCATCAGCTGCAAACTACCTGTAATTACAATGGTTATAATTAATAACATTTCATACTTCATTGTTTGAAATGTTATTAATTATAACCATTGTAATTTCAGGTGGTTTGCAGCTGATGAGAACCTGTGAAATAGAATGATATCATTTTATACTCCAAATCTGGTCTTTCTTTCTCTATCGAAGTCTTGTTTTTCTTAGGTACGAATTGTCTCACAAGCTTGTAAGAGTTAGATTTAAGTTAACTACGACCTAAAATAACCACTCTTACAAAACATCTTCACCGCTTATGGCCTTAATCGTACTCTGCCTAACGTGCAAGTACTAACGAACGGAATCAAAGTTAAAAGACTTGAGACGACTGGTGTAACTGGCACAGAATTGTATTTACGCAGAAGAGATAGGGAATTTGATAAGAAATAAGAGGTATACACTTATCTGCAGGTGAGACGGTGGTAAGCTCGGAGAGTGTGCTAGGTGAAAGCACAGCGCGAGATCGAAACCAAAACCGTACAGGTGGTTCACGAATACAAAGTGGAAGTGGGGTTAAAGGTCAGGCTGAGTTCGTTCAAACAAAAGTTCGAAAGTACAATGTACACTACAGGTTATCCCCCCCTTAGACGGTTGGTGGGATAACAGCAAGCTTCGATATATAAAAGTAGCAAGGTTGTGTACAACAACAGTGAATGAACAAGAAAGTGTGAAGATAGTAATAAAATAGTTTTTTTTAAAATATATATATATTGTGAAAGGAAAGAATGAAGGAAAAAAAATAAAGACAATTTATAGGCACTATGTACATGATTAATGGTGTAAGATGGAATATAAGAAGGAATAACGCTGGTGCCTTGGTGCGATTTCGAGCTTCTGAGTTGTCTGTTTTTTTTAACATCGTTTATTTTTACTTATCTTTTTTTTAAATATCTGTTTATTTAGTTTTTTTTACGACATACTATTACAGGCTGGATTATGTGGAGGTCTGATGGTTTACCTCCGTTACTCAGGTTGTTATAACGGGAAGGTGACTCATTATGCCTAAGTTTCATCTTAGACTAATGCTCCATCCTTCCTCATCAACCAAACTAGTAGTAATACCAAAGGCAATCAATATACCAGCGTATTACGAGGAATAAAGTAAAAGCAACAGAAAAGAATAGAAGAAGAGGTTAAGATTTAAAAATCAGCATAAGGTGTTAACAAGAACTTAAGCGGAATAAATGCGAGGGAACTAGTGTAACATGGGAGTGGTACGCCAAATTGAAATAAAACAAGGGAAATTGCTAGCGCTGTGAAAACTTATGCAAGGTACAGAGAAGTGTATGTATAACCAATAGCTATGAGTAGGTACAATCACCATTTAAAAAAAATGTTGCGAGCTGTATAATTAAAGTCATACAAAGTAATTACAAATATGGGTCACAAAATAAATAAGTGTCATCATGGCATAACCCGAGTGAAAATAGTAAAATCTGTGAAAATAGATTGAGCGGATTAAAATGTACAGCATAGAAGTGACGTATTTATATGCAAAAATATTTAACGATCCGTTTAACTAAACAGTGAAAGTTTTTGTTTTTACATTTTATTATATTTTTTATTTTTGTTATTTTTTATCTGGTCTATACGTTTGTTCGTTTGGTTTGTAATTCCACAAGTGTTGGGAGTCACCATACGACAATGGAATGGACTGGTCTAGCTAGCGGTTCAAGTGCAACGCCAAAAATAAAATGTTAGAACACTCTGTAACGAGAAAGAAATCTAACAGGATTAGTAACTGAAAAAGTGACTACTGCCCACAAACGAAACCCAAAAGAGTAAATACCATGAGAAATGAATGTAACCTGAGAAAAGACATGAGGGTATGAGCTACTCTTGTAATTAAAAGCGTTTAGTTAACAAATTCACAGTATCGCTTAGGCCAGTGTACACGCCGACCAGCGCGTGTAACCGGTGCTTTACTTGTTTCATCCGGAGAACTGCTAGGTTTAGTAGGATTTTTGACAATCGAACTTGGCTGGGGTGTGGGTGCGGGCGTAGTTGCTGGTTGTGTAGGCGTGAGGGGTACAGATTCTTCGATGTAGGCCGCTTTAAGTCTGTCGACACTGACGGTGTCTTGACGGCCGAGTCGAGCAATAACAAAAATTTTTTCTTTCCTACTAACGACCTTGAATGGTCCATCATAAGGGGGTTGTAACGGTCTACGAACGGCATCGCAACGCACAAAAACGTGTGTACAGTCATCGAGTCTAGCCTCTACTTGCACTCTCTTGTTTTGTGTGCGTTTGGGAGTTGGTTGCAGGCGCTGCATAAGGCTCTTGAGGTTCTGAGCATAACAATGTACATCCGTAGCACTTGGCTCACCACTTTCAGGTGAGATAATTTCACCCGGTAGACGAAGGATGGTACCAAAAACCAACTCTGCGGAGGTGCACTGTAAGTCTGCTTTGAGCGTGGAACGGATGCTAAGTAGAACTAGGGGAAGCGACTCGGTCCACTTAGTATTCTCGGTAGCCATTAAACGAAGCTTTCAGTTGGCAGTGGAAACGCTCTACAAGTCCATTTGCTGCTGGATGGTACGCGGTTGTTTGGATGCGTTTGCACCCCAGCAGCTCTAAGAGCTTCTTGAAGTGGGTTGATTCAAACTGCTGTCCACGGTCTGTAGTCACCGAAGATGGGCATCCGAACTGAGCTACCCAGCGTTCCATGAACACTCGGCAAATGATTTTCGCGGTCGTATCGGAGATGGGAATAGCTTCTGGCCAACGAGTGAACCGGTCGACACATGTCAACAAGTAACAGTGGCCATTTGTTGGTGGTAGAGGACCCACTGTATCTAGATGTGTGTGACTGAAGCGAGCATCGGGTGTGGAGAAGGAACCCACTGGAGTGATGTTCTGTTTGTGGACTTTAGCTCGTTGACACGGTACACAGGCACATGCCCAGATACGTACGTCGCGATTTATACCAGGCCAGACAAATCTAGCCGACACTAGTTTGTCCGTTGCCCGGATACCTGGGTGGGAAAGGTTGAGGAGGCTATCGAATACCGTACGGCGCAATGAAGGTGGAACGATGGGTCTCGGGGTACCGGTGGACAGATCGCAGAGGATGGTACCCTCGCTATTAACAAGCAGTATACGCTTGATATGTAAGGAGGTATTTAACGAGAGTTTATCGAGATCTAACTCCTTAAGCTGACGTTGTGCCATTTGTTTCAGGTCAATGGTTGGCGGCGCCGCCATGGTACATATCCTAGACAAGGTGTCCGCCACAGCATTGTCAGCCCCCGAAATATGTCGAATGTCCGAAGTGAATTGTGAGATATAGTCCAAGTGACGCAATTCGCGTGGAGAATATCTATCTGTAGTAGTGTGGAGGGCGTACGTCAGGGGCTTGTGATCGGTAAATACTGTGAATTTCCGACCTTCGACAAAAAGGCGAAAATGTTTGATAGCCGCGTATATGGCGAGGAGTTCTCTGCCAAAGGTGCTATACCTCGCTTCAGCGGCGGACAACTTCCGAGAGAAAAAGGCGACTGGTATCCATGAGGTATGTACCTGTGCTGTAGAACAGCTCCAATGGCTGTGTTAGATGCATCAACTGAGATGCTAAGCGGAAGATGGACGTCTAGGTGAACTAGCATGGTGGCGTCTGCAATCGCCGACTTAATATTCTGGAACGCTTCTCTAGCCTCTGATGTCAGGCAGAATGTTTTGCTCTTACTCTTTGGTAAGTCCGTGAGTGCCTGTAAAATATATGCAAATTGAGGAACAAATCATCGGTAATAACTCACCATGCCTAGAAATGTGCGCAAAGATTTTGTTGACGTAGGTTCCGGGAAGTTGCGTATTGCCTGCACTTTCTCAGGTCGCGGGCGAATTCCATGTTCGTTAATGACATGTCCCAGGAAGGTCAATGAACGGACGCCAATCTGGCATTTAGACATGTTAAGTGTCAAACCATGGGTTGTTAACCGCTCAAAAACCATCTGTAAATGCGTAAGGTGGGTAGCTTCATCTGGGCTAGCCACAAGAATATCGTCGAGATAAGCATATGCGCAATCCAATCCGCGCAAAACATCGCGAATAAATCGCTGGAATGTTTGTGCGGCGTTGCGGAGACCAAACGACATTCGAAGGAATCCGAAAAGACCAAAAGGGGTGATCACTGCCACTTTAGGAATATCGTCTGGAAGAACTGGAATCTGATGATAGGCTCTTGTTAAGTCAAGTTTGCTGTTGCACCTTTGAGGGAAGATGTAAGGTCACGTATATGGGGCACAGGGTAGCGATCTGGCACGGTGTGCGCATTAAGTCTACGGCAGTCCCCACAAGGCCTCCAGTCTATCCCGTTATTGTTTGGCACCACATGTAAAGGGGAAGACCACGGACTGCTGTCTAACATATGTTCGAATTTGGCCTTCACGGCTTGTAGTTTTTCTGGGGACAATCGCGAATACCGGTGGACCGGTGGTCACGATATGATGAGTGACGGTAGAAGTCACACAAGGAAGTTTGGAAATGGGTTTGAACAGGTTGGCAAAGGACTGGAGAACTTCAGCGTAAGGGCCGTTAGAGGCAGGGGTTGAATATACTGAGCTTACTGCAATTGTGTGCGTCACAACACCGGAGATCGAAAGGTTTGTAGCTGAATCGATCAATTTGTGTTTGCCAGTATCTACCAGTAGCTGATAGTGTTGCATGAGTTCCATGCCAATAATACCGGTAGTTACATCTGCCACAAGGAAAACCCAGCGAAATGACCTACGTAAGCCTATGTTAAGATCTAGGAACTTTTTACCGTACGTTGTGATTGGCGAACCGTTTGCGGCACGAAGCTGTAAAGAAAGTGGCTTCTGGCGCTCTTCAGATGTTGGTGGAATCACGCTAACTTCCGCCCCAGTGTCAACCAGGAAGCGTGTCCCAGTGTTACGGTCAGTAACATAGAAGAGGCGACATGGAAGTGGTTCGCCAGCGACGTTAGTCGCCAATACGTGCTGGCTTACTGGTTTCCCTTTTGCTGGACATCGAAGGTGCACGGGCGAGTACACTTTTGGACCTTGTCACCATAACGCCGGTGATACCAGCACACTCCAGGTTGGGAATTTTGAGACCTACGACGCCTGCTGCCAGCTCGTGAAGAAGATCTACCACGAGTCGAGCTGGTGCGGCTATTTGAACGACCTCTAGGACTCAGATCGAGTCTTAACTTACATATCTCCTCATATAGCTTAGCTATGTGGGCCGCCACATCTACGTTTGATGACCCTTCGGCAGAGGAGTTCTTAGTCTGCGTGGGACTAGCGGTAACGGCAGCCGAAATGTTCGTGTTGGATGTAGTAGTCTCTACCACTCTATCGGCTGCTTCAGCTAGTTCAGATAAGGGGGAATGGTTGATTGGAGCTAAAATGGTCTGAATCGCCTGTGGTAACCGTTGTAGCCACAGCTGTTTTAAGAAGGCGTCGTCTATTTTGAAGTCAGCCACCAACTGTCTCATTTGACGTAACAGTTGGGTGGGCTTTCTGTCACCTAGCTGAACATCTCTGAATAGTTCCTGCACTTTCTGTTGGTCGGTAAGTGCAACGCGCTTAATAAGCGCCTGCTTGAGACGCTCCTACAAGCCCGGGGATTGGTCCGCGAGGACATCAGATACTTCTTCCATGACGTTCTCAGGAAGACTTACGATAACCAGGTTCATCTTAGTCTCTTGTGGGTGTATATTTCGTAGGGCGAACATAGCTTCGATGTGGTCGAACCATGCAACAAGATGATGAGTCCAGAAGGTAGGGAGTTGCAAGGTGATAGCACAGCGCGAGAGCGAAACCAAAACCATACAGGAGGTTCACGAATACAAAGTGGAAGTGGGGTTAAAGGTCAGGCTGAGTTCGTTCAAACAAAAGTTCGAAGGTACAATGTACACTACAAGCTCTTCAGGTTGATATCATATCATCTAAACCATCTAAACAAATATAATCAGTAAGATATTAAGGAAAAGCATGGCTGTTATTGCCTGATCACTTGAAATAAATAAGATTTTGAAATGACGTGAGTAGTAATTAAATGGTTTCATGAACATGAAACGCTTGATAATGCAGATGTGTACTACTCTGCATCTTAGTTCCAGTTATTCTCTTGTGGCCCGTCAATATACTCGTTACAGTTCTAGAGACAGTCTGTTTGAAAGCAAATAATTCATTGGTGATGTCTGTGAGTGCATCACTGAGTGATGTCGGTTTCAATGTCTGTGAATGTAACAGTTCTTTCTAGATAGTAGATTCACAGTACTGATAGGTGTAGTTGGACATACAACATTGTTTCCGTACTTTGTACCATTTACCAACTCCTTTTGGCTCCTTGACATCTCTAGTGGAACACTCGATTTCAACCTTTCAAGATTCAGAAACATTGTTGCTGATTTTATGGAATGAGGTTGCTAGCCTCACACCCAATCTTCCCTCTTTCCCTGTTATTCCACCGTCTAGAAAACTGGGAGAGGTTTAAGAGCGCATCAGTCAGAAATCGAAATTAGGCCACTGATTCGGCTGGCAAGTATTCTGTCTCTGAGCCGCTGACGCAAGCCAATTATCAATAGTCGCCAACTGTATTAAATGGGCACCCAGGATATGTCGGTGATTTATTAGTGGAATGCTTGACAAACATGCATGTGGTCTGGAGTTTGATTCCCAATCGACGCACTCCTAAACCTTACCAAGCCAGTGGGTTGGACATGAGGCTAACAGCTCCATTCCGTAAGAAATAAACACCAGTACTACTGACACGTCGAAGCTCGGGGTGGAGGCCCTATCTTGCACTCAGACCACAGGAAATGGAATATAGAAATAATTTTTGAAATCATATTCTGTGATAAATGCATTTATTGAATTACAGTGTGAGAGAAGATTCGGTCAAGAACAGGTCTTGTCTTTCAGGCTTCTTTAGAGAGGATTGTTTTGATCTACATCAGTAAATAATTTATTTTTTAGCAAATATCATGCAAATACATTATTAATTTTTAAAATTAATCCCAGCTAGTAAAGAAAATCAAAACAAGATTTTTGTGAACGTTTCGCTGTGTAAGCTACAGCTTCTTCAGCAGATTTACATTCGTATTATGATATCTTCGTTGAACTTGCAGTATCGTCATACAGGATCAAAGTTCGCAATGACTTCACTAAAGAAGACGTGCACACACGCCACCATGTCAGTGTCACATGTCAATAAAGGTATCTTTTATAGCCGTAACCATTTTGCACAGCCTCCTCTCCAGCACTCCTCAAGTGTCTAGAGTTTACTTGAAGATAGACTGGAATTGAATATTTTGTATTGAAATTTCATACATAATACTTAATAACACTTTCAAGCAAATAACTACAGATGTACTTTTCGTAATATTTGACATAAAATAATTGAACTTGGAATTATACTCAAAGTATAACGGCGTGACGTAGAAGTTTCTTCTGAGTACATAAATCAAGGTTTGCATATACTTCCGTATACTTTGCACTTCTGAGGCCCTAGCGATTCGGAGGGTAACATCGTTTTCCCAACTAACCTTCTATTTACTCTTTCTGTTGACTGCATAAATTATTTTCGACACTTGTCTCCAGGATCTTCCATTAACATCCTGTTCTTTAGGACGTTTT
The DNA here is from genome assembly GCA_944472155.2 of Trichobilharzia szidati. Lineage (NCBI taxonomy): Eukaryota > Metazoa > Platyhelminthes > Trematoda > Strigeidida > Schistosomatidae > Trichobilharzia > Trichobilharzia szidati. The sequence continues at coordinate 53,072,019 of OX235271.1, read as the reverse complement.
TCATATTACAAATTGCTAGTGAAAACCTTCTAATCTTCACTCCATCTCTCCCATAAATTAGTTGCAGTTTGACAATTCATCACATTTTTCGGAATATTTGACGGTGTAAACATTGACTTCGAGTTTTGTTCCTGACTGTTCTTATATTCATGTCTGGACGCGTACGTTTCATGCATTTAGGGTGACAGAAATTGAGGGTCTAATTGTAAAGTAAATATGTCTCCTCTAAATCCCTTCCTCTTCTAAATGTCTTGATGGCGACTAGTTTATACGTGTATACTGAATATATTACCTAAGTGGTTTGTTTGTAGTCGAGAGGATTTCCATTTGCGTGCTTCTCTACTGATGCCTGAGAATATGTCAACAGAAGGAACATCATAGTAATAGTGATCCCAGGGCCTGGTTCACCGATTGATAATATAATTAAATAGATACTGTTTTCCACTGATTGTATGTTATCTCCTCTTATAAAACAAAGTGGCTGTATTTATTCGTTTAATGTCAATACAGTTAAGATTACTCTTTGTAGCAAGTTCACTGAGAAGAAAGACTTATCAACTTTCAGTTGAAGCATCATTCATTGTATTCCACCAAACGTATTTGAAAATTCACTGTTCACTCTCAAAAATACTGTTGTCATCAGTTTTAGGATCTGATATTGGTTAACTTTTTACATAAACCAGCGGTTGAATTGAGCCATAGTATTTAATCACACAATTTAGTGGAGAAATTGTAAACTAAGAAGGTACGACCCAGTGAATAAATTATTATTCCCTTGAGATCTGAGTGGAACATAAGGCTTCAACAGCTGACCCTCATTTTGTACTGCTCTTTGTGGTCCTATTTAGCTGGCCTGACGATTGCCTGCAGTCTCTCATTTCCTCCTCAGACGACCACCTTCGTTTCTCACTCACAACGATGCACACCCCGTCGTTCCCCATTTGGGTTTAACTCGACTGATGGGCTGGCACACGATTTCACCCAACGGTCTCCTCAGCGCCCATCTGATCCTTTTTCACTTCTTCGGCATATTTGCTGAGCATAAGGTTCTTGATCAGTTCGTACCCAGAATTTCTTGCTGGTGATTCTCTCAGATCATCTAATATTCATAATAGGACAGCTGTTGATAAGAGTTTGCGTCCTGTTGGAATATATGGCATAAGTTTTCAGTTGTAAACGTACTACTGTCATAGTAAAGCATGCATTATTAAAATGAAAAAATGCAAGTTGGAATCATCCAGAAATACACCTTGATAATAAATAACAATTCAGATCATAGACTGTGTGGAGCTTACTACTCAGTGGTTGTTAAGATTCTTCACTTCAGCTTGAATAACTTTACTTGCAACTAGTATTTAAGATGTCAAGAAATATGCTACGCATGTCTGTAATATCGCCTAAACCCTTAGGTTTTCATCTGAGGCAATTTCTCTCTCACTCTCTTCCCCAGTGTGTATACTACGACTGCTACGTGAAATCAGTGACAACTTCAGATTAACTGATTTCTCTTACTGGGAGTTTGTTATGCACTTAATGTATTTCTGAATATTCTGTCGGTTAACAATATCTGGTGGCCTAAAATAATCCTACTATTGCACTTGGCGGCCTGTTTGAACATTTTGGGCCACCACTACCTCGCCTAGATTACTAGGTCACTAGTATTCTAGCCGGTCCCAAGCCCCGATAAAGAGGGAGGGTTGGGGCGTGGTGCTAGCAACTCCACCCCCAAAACTTAACCAAATTGCTACTAAAACTTCAACGCACAAATATATTCAAAATTCTAAAAATACAAACAATAACCTTATTTTTCGCTGGAATCGGGGAAGTGAAATGACGCAGATTGGTGAAAGCCTTCGGGAAGCCAGTCAGCCGATGTGCCTTCTTTCGATGAAAGCGAAAATAAGGATGGGGACGTGGAACATTCGTACAATGTACGAAACTGGAAAGGCTGCTCAGGTAGACGCAGAAATGAGGAGATATAAAATAGAAGTGTTGGGAATCTGAAAGAGCAGATGGAACGGATGCGGAAGGTGCCAACTACCAACTGGAGAGACAATAATCTACTCCTGTCACTCAGAGGACGATCACGAGCACACCGAGGGAGTAGCCATCATGATGTCACCAACAGCTGCTAGAGTTCTCATGCAGTGGGAACAAATCTCCCCCAGGATAATGACAGCCAGGTTCAACTCAAAAGGAAGGAAGGTTACAATCATTCAATGCTACGCGCCTACAAACGTTTCAGAAAAAGAGAAGGAGGATTTCTACAGTCAACTAGAAGCAGTAATGGACAACGTCCCAAAGGGCGATATCAAAATCCTGATGAGTGACATGAATGCGAAACTGGGAGGAGATAATGCAGGAAGAAAACTCACCATGAGTCGTGAGGCCCTCGGTGAAATGAACGAAAATGGCGAACTCTTCTCAGACTTCTGCGCCTTCAATGATTTGGTGATTGGTGGCAGTGTGTTCAAACACAGGGATATACACAAGGCAACATGGATTTCACCAGATGGACACACCAAAACCAGATAGACTTCATTTCAATCTCAAGGAAGTGGAGACGGAGCCTACTGGACACAAGATCGAGGAGAGAGGCAGACGTGGGTTCAGACCACTATCTAGTACAAGGGACATTTAAGGTGAAGCTGAAAGCCTCGAGGATACCTGGGGATAGGCCACAATGCAAGTTCAACACTCAAAAGCTGAAGGACACAACCACAAAGGACATTTTCACTGCAAATGTCACAGCAAAGCAAGAAAGACTACGTGGCACCACTGAGGAATCATCCGTGGAAGACCATTGGAACTCTCTGAAGGTAATTTTCAACGAAACATGTTCAATGGTTCTAGGAAGAAAGATGAAACAAGACAAGGAATGGCTCTCAACGGACACTTGGAAGCTAATAGAGGAAAGGAGAATGGTGAAAGAGAAAATGATTCAATGCAAAGATGGACAAGAGAAAGAGACGCTGAGCTCAACTTACACAGCACTGGACAAAGAAGTGAAGAAGAGTGCCAGGAAGGACAAAAGACAATTCTACGACAACCTGGCTACTGAAGCTGAGAAGGCAGCAGGCAAAAGGGACCTGAGGACACTATATCAGATACCCAAGTCTCTATCTGGGGAGATATCAACACAAGTGAAACCTATAAAAGACAGCCAAGGGAACCCAATTACCAAGGAAGAAAGACAGATTAAACAATGGGCGGACCACTTCAAAGGACTCTTGAACCGATCACCACCTACAACCCGTCCAGTAATACCAACAACAGCACGTACACAACTGCAAGTTGACACCAATCCTCCAACGAAAACTGAAGTTTTGAATGCAATCAAGCTTTTGAAAGCTGGAAAAGCAGCTGGACCAGATGGAATACCCCCGGAGGCACTGAAAGCGGACCCGGAGACGGTAGCAGATATGCTGACTCCATTATTTTAAAATGTCTGGAGGAAAGGTGAACTTGTGAAACTACCAAAGAAGGGCGACTTACGACTCTGCAAGAACTGGCGAGGAATCCTTCTCCTGTCTACGCCAAGTAAAATCCTGAGTCGCATCATCCTGGAGAGAATAAAGGCCGCACTGGATACAGAACTCCGACCGGAACAAGCTGGATTCAGGAAAGGCAAGTCATGTTCTGACCAAATTGCAACTCTACGCATCATCATCAAACAAAGCATGGAATGCCAATGAAACCTCCACCTCAACTTCCTTCATAGACTTTGAGAAGGCCTTCGACAGCGTTGACCGCGGAATAATTTGGAAACTACTCGAGTACTACAGTGTACCCCAAATATTCATCATCCTTATTCAACAGCTGTACGACAACGGCACATGTCAAGTAATCCACAACGGAAAACTCACTCAGCGAGGCGTTTGGAGTAAACACAGGAGTCAGATAAGGGTGCTTATTATCACCAATGATATTCCTAATTGTGGTGGACTGGATTATGCGTCAGACAATGGGAAACGAGAAGACAAGGATATCCTGGACCGAAGTGAAGAATTTAGAAGACCTGGATTTCGAGCGTGGATGATTTATATTTGATGTCACACAAAATCGAAGACTTACAAGCGAAAACCGACAAACTGGTCGAAGAAGCAGCCAGAGAAAACAGGACTCCAGGTGAACATAGGCAAGACGGAGGTTATGAAAATAACCAACTAACCAACAACAACAACAACAGCAGCAACATCCAGTGGCAATCACCATCAATGGGAGGGATTTGAAAGAGGTTACTTCATTCACTTATCTAGGGAGCATTGTCTCAACTACAGGAGGAACGGACGAGGATGTCAAATTGAGAATCGGGAAGGCAAGAAACACATTCATCAACCTGAAACCAATCGGGAAATCTTCCGCTGTCACTCAGCCTGCATCAACAACAAAATTCGGATTTTCAATACAAACGTCAAGTCAGTCAGTTCTTCGATACGGATGGATCAGAAACCTGGCGGGTCACCAAGAATATTTTCAACAGGTTGCAGACCTTTATCAACAACTGTCTTCGTTCTATACTGAAGATTAGATGGCCGGAAAGAATCACAAACAAGAAACTATGGGAACAAACAAAACAAGAACCGATCGCTCAACAAATATTCAGGAGAAAATGGAGATGGATTGAACAGACGCTGAGGAAGCCATTGGGTGACACTGCGCGTCAGGCCCTCGAGTGGAACCCGAAAGGGAAGCGGCAAGTGTGACGTCCAAGGCTGACATGGAGGAGATCGTGTGAAGAGGAGCTGAAACAGTATGGATTAACATGGATGTAAGTGAAAAGTAGAGCACAATACAGAAGCAAGTGGAGGCGTGCAGTTGAAGCCCTATGTTCCACTAGGAACCCAAGGGAACAATAATAATAATATTCCATGTACATTTTGCATCAATTTACTCATATTTTATTGGTGTTTACGTATCAAACTATGCATTCTGATCGTATTATTTACTCCTGGGATTATATGAAATCTTTAGAACCCAAAAACTTTCATATTCGTAATAAACTCAAGAAAGAGCACCATGGTGGTTGGCAACGTGCTTTAAAATCTACACCCATACATCATACCACTAGATCTAGTATTAATTAATGATGTTGGTATACATGAAGCTCGGAAACGTGCTACTTTACTTAACTCTGAACACTGCACCATATGTGTACTGTCTAAAATATATTCCAAATCATACAAAGATGTTTTCTCTCACCTCTACAGTAAATTTCAACGGAGATGCTACTCACAAGACAACTTACGCAAGCTCAGATGCATGTTGAAAGACACAAACTGGGACTTATTTACAGAACAAAAAACATTAGATGACACAATCACAAACACTGCAGATTATCTTAAATCCTGTTTCGAAATATGCTGTCCTAAAGAAACATTATTCATTCGATTTGACCGTTTCTGTTCTCCACATCTCAAAAAGCTACGTAGAGATAAAGAACTGTTGCTCATAACAAATGATAAGCCATGTGTACAAAAGTCAAGTACTTTGATAAAATTCGAAATGCAATGTTTTATATAACCAAAGATTCTTGTCATGTGAAACCCCTTCTAATTTGTGGAAACGTTTCAAAGAAATTACTAGCGATAAACGATGTACTTCTCTCCCATCTCTCAATGTTGATACTCCAAATAAGTCTTTCCTACGCTCTTCTGTCGAGATCCTTCTTGGTGTTACAAATCATTTAGGCAACACTTTTAATAGTTTTAATACCCTTGATGTGCTTAAATGTCTCCGGTCTCTTAAGCCTTCCCTTGTTCCTGATGGTGTACCTGCAATTGTCCTCAGCCACTGTGCTGATATTTTGTGTTACACTCTTACTAACATTTTTAATGCTTTCTTTGCCAGTAATGTTCTACCTTTTGCATGGGAAAAAATTGAAATTATCCCCACACCAAAACCGTCTTCTGATACTGATATTAAATTTAGGCCTATTGCAATCACTTCTTTTTAAAATTGATGGAAAAAATTACTTTTACTTCGTCTTGAAATTTCATTGAAACCTTTTAATCATCCTTAACAATTTGCATATAAACATGGTAGAAGTACCTTGGATGCTGCGGTTGTCCTATATCATAACGCTGTTTCTTGTTTAGGCAAAGGTGCCAAATGTGTTCGTGTTGCTTTCCTAGACTACATATCCACTTTTGACTCTGTACCTAGGGGCCTTTTATTAAATAAGCTTTCGTTGACGCAAACAGGATCCTGGGCTAAGAGTTGGTTGCATTCTTATTTTTCTGATAGAATGCAGTATACTGCATATAATGGCAAATCTTCTTCTGCCTTCCTTACAAAAGCCGGTGTTCCTCAAGCTACCATCCTCTCTCCTTTTCTTTTTTAATTCTTCCTACACGATCTGCTTCATTTAAACGAAACTAACTTTGTCAAACATGCTGATGATCTGACTGTATCACTGCCTATCACTTCCGAGTCTGACTGCTCCAAACTTGAAAGCTTTCTGTTGGACATCAGCAAGTGGTCTAAGTCAAATGGTCTTATGTTAAATCCTTCCAAATATCAGGAATTTACTTTCAAGCATCGATGTGGCATCCATGAACTAGCTAGTTCCCATGATGCCTGTAGCATAGATGTCACTGAAATTGAAACCAAGTCAAGCATTAAATACCTTGGATTAGTCCTTTCCTCTAACCTTTCATGGTCATCCCACATCTTATCAATCTCTAAGAAAACGTTTCGCCTTACTTTCTACATAAAAAGTAAAGACAACCAGGTATCAACCAACATTTACTTCTGCAGTTTGTAAACTCCTGTATTTTACCTATTGTACTCTATTGCTCTCCATTAATCCTTCCTCGGGTTCTCAAAAAAGACTACATCATATCACAATGGGTATTAAATGCTGTGAGTAGGGCTTGTGGTGTGCCACTGCGTGATCTCGCCAATATTATAGTCGAGAGACACATAAATTCCTGTACAAAATGGGCAAAGGCCGTACTGCCAGAACCTCTGCACCCCCCACTTTATTCACAACTATCCCCTTGCATCTCATCAGGTAGGACGAGAAGTCAATATGAGAAGTTATATCCTCGAACCACTAAGTACAAAAATTCTAAAATACCCTATTCAGCCCGAATTTTATGTGACGGATACTCTGTTAGACGTGAAACATATAAGTTACTATGTAATTAGCGTAGTGAATCCACCCTTTCATCGTTCATCTTTCTGTAATTTTATGGTATCACGCTTTCCATCGTTTAGTTATGACTTAGCGATTTTATTTTAGTTGTTAATACTATTATTATCACAACTTTGTACTTCATGCATATTTTTCTCCTTTTCGCATTCTGTAATTTGCCACGTAGCTGCTATAACAACGTTTTGTTATTATTATTAAGTAATGTTTATTTTTTGGTCGTTTTGAGTAAATTAGATGGAATATTGTACTGAATGCTGAAAATTCCTTGCTGTATCATTAGTACTGGTTTTGGAATTATGCCAAAATTATTATTAGTATTATTATTGTACTGTGTTTTATAGAAACTTCAGCTGAATGACATATACAACTGAAGTCTTTTGTGATAGTGTACTAACTTACCGACATACCTGTAAACTGTGATTACTCCTAGCGGTAGTTCTAAATTTGTTCCTCGTGAGCACTGAATGGTGTTGAAATTGTAACGAAACTGCCAATATACCGAAAGAATGAAATTGATCCGTGTTATCCTGTTTCGAATGTGGTCAAGATCAGGGTCATATTTCAGTGAATATCTTAACAAATCATCTGTTTGAGACGACTGAACCCACTTGCTAACGAAAACTTGCATAATTCTTTTCCAATCTGAAGAATCTCTATTTATTCTCTATTGTGTTAGTTAACTCTGATTAAGGAACGATAAAAGAGTAGCACATTTCACCTCATAGAGGCCACCTTACGTATCACATTCTGCAGAAGACAGTTAATCCAGTCTAACGTTAAGGATGAAATACCGCTTTGGGCCCGCTCAATGTGTAATTATCAATTTACTTCCTCATGTGGAGCAAAGTTTATCGGCCATGAGTAACATCAAGTCACCATACGAATTCTGAAACACCGACCGGCTTGTTTAGCCAGCCAGAGGAGCAAAGAAGAATATCAGCATCTCAACCCTCGAACACCTGAAAAATTGCAAAAGTTTTCCTATTAACATTTAAATCATTTATTTGAATAACACAAGAACAACAGTTTGTGCATAATAGGACAGTACCATCACATATTTCACCGGTTTCTCTTCAGCTGTGCACAGCCTGATGAAATAATCAAGTTCATGTATGAAAGTGTCTAAACATACTTGCAAATGTTACGTTATGTCAGTTGACAGGAGGCTCCAGACTTAATCAACAGTGCTCAGAGAAACACACTTGTGTAGTTTCCAACCAGAGTTGAAGTCAGTGTGGGCATTTATTCCTTTGAGACGTAGGCTTTTTGTCACATGCTCATTCATCCTTTCCACAGATTCACAGATGTCTTTTACACTGCGTTCTGCCAAATCAGTATGTTAAGTCTGCGACAGTTTGACTGACCATTCGACTATCGCGTGCTTTCATCAGTTTAACATATCTAGTACTGGTGGAATGAGCAAATCACTTTCGTGCACTTTTGATGAATCATATATTCTAGGTGTGAACGCACAAGTCGGGTTCAGTGATCTACACAAACTTCGTGAGATATGACCCTGTTATTTCAATCTTTCCAGTGATTCCACGAACTGTTTCTCAATCTTTCCAACCGGACCAAAACAAGATGAGATTGTTTTCGGGTCTAAGATGTTTATTAGAACTGGTATTAACCTTCTTGAAGTGTTGGTAAAGAGAAACGACAATTCTACAACACACTGAATGTCAACTGAATCAGGACAGGCAGGCAGGCCGCAGGCAAAAGAGACGACGGGACACTATATCAGATAACCAAGTGGCTCGCTATCCGTGAAGCGATCAGTCTAGATGACGAAACCAATAAAAGATGGTCAAGGGAACTCAATTTCCAGGGAGGAGAAACAAAGAAACAATGAATGGGCTAATCACTTTGATGGACGCTTGAATCGACCAGCACCGGCAACTCACCCAGAAACACCACCACCGTCACCACTAACAGCATACACTGGACTGCCTGCCAGTGGACACCACTCCTTCGACGGAAGAAGGAGTTCTTAATGCGATCAATCTACTGAACGCTGGCCGGGAAGGCAGCAAGACCAGACGGTATACTTCCCGAAGCACTGAAGACAGCCCCAGAGATTACGGCAGATGTTCTTATTCCATTACTGAAAATTGTTTGGAGTGAAGGAAAGGTGCCTACTGATTAGAAGAAGTGTAGCTTTCTTGCCAAGCTTCCAAAGAAGGGCGACTCACGCGTCACTCTGCAAGAACTGACTGGCGTCAAAAGACGCTTTCCTCCATGCTCTTCTCATCCTGGAGAGGACAAAGGATGCACTGGACACAGCACTCCGCCCCGTCGTCCAGAACAAGCTTGATTCAGGTAAGGCAAATCATGTGCTGATCAAATTGCGACTCTACGCATCATCATCACAGAGCAAGGCAAAGAATAGAATCTCAGTCAAACCACTCTGTACCTAAATTTCATCGACTTGAAAAACGCCTTCGACAGACAGCGTTGACCGAGAAGCAATTTGAAAACTTCCTCAATGCTACGGCGTTCAGTGCCCAAGTCTTTGTCAACCTCATTCAACAGCTGGCTATATGTCAATGTCACGTGTCATGAGATCCACAATGGACAACTCAGTGAGGAGTTTGAAGTGAATATGGAAGTGAGACAAGGCTGGCTGGATGCCTATTATTACCTACGATTATATTCCTAATTGTGGTGGACTGACTGGATTATGTGTAAGACTGTGCGGGGCCAGAAGACAGGAATACTCTGGACGACCGATTAGACGACTCTGGAAGACCTGGATTTCTTGAGTGGATGATCTATGTTTAATGTCACACAAACTCAAAGTATTACGGACGAAAACCAACAAACTGGCTGAAGTGACTGGCAGAGAATACAGGACTCCAAGTGAAGATAGAGAAGACGTAGGTAATGAAGATAACCAACGAACTGTAACAACAACAACAACGACAACCAGCACCACTCACCACCAATGGGAGAGATTTCACAGAGTTTGCCTCCTTCACTTATCTGACCAGGGAGCATATTTTCAACCGCAGGCGGAGCGGATGAATTTGTCGAAGGTAGGGTGAATCGGCAGGGCAAGATATGCACGCCTTCACTAATCTGAAACCAATTTGGAAATCTTCTGCACTCAGCCAGCATAAAGAACAAGATTCACATTTTCAGCACCATTGTGAATTCAGTCAGTCACTTCTCAATGGGTTGGAAACTTGACTGGTGTGTCACGAAAAGGATTTCCAACAGGCCATTATAAACTTCGTCAACCTCGCCGGCTCCATATTGAAGATCAAATGGCCAGCCAGAAAGAGTAAGTAGCAGGGAACAGTGGGAACAAACCGACCAAGAGACGATCGCTCAAGAGATATGTAGGAGAAAATGGAGATGTATGGATCGGCCATACACTGAGGAGACCGTCGAATGACATCGCGAGCCAGGCCACCGCCCAAGTGGAATCCTGATGAGAAGCAACCAGTGAGTAGTCATAGGTTGACGTGGATGAGATAGTGTGTGGAGGAGATGAATGATTGCGGGCGACCGTGTTGCAAGTTGAAGAAGACGGCAGAAATGAGAACAAAGTGGATATGTGTTGTTGAAGCACTATATCCCACCCGTAAATCAAGTGAATAATTTAGTGTATTTCGAATATAAGAGTTAGAATTAAACGAATAACGGTTGCACTGACCAGGAAGTATCCTGCAATGGAACTCGTCACACTTACACAAAAATCTTCCTCATCATTGACAAACTCCGAAATTGATAAGTACCACTCTAAATTTATGCATGTCAATTTACATGCATCTGCAGAAGCAGTTACATACGGATCACAGAATGAAGAGCTGTCATCTGATGTTTTGAACACGTATCAAAGGGCCTTCAATCAAGCGGTCGAACAGTTTCGGCACTTCAACCACGCCCTAAGGGCGTTTAGAATGATTAGCAAGCAAAATGTGGCAAGTATTTATTGATCTCCTGAAGCTGTCCTAATTAAACATCTGAAACACAATCTATGTGTTCAAAAGGAACGCGTCGGTGGACTTCAACCGTCTATTCAAATGTCTTCGTAACTTTTTATTGATCACATCACTCAACTTGCATTTTCCAACTGACTCCCAAAACAGACTTCAATTTCCAATCTCCTGAAGTCGACAGACTGCATATTAACACAATTCACATCGTTATGTTTCCCCTAGATTTCTGACACAACTTATAGAGACTTTTAGAACTTATCAGCTCTACTCACTGTATGTTACTGTGTCTTGTTACTCAACTGCCAGCAACAAATTTAACTTCTGAGGGTAAATCCCAATTCATTTCACGTTGCTGCTACCGATGTTATTTGAAGTTTGCTTTTGGTGAGATATGTATCAGTAACAAACACCTCAACACAACTAATCATTCTTATGCTTATGAATCTTGCTTACTAGTGTCTGAATTGTTTAGATAGCCGTTTGTTTGAAGATTGATTTCTTTTGATGGATATATATTTATATATATATTTCTGCCGACGTCAACATACTACTCACAAGATCTTCTCGGTAGCATACTGTGTTGTGAAGTGAAATATGTTGAATGTTTTGCTGTATGTAGGAGAAACTTACGGGCAGACACACTAAATGGTCAAAGAATATAAACAATGCCTGAGGATAGTGTTTACATTCTCAGTATATATGACGCCATCCAAAAACAAGTCGTCGTCTGCACCATACTCGACAGAAAACAAGTTTGACTTTGTTAGCAGTAAGGCTCTACAGAAAGATTTTCGGTCATATAGAGAAAGACTGCTGGTAGAGGTCGTACATATAAAAGAGATTCTAGGTGAGTGATGGATGTGACAGTGTGGTGTCAGAGGCGGCATGGAGAATCCTGAATGAAAAATTAAATAGATATGCATCACTTATTTTCTTTCACTCCTTGACTTCCATGTACAACACATGGCTTCTGGATTGAGTCCTTGAGATTTCAGTAGCCACATTGATGTTCTCACAGGATGGGATTGCCAGCCTGACGTCCTTATTTCCTCTCTCCTCGACTTACCACTAGCTGACCAGTGTTTACAGCATAGGTGGGCAATCTTTGAATTCTGAACAACGTCTGTAGTTAGCAAGCATTCTGCCTCACTACTGATTCCCACTTTATTTTACTCTGACCAACTGCATTATATTAATCAATACCTGTTTTTCTGACACTAGTAATCATCGATTTACCCTGTAATATTTGTTTGTACATAATACAGGATTTTTGGCCAGATTCTCTGCAAAACATCTGCTTCCTGCTGAGAATATTCAAATACTATCATTATCGATAATGTATCTGCTCAAGGAAAATTGTTCTACACGACGTTTACTCCAGCAACAATTCACGATGTTCCGTAGAAAAATTAAAAGGAGTAGGTATAAATTTCATGATGAATGGAACTTCATTTTGATTGTCACACAGTGTTATAGCGTAATATTTACTGATGACGTTTCGAGCACAATCCATTGCACATAATCAAATGAAGGTACTCACATAATGGAATTATACTCAACCACAATGCCCACGTTTTATCATTATATTGGTAGGTAGAAACTCATTTGAGATTGGTTGCGAATGTGAATTGTGACTCATTGTGATAATTGGATCATTGAAACAGAATGAAGCAGAGTAGGCACGATACACTTCGATGGAGTGAAAATTTAGTCAACCCAGTGGTTTAAGCAGGCCACTGTTACCTGTCAGTGTTATCTCCTGATGTTTTCCGTCACGAACATCTCTAACTAACTAGTACGATTGAAGCTCCCACTCGGATTATTTCATTTTATTCTAGAAATGTACACGAATGATGTGCGATTATCCACATGTACATTTTAGTTTACATCACATATAGATTTTCGAGAGGTACAGATCTCCTTACAATATTCAGTGTTACCACGAATTTTATTGTAATACATTGTATAATTTGATGCTTGTTTTGTACGGCGGAATAACCATCGGAAACTAAAGATCCCACTTGTGAATAGCCTTAGAAAGACCGAAATCATAAATGCGTCCATCGATGACTTCCTTGTGGTTCATTAATATTGGGTGAGTTATTGAAGGACCTAAATTTTTTGTTATAAAACAATTCAGAAATTACATTTAGTGCTAATCATTGATTTTCTGGCCAGTTTTATTTTGAATATGAGTGGTTTACCACTCAAAGACGCCGATTGTATTGTCAACTTATGTAGAATATTGCAAAATACAACCAACCAAACTGAACTTTCGGCATAAAAACAGTTTTGTTTTTAATGAACTAGTGTTCTTATCTGGAAATCTGGAATGACTTTGCGCCAGTATCAGTTGTAAATCATCATTATTTATGTTAAAACATGTAGATATATTGAAGGCGTTCGAAAGCACACAAAATACTTATTGTTACTGCTTATTACAAGGCTTATTGACTGGTAGATCAGGTTAAATAATTCTTTAATAATATGTACTGATCAGATGAATTATCATGAATAACTTTTATTTGGAAGATGGCTTGTATTACAGTGAGTACTTCCGTGGTAACTGATTACATATCACATGCACGAAGAAGCAGGTCAAGCTAATAACAATAAAAATTATACTAAATTATTTCACACAGACGTTCACGTGGTAGTTTGGAAACTGCTTGAACACTATGGAGTGCAGTGTGGTCAATATTCATAAACCACCTTCAAAACCGATGTGATGATGTCACTTGTCAATTGATTCACAGCTGAAAGTTCAGTGAAGCGTTTGAATTGATGACAATAATGAGACAAGGCTGCCTACTATTAACGATGATACTGGTGGCTGCTGTGTGAAGATCCGCAATACTCAGCAAAATGAACAAGATCTGAGTTCTCAACAACAATGTCAAGTCAGTTGTTCCATACGATCCGGCGACTAGGAGTGCACCAATTCTCACTGTGACGCTCTTACAATACGTTTCATCGATATAAGAATAAAACTTGTGCTCTGTGGTAGAGTGTAATTTCATTATTGGCAAAATTTATTTTGATAAAGTCTCACAGCGTTAAGCAGAATTATTTACGTATCACGTTTCGAGGAATGTTTATTGCTCATAATCATATCACATGAGCCATTATTTGTCCTCTAAACGTCATCAGTAAGTATTACTGTATAACACTGTGAGAGTTTATCCTAATTAATTATACTGCTAATGGAATTTCAGTATGTTTGTTAATAAACGCAGAATGTTAAGTTTTACACCTTCGTATTTTATGTATAATTTTATGTCTTCTGCAACCGATAAGAATCAAAGAAATAAAATGCATGTATGGTAATCTGCACTATTGCTTGTTCTTTTTCTGCTCAAACCTATGAAAACAAAATTCTCGTAGGAATTTATTGCATAACTGTTTTTCTTGGTCCTGCCTCTTTATGTAAACTAATAAATGACTACGAATCGCGTGACACCCTGCAGTCTGACTTGAAGTTAAAATCAATTCATAATGACACTTCTGCTTTGCCTCCTCTGTGAAATGTACAACATTTGGTTGAAAGCCAATTAGAAGAGGTGCGGGAGTACATTTTGACCCACAGACATAATAACAACTGAATAATCGATGACTGCAGGTAGTTAGCTATATTTCTGATGCAGTGCCAGTTTGTACTAAAAATCTGAGGAGCAGCTAACGCATGAAGTTGGATACTTTGACACCGACGATTGTGATCATTCACAGAGGAGGAGGAACTTCCTAATCAGCAGGTTGTGGACATTATAAATACTCACAAGAGCATAAAACACTATCAGAGGTCATAATTTAATAAATTATAACAAATTGAACAAAAAATTATATATGCGAAATAATGATTGTAAATTTCGGTAACCTGGGTTTTAAACATATCTTAAACAGACATTGCGGACCCACATCAACAGCATCCTATGCTTTCTAGATATTGAGAATCAAATGGCTTATCAGAAAGGATTAACAACGAGGAACTTTGTCAGTGCGTCGATCCAACCAATAATTCATCATCTGACGAATGAAAGGGAGAGTGGTTTGACTTACGCTGAGCAGACGTGAAATCATACTCCAAACTGTTGAGTTGAATCCGACTGAGAAGTGAGTAACGCAATGGGCGTCAGTCTGTTTGTTACTTGGATTATATTGTGTGAAGCGGAGATGAAAACTTGTGGACAGTCATGGGGCAATTTCAAATCGACGGTAGGAGACCGATTGTAATGAAAATGCACTGCCGAATCCCTAGTTCCACTTGGAACTCAAGAAAAGAATACTAATGGCAACAGCAATATATACTGACAGTAGATGAAAAATGGTCTAGAAGTATAGAATTTGTATTAAAACTTCTTCAGATTGGAAAAGAATTATGCAAGTTTTCGTTAGCAAGTGGTTTCAGTCGTCTCAAACAGATGATTTGTTAAGATATTCGCTGAAATATGACCCTGATCTTGACCACATTCGAAACAGGATGACACGGATCCATTTCATTCTTTCTGTGTATTGTCAGTTTCGTTACAATTTCAACACCATTCAGTGCTTACGAGGAACAAATTTAGAACTACCGCTAGGAGTAATCACAGTTTACAGGTATGTCGATAAGTTAGTACACTATCACAAAAGACTTCAGTTGTATATCTCATTCAGCTGAAGTTTCTATAAAACACAGTACAATACTAATAATAATTTTGGCCTAATTCCAAAACCAGTACTAATGATACAGCAAGGAATTTTCAGCATTCAGTACAATATTCCATCTAATTTACTCAAAACGACCAAAAAATAAACATTACTTAATAATAATAACAAAACGTTGTTATATCAGCTACGTGGCAAATTACAGAATGCGATAAGGAGAAAAATATGCATGAAGTACAAAGTTGTGATAATAATAGTAATAACAAGTAAAATCAAATCGCTAAGTTATAACTAAACGATGGAAAGCATGATACCATAAAATTACAGAAAGATGAACGATGAAAGGGTGGATTCACTACGCTAATTACACAGTTACTTATATATTTCACGTCTAACAGTGTCTCCGTCACATAAAATACGGGCTGAATAGGGTATTTTAGAATTTTTGTACTTAGTTGTTCGAGCACATAACTTCTCATATTGACTTCTCGTCCTACCTGATGAGATGCAAGGGGATAGTTGTGAATAAAGGGGGTGCAGGGGGTCTGACAGTATGGCCTTTGCCCATCTTGTACAGGAATTTATGTGTCTCTCGACTATAATATTGGCGAGATCACGCAGTGGCACACCACAAGCCCTACTCACAGCATTTAATGCCTTTCATAATATGATATAGTCTTTTTCGAGAAGCCGAGGAAAGATTGATGGAGAGCAATAGAGTGCAGTAGGTAAAATACAGGAGTTTACAAACTGCAGAAGTAAAAAGTAAAATATCAACGTGAAGAGCTTATGAGACAAGTGGTACCTAGGAAAAACAAGACTGTTGCAAACTCTTAGTTGAATGAAGGGCATTTAAAGGACCAGTCTATCCCCACTGTCACCGCTACCTATGAAGATCATTCCATGTACTTCCACATTAGTTTGTCAGTTGTATACATCATGCAGTGAAACAGTATTATTCACTGCACAACGCTTTGAACACAATTTATTATTCATAATTATATCAAGAATAGCTACGTGGCGAAAATTGAGTTTTATGATTCTCTTTATTTCTTCCGATTAGTCTTAGAGGTAGTAGAACTTCCCAAATGTCTGGATAGACAAGTGTTGAACTATCGCTATCATATGTATTCCCATTTGATTTGATAAATGAGACTTATGACAACAGCATTTTTGAAAGTGAACAGTGAATTTTCAAATAAGTTTGGTGGAATATAATGAATGATGCTTTAACTGAAAGTTGATAAGTCTTTCTTCTCAGTGAACTAGCTACATAGAGTGATCTTAACTGTATTGACGTTAAACGAATAAATACCGTCACTTTGTTTTATAAGAGGAGATAACATACAATCAGTGGAAAAAAGTATCTATATAATTATATTATCAATCGGTGAACCAGGCCCTGGGATCACTATTACTATGATGTTCCTTCTGTTTACATATTCTTAGGTATCAGTAGAGAAGTACGCAAATGGAAATCCTCTCGACTACAAACAAAACACTTAGGTAATATATTCAGTATACACGTATAAACTAGTCGCCATCATGACATTTAGAAGAGGAAGGGATTTAGAGGAGACATATTTACTTTTCAATTAGACCCTCAATTTCTGTCACCCTAAATGCATGAAACGTACGCGTCCAGACATGAATATAAGAACAGTCAGGAACAAAACTCGAAGTCAATGTTTACACCGTCAAATATTCCGAAAAATGTGATGAATTGTCAAACTGCAACTAATTCATGGGAGAGAGGGAGTGAAGATTAGAAGGTTTTCACTAGCAATTCGTAATATGAAAAACGTCCTAAAGAACACGATTATAATGGAAGATCCTGGAGACAAGTGTCGAAACTAATTTAAGCACTCAACAGAAAGAGTAAATAGAAGGTTAGTTGGGAAAACGATGTTACCCTCCGAATCGCAAGGGCCTCAGAAGTGCAAAGTATACGGAAGTATATGCAAACCTTGATTTATGTACTCAGAAGAAACTTCTACGTCACGCCGTTATACTTTGAGTATAATTCCAAGTTCAATTATTTTATGTCCAATATTACGAAAAGTACTTCTGTAGTTATTTGCTTGAAAGTGTTATTAAGTATTATGTATGAAATTTCAATACAAAATATTCAATTCCAGTCTATCTTCAAGTAAACTCTGGACACTTGAGCAGTTCTGGAGAGGAGGCTGTGCAAAATGGTTACAGTTAGAAAACATACCTTTATTGACATATGACACTGACATGGTGGCGTGTGTGCACGTCTTCTTCAGTGAATTCATTGCGAACTTTCATCCTGTATGATAATGTTCAACGAAGACTTCACATTACCAATGTAACTATTTGCATGACATTCGTTTGAAATTAATTCGTCACTGTTGTAAATGCATTTAATACAGAATACGATTTAAGATATTATTTCTATATTTCATTTCCTGCGTTCTGAGTGCAGCTTAGTGCTTCTTGACTTAGCTTTGAAGTTCCAGTAGTAGTGGTGTTTATTTCCTACGGGATGGAGTTGTTAACCTCATGTCCAACCCACTGTCTTGGTAAGAATTAGGAGTGCGTCGACTGGGAATCAAACTCCAGACCACATGCATGATTGTCAAGCATTGTACTACTAAATCACCGAAAAATCCTGGGTTCCCAGCGGATGCGATCGCGACTATTGGTAATCGGCGTGCCTCAGCGTCTCAATGCTAGAATTCTTGCCAGATAAATGGATGGCCTAGTTTCAATTCCTGGCTGACGTGCTATAAATCCTCTCCTAATTTCCTAGTAGGTGGTATGCCAGGAAAAGAGGGAAAATTGAGCGTGAGGCTAACAACCTCAGCCATATAATCAGCAACATTGTTTCTGAATCCTCAAAGGTTGAAATCCAGTGTTCCACTAGAGATGTCAAGGAACTAAAAGGAGTTCTTAATTGGCAGAAAGTATGAAAACAATGTTGAATGTCCAACTACACCTTTCACTACTGTGAATCTACTATCTAGAAACAACTTTTACATTCACAGACATTGAAATTCACACCACTCAGTGCTGCACTCACAGACGTCACCAATGAATTATTCGCTTTTGTAGTGACTGTCTGTCGAACTGTAATGAGTATGTTGACTGGCCACTGGATAATAACTCAAACGCAGCAGCAATAGTAGTACACATCTACATTATCAAGCGTCTTATGTACATGAAAGCATATTATCACCATTTACTTCATT
Source organism: Trichobilharzia szidati (assembly GCA_944472155.2). NCBI lineage: Eukaryota > Metazoa > Platyhelminthes > Trematoda > Strigeidida > Schistosomatidae > Trichobilharzia > Trichobilharzia szidati. The sequence goes on along the minus strand of OX235271.1, from coordinate 53,053,057 downwards.
GCGAAATCTTATTTATTCCAAGTGATCAGGCGATAACAGCTATGCTTTTCCTTAAAATTTTACTGATTATATTTGTTTAGATGGTTCAGATGATATGATATCAACCTGAAGAGCTTATGAGACAAGTCGTACCTAGGAAAAACAAGACTGTTTCAAACTCTCAGTTGAATGAAAGACATTTGAAGTACCAGTCTATCCCTACTGTCACCGCCATCTGTGTAAATCATTTCATGTTATTGCAAATTAGTTTGTCAGTGGTATATATAATGCAATGAAACAGTGTTATTCACTGGAGAACGCTTTGAACACAATTTATTATTCATAATCATATCAATAATAGCTGCACGAAGAAAATTGAGTTTTATGATTCTCTTTATTTCTTCCGATTAGTCTTAGAGGTAGTAGAACTTCCCAGATGTCTGGATAGACAGGTGTCGAACCATTGCTATCATGTGTATTCACAGTTGACTCGATGAATAAAGCTTCTGTTATCAATCTCTCCCTATACCCTGTGACATTAGTTTTTAAAACTTTCATCTTATCCCATCCTATTGTATGGTTGTGTGTAATTGCATGTATTGAGTGGTATAGCTGAACTATTCTTCAGATTTCTTATCTTATCAACGTCAATCAATCTGGATTATCCTAAGATTTTTGTTCTCCTCTAGTCAGACTGTCCCTTTCCCACTCCTTTCGCTTATGCATCTGACCTGATAATCATTGCAGTAAGAGTATATGATTAATCAAATTATTTTGTTTAATTGGCTCCAGAGGATCCTTTAACCGATAAAGCTTATTTTATATTGAGTGTGTGGGTTAGACTGACAGCCACTCTCATTCCTACTTGTATTGTTAACAATTTTGCGTAAGCTTTCCAGGATCCCTTCTTTGTATGGAAGTTCTACTAGTGGTTTATATTCCCCATTGTTTGTGTTGTCAATAAGCTGTGCTTGTTTGACATGCATGTCGTCATTAATAACAACATTGTTATTATCAGTACTATTACCTGAATTATTGCAATTAATTTTATCTTCACATTTTCGCATATACTTCTTGATTAATTCAGCAGGGTAATTGTTGGGTTTTGAAGCTTCTTTCGCATGCCTCACTTCCTCTCTCAGATTTCCCTTGATAATATTCACTACTTGTGCCCCATTAATTATTCATTTCACCAATCCTTACTTTTACTCACTTAGCACGGGATTGTCCGGAATTCGAACGTCGATTTGAATCTGTCAGTTTCCTGTAAACCCTAGTGTTTAACTTCCCATTTTCTCTCATTTTAACGCGACAATCGAAGACATTCTTGGCTTTCTATATTGACTTTCGAATTCATGAGTTAATTGAATTACCTACACCTTCCAGTTGATGTGTTTGAAGAATCTGTGTATTTCCTGTGTTATTATGTAATCTATGTTTGAGTTCACGAGAATTTGTCAGTCTAGATTTTGAGTAGCTTCTAAGAGGATTAAACATAACAGCTAAAAATTTCCGTATTCATTAGGCACCATGGACTGAAACAAAATTAAAAGATTGACACTTAACACGGAGTATGAAGTGATTGTATTCCACTTCATTGAATCTCAATCGGCTATATGAAATCTCAAGATTAAAACGAGTATGTACATCGTAGAATTGAAACACACTTGTAGTTGAGTGTTTCAAGTTGTCAGCTAGTATGCATTAAAACTAGTCAGCAGCCATTTGGAATTTCCAGTACCACTTTATGAGGTAGTGGAAGTAGTTTCTTGAAATAATTGTGAGCATAACAGCAGGTGTGCTTATTCATCGCATGAGGAATTTTACTCATATGAAACAGTTGAAGGAGTCATCGCAAGAATAGCAGTTTGAATAATGCCAATTTGAATAAGAGTAATGGACATGCAGCTGGAGGAATGAGGTTACATTAAGTACAGGTGGGGAAAGTGCAGTGCAGTAGTTACACGAAGATAGCATCGAGGCATAAATGAGTGACCACTCCACATCAAGACTGAAATGATTTACTGTAAAACACAATGATACCACTTGATGCACAATCATATGCATTTCAAGTCTACTAAGAACTAAAATCTCTCTCGAAATTGAAGCACATTGCAAATACTTTGCTCTAGATTACCCTTGAAGACTCAGATAACCCTGGAAAGACACCCATAATCGATTGTGTATTACGTAGTTACAACCCATCCAGTTTGTTCGATAAATCAACAGATAATTTCACAGACATACAGTCGATGTCTGTTCACTTATTTTCTCAAACCACTTATCTCTCTTTCTATTTTGAGTTTTATAATTTCGCTGATCAGTTTCACTTAAACCTTGGGCTACCAAAATTTCCATCCTATACATTGCATCTATTTCCTCGTATTTATTTTATTTTAATCATTCAATTATGTGTACTAATCGCATTGTTTACTCTCGCGGTTATTTAAAAAGTTTCCAACCGGCTAATTTACTCGTTTCTAACAAACTTAAGAAAAATCCTCATGGTGGATGGCAACGAGCTTTAAAGCGTACTCCAATGCATTTGATGACTGTTCCTGTGATTATGAGCACAAATTGCAGATCTCTACCAAACAAGATTAATTATTTGCATTCTCTATTATACTCAAATGTATATTGTAACACTGCTGTAATTACTCTTCAAGAAACTTGGCTGCACGATTCATATGACGATAATTTGGTGTCTTTACCTGATTTTACAATGTACAGACATGACCGATGCAGCTCAAATAAGAAGAGAGGTGGAGGTGTGGCCACTTTTATTAATTCTCAGTGGTCTACTGCTAACAACGTCTGCTTCAAATTCTCAAATGACAATATTGACTGTATCACTGTTAAATGCCGACCTAAACACTTATCTAAGTATAACTGCATTTTTGTCACAAATATCTATGTCACACCTTCTTGCAGTCCCTCAGAACTATCGATGTTTGCTGTCGAATTCACTTTTTTTGCTGCTTCTTCGTTTGGTAACTCCTTGTCTGTAGTAACTGGTGACTTCAACGCCAGTGACTACAGTTTTATTACATTGTTGGGTCATGAGAATGTGGTTAACTTCGCAACTCAACAGGATACTTCGCTTGATTTAGTATTCATAAATGATTCTGGAATATACGAAGCTCGTAAAAGAGCTCCACTCTCAAACTCTGATCATTGTATTGTACGAGTTCTACCCAAAGTTTACGGAAAGTTACACAAAAAAGCCTTCTCTAACTTGTCCAAGAAAGTTGTTCACAGATGTTACTCAAATGAGAATGTACAACATCTTAGAAACATGCTCAGTGACACAAGATGGGATCTGTTTAATGATGTTTCACTTGATGACACAATCTCTAATATTACGTCTTATCTGAAATTTTGTTTTGAAATCTGCTTTCCAAAAGAAACACTATTCGTCAAATTCGACCGTTTCTCCTCCCCTCAACTTAAAAAGCTTCGTAGAGAGAAGGAAAAGCTATATAAAATGAAAGATAAAAGTGGCGTAAAAAGAACTAACTTCCTTATCAAGTCTGAAATGCAGAGGTTGAATGTTATATATAATCAGAAATTCATGTCCTGCAAAAATGCTTCAAATATGTGGAAACTATTTAAGGAAATCACTAGTGGTAAGCAGATTAACAATATTCCGTATTCTTCTGATGTATGTACTCTTAATAAATCTTTTATTTATTCCCCCTCAAATTCCATGCTTCCCAGTATAACTAGTGTTAATAATAGCCCCTTTCCAGGTTTTAACACAAATGATTTTCAAAAGTGCCTCAAGTCTCTGAACTCTTCCCAGAGCTTAGGTCCAGATCATGTACCTAGTATTATTTTCAAAAAGTGTTCTGATATTCTATGTTACCCTCTCACTGATCTGTTTAACAAATCTTTTTCCAGTAATATTGTGCCTGCTGTTTGGAAAGACATTAAAGTTGTACCCATACCTAAATCGTCTACTGGAGCATGTGTCAAATTTAGACCATTGCTATTACCTCTCCTTTTTTGAAAACTATGGAGAAACTACTTTTACTTAGTCTTGCACCCTCTCTTAAATCCTTTAATGACCCAAAACAGTTTGCCTATAAGCATAGTAGAAGCACTTTAGATGCAGCTGCCGTCTTATATCATAACATTGCTTCCAGTTTAGACAAGGGAGCTAAATTTTTTCGTTGTGCCTTCCTAAACTATACATCTGCTTTTGACTCGGTCCCTAGGGACATCTTGTTAAATAAACTTGCTGTAAGTCAAACAGCATGTTGGGCTGTTAACTGGTTACACTCTTATTTCTCAGAAAGAAAGCAGTACACCGTGTATAAAGGGAAGTCTTCCACTTCACTGCCTACTGAAGCTGGTGTCCCTCAAGGCGCTGTCCTTTCTCCTTTTCTTTTTCCTTTCTTCTTACATGACTTGCCTCAGTCTGATGAAATAAATTTTGTGAAGTACGCTGATGATTTAACTGTTTCAATGCCTGTTAACTCCCAGCTAGATTGTACCGAAATAAATAGCTTTCTGTCGGAAGTCAGTAAATGGTCTGAGTCTAACGGTCTTAAACTAAATCCTTCTAAATGTCAAACTGTTAATTTCAGCTTAAGGTGTAAACGACAGTTAAAAGAAGCCGTCGATTCTTATGACAGTTGTAAGATTGATGACAATGATATAGGAATTAAATCAGAAATTAAGTATCTTGGACTTATTCTCTCTTCTGATCTCTCCTGGTCTTCCCATGTCTCAGCGATCTCCAGTGAAATATTCCGCCTGACATTTTACATTAAGAAGTTAAGGCACTCGGGTATAACTCAACCTCTCCTCTTACAGTTTATAAACTCTTGCATCCTACCCATTCTTCTTTATTGTTCACCCTTATTCTTTCCTGGTTTGCTTAAAAAGGACTTTGTCACAATTCGTAGAATGCTGAAGACTGTCAGTAGGATGAGTGGTGTCCCAGTGGACTACATAGTTAACGTCGTTGTCGATAGGCATTTGACTTCGTGCAGTAAATTTGCTAAAGGGATTTTGTCTGACTTGGAGCATCCACTTCACCCTCAGCTTTCACTTTGCATCTCCTCAGGTAGAACAAGAAGTAATTTCAGAAAACTGTATGCTCGCACATCTAAGTATAAAAATTCTATGGTACCATACTTGGCACGAATTTTATGTGATGAAAATAGCGTCAGGCAAGAATTGACTAACCTTTTTTCACCTAGTAAATAAACAATCTCCTCCATCCATCTTTATATACCTTCAAGTTCTACTTTTATTATTTCTATTATATTTATGGTCCTGTTGATTCTTTGTTTTCACTTTCATAACTGCAAACACCAACTTATCTCTATGACTGCTGTAATCTTTGTTTTTTTCCCTCACCATATCATGTAAACAGAACATCATATTCAATATTTTTAATCATGCAAGGATTTCTATACCGCATCGACAATACTGTGTGAAACAAGCCCACGGCAATTTCCACTTGTATTATTATCATTACCTTAGCTGCTATCATTATTATTATTTCCATTTTATATGCTGCATGTTTTTTATTTTTTATTTTTTTTATATTAACCCTATTGTAAATGTAGAAAAATTTTCTCTGTGATTAATTTTATTTATAATTTGAGGAAATTAGATGCAATATTGTGATTAATGCTGTAAATTCCATTCTGTATCACAAGTACTGTTTTTGGAATAAAGTAAATTATTATTATTATTGCTTTTTACATATTCTAACAACTTTTAAACTATTGTGAAGTTGTATTCTTCCTTCTGCACTTATCTGCTGGTATTTTACAAAATGCTACAAATCACACGATATCATCATATAAACTATGTGACCTTCCATTTGTTTTGCCATACCTCTAGGCCATGCTAATGTATATACACATATAAACATTTAGATTTATTGACTTGTTTACATATTCTGCATTCTTTTCTTTTGTTGGAACCTCGCTAAATATTGATTATTCATACTTTCATTTCAGTTTTCAGTGAATATTACCGTAAAACACTGTGAGACTTTATCAATCAAAATAAACTTAATCCATGATGGAAGAGTTACTCTTTTCATTTAAGTCACTTTCAAGTTATATATTCATGTATATGAATATATATATATTATATTGTCATAAAAACGAAATGAATGTTTCTATATTATGAGTCGATAAAACTGTGGATTCTTGAATTCATCTACTGAGAACAGGAGGTAATAATCGGGTCGGAGCTTAAATGAAATCAAATAAGTAAAGTGAGTGGACGACTTATCTCAATTGACGGGATTGAGTAGAGTTCAACTCAAATTGAAGGAGGGTCATGTTAAGATCAGTGTCTTTAGGAGGTGAGATGCAATATTAGGAAAGGAGACACGATAATAAGACCTGAAAGTAAATTACATGCCAAATGTTGATGCAGTTTCAATTACTGGACAAAAGTCTTTTGTATCCATAGTTTAGAATTTAACGTTTGAATTGCCATGGATCGCGTAGTTTTGAATAGCTTGATTCGCACTCCATTGGTAAGACTTGCTTTTACACATCATTTTCCCGTCAATATCAGATAAATTAAACGAAATACTTGTCAGGTTGTCAATCAGCTCGAAACTGATTCCTGCATTCAAACGGAAGTAAAAGAACTTTGTGGATTCTCCCCCAACGTTTTGTTTCATTTCTCAATATCATATTTTATTAAATATTCATTATTTTGCTATCCAATATTTGGTTCTATTACTGTTTAACTACAATTATGAAGGTCTAATTCACCATACCTTGCAAGTATTTTCTTCTCATGTTGAATTTGCAGTACAACTTATTTGATTATACAGATAGCAAGATACTGATAAGGTGTCAGTAAAAACAAAAACGGATCTAATGCATCTTACCACAAATTTCATTATTTTACTTTTTACATCGACAGAGTGAAACTCATAAAAGTTCTAATGAAACATATCAGTTATCAAGAAAGGTAGTAGTCTGGCGGGTCGATAGGTTTCATTTGCAATCACATTGAATTTTCTAGTGCATTTATGTTCCTATAGGTAATTATTGAGGACAGCTTTCGTATTAACAAAATGGAAGTCACTGGATGCTAATTAACTACGATTTATTACCAATCTCAGCCTGGACAAACTAGCGCTCGTTGTTGGATGACATAAACAAATTTGCCTGATGATATTAGATGGTGGGAGGCAATCCGCAGGAAGCCTTCAACCTTGGTTTCGTGCTAGTTGCCACTCACTAGTCAACAAGGCGTATCTGCAACCTTGTAGGAACCCATGTCCCCGCTAACATTCAAATCCACGTCACCCACTGACCAGTGTTTTACAGGCAGCGACTCAAAGCGGCAGACGAATAGAAGATGCAGCATCAAGAACTTACTCAGATTGTGGATATGCTTGTAAAATTCAAACTTTCGGTCAATGACAGGTGAAACAATAATTATTCATCACAATGTCTTTGATTCAGCCCAGGCACACCTAATGCAAGAGAGAACAGATGGACTCTTCGCTGCCGATTGCTGAATTTGCAGCGAATTATTCATGCTGAAATAGGTGAGATTCATTTTCAAATCCTCTGACTCATTGTCCATCTCATGTACATCATCAAACTGATACAGTAAAATCTTTTGATGCACAAGACCATGAAGAACGAGGCAAGGAAAGTTCAGTAGCAAATAGGCTTCTAAAACAAAACACATAATGTAAGAAACCAAATTAGGCTACCTCTAGTAATTGACTGTATACTAAGTAGCCTTATACTTAAAATATTATCCTGAATTCCATGATTGTGTCCCATACTGTATCATTTTCAGTCAGTAATTCCTACTTGAGCATATCAGCGTATTTCAACTGTCTTATTTTTCCGCCTAATTCATAATCAACCCTTCTTAAGTAATCCATTTTGATTAATCATTTATTCCCCAGAACCAGGTTCACGAAACCGAGACAAACCACCATATTCCCTCCTCCTTTTATGTTGTCAAATATCCAGATCCCAAAAGATTCTGAACCTATAACCGATTCCAAAAGAATAATTGATGCCTCAGAATACAATATATGTAGTATTGTCAAAAAATATCAAAAAAACGGATTGACAGTACCACGACTGCTTAGTTCTTCACCAAAAACGAAGCGCAACAACAGGGTTACAAAGCACAGAGTTTCTTATCGTTTTTCTCCAGTATTCGCTCAACCGGCATACGACTAGACGAAGGCCGTCGTTCTTCTTTCTCGCCAAATGGAGATCAGTTCTAATACACAAACCATGTGTTGCTCATTCAATGTTCACCAACATTGACACATGTGTATTTATCAGTTTGACTGACCATGTAGAGCTAATTACATTCGGCGTATGATTACCCAATTTCATCATCAAATCACTAAACACTTCATGTCTTGGTTAGGCAAGGACAGAGTGAAGACATACACAGCTAGTACTGGCTTATGTCATCGATACTGCGAATCAGACTGGTGATAACAGAGCCTTGGAAGACATTCACTGTACTTCATTCAACCTTTCGCATACTGTACGAGTAGGACTTTAACATACAAAAGAAGCATTCGGAGTTCATCTGAACAATCCAAATCTGCCTTCTCAAAATAAATTTGGTCAACTCCATTTCCTGACTAGGCCATCTACATGAAATGTTTACATACATGTATTTCAGTTGTCATTCACTTGGTTACCTTATTATGATTACTATTCCAACTAACTCAGTCAACTGATTGGTATCTTTGTGTTCCTACGTAATGCATTTGTCTATCCGTCTTAAACATCATTATTTTACAAATTGTCGATTATGTACTAACTTACTTCATTTTGATTACCGTCGTTATTTCAACCCCTCTCATACTCGAAAATTCTCACTTCTTCTTGGCTAACAATCTCTTGCAGACTTCTGTCAATTAACTGCTTTGATGACTTAAAATCCGTTATTTTCACCCCACGTAAATGGTGGTCCTAAATTATTCCCCTTATGTTCTCCAAAATCACGCCTTATTTGACCAGTTCTTCAATGTGATTTCCATAAATATTTCTACCCTTCAATTGTCACATCACTTTCTGTTCGAGTTTTCTTGAGTGTAATTGTTACCTTCTTTTCACACCTACTCAGTCACGTCATCATTCATCAACTGAAGACAGCTCCTATCCTCTCAAACAACAAGTTCTTTTATAAGAGAATCTTATTGAGAAGATTTACTGTAGTACTTACTGTCTGTCATTCTTAGGAGTCTTTCCTACGTATACTGGTATACACACTATTCTACTCAGGCTTCAGCAAACCACACAGATCAATGCAACATGATGATTGAAGTGAGCTTACAGGAAACAGTGCACCTATTTCTCATAGTAACTTGAAACTGTCGGTTAGATATGACTGAAACACCGTAGGTAGTGATGACTATTCAGAATCGATTACATTGTACAAATAACACTGATATGATTTTGTGAGCCTGAAATTCTGTCAGCATAGATATATACTCGTTATTAGCAAATCATGCAAGAGGTCAGAAACTCAGTGATAATGTCTGAAACTGTGGTGATGGATGGCGTGGGTTTGGATATCTGATGACACGACAGCCCTGTTTTAGCTGTAGATAAATCTTGGTGAACAGTGCCAGTTAACATGAGATATCATTCAAAATGCTTTCAGCTGTTTACTTAAAACTGTACCGCACCGGTAAATCTCCTACTTCTACCTGGGTGCTTACACTGCAAAGTTGAATGTCCAAATTCTGTTAGGCGGAAATGACTAAACACTGTAATACTGGCTACTTTGCATTGACCAGACAATGAAAGGGTGACTCTGTGTTGTGGCTTTTTGCCGCCTAGTAATAAAAAAATTCGGTATTCAAAAGAAAATTGAATCTGTGCACGTATTAGTAGTACATCTATGGTGTTTAGTGAAATTAGTAGAATTTTAAATGAGACTAGCTAGTGTATTTATTTATTTTGTTTAGCTTACAATAGCTCAGTGTTAACGTCTCTGACTGCAGCACTGGGTGACGCGGGTTCGAATCTCAGAAGGGACATGAGTTCCTTCAAGGTTGCAGATACGCCTTGCTGAAGAGTGCCAACTAGCGCGAAACTTAGTTCCAAGGCTTCCTGCCGATTGCCTCCAACCATCTAATATCATCACAAACAATGTACACCGTGATGGCGAGCTACCTAGAATGGTGGCCACATTACAACCTGGCTGATAGAATTCAGTCTGCACCAAAGAGGGGACTAGCTGCATCACACTAGTTACTAGTGTCAAATCAAAATAGCCTACAATATTTTGAAAACATTTAATTATGTCAAATGATCAGCTTGTTAGTTGGTTAGTCAGTCAGTCAGTTAGTTAGTTAGTTTGTGAATTAAGTAATCAATTATTTACTATCATGATTATTATCAAATCACATTTCAGTATTCTTCTTTGAAATATTTTACTCAATACGGTGCGTTCAACACGTAGATGACTACGATTTGGCCTCCACAAAGTATAAAGATCACGTAATTCTCAACTAGACATGGAATTCAATTTTATCACTCATTATTCATTTGAATTATTGCTGATACGTACTTGTGTAATTATTTACTGATTAATGGAAAAGGACGTGTTTAGATAAACTCCAAACAATCATCTTGCAAATGAAGGGATTGTTAACTAAAGTCAGTCATCGTTGTCTAATCAGAAATGCAATCCGAGGGATTTGTTTATTCACATTCTTATTCATATTTCATCGTTTATTTTCTTCGTCAAATGATTCCGGAGATAATAAGCACCAACCATCATTTGAACGTTACGGCGAACTCAAAAGTGTATGCGAATATTTCTTCAGAAACCCTGTGAAAAATTCTAGTCTAGGAGTTATTGAAAGTGTCCAGATGAAATGGGACGTGAACTATTCAAATTTATCGAATAGCGATGTTTGTCGTGAATTTAAGTTATTCAATGGACATGTAGTTCAGTCATCAATGGAGGAGAAATCTTTCCCGCTAGCCTTCAGTATAGCTGTACACGATTACATCAAACAGGTGTCTCGATTACTCCGATTGATACACAGACAACACAATCTCTACTGCATTCACGTTGACTCTAAGTCGCCACAATCATTCTATAATGAAGTGTCGGCACTAGCCAAGTGTTTTGGTCCAAATGTAATGGTAGTGAATCGATCGGAAAGTATTGACGTCCAATGGGGTCATTACTCCATCCTCGAAGTGTTTCTTCTCTGTGCTGACAAATTGATGAAGAATACTGAATACAAGTGGAAATACATTTTGAATGTGAGTGGACAGGAATTACCACTGAGAACGAATTGGGAGTTGGTAACAGCTTTGAAGGCAATCAATGGGTCGAATGTTGTTGAAGGTCTAGGTCCGAGGCATAATCCATCTCGATGGCCCACGAAGAATTTCACATTCCCGGTAAGATGTTGTCATATGTTACATCTCATTTGCTTTCTGGATGATCAAAATTCGAGGAATTTCTGTCCACCCTCCGTGACTTTTTGTCCGCTCCATTAGTTCAAGCAGAAATAACATACGATCATTCCAATGAGAGGTGTGTTCAGTAGTGTATAAAAAGTGAATAATTGGTCCAGTTATCAGGCATCTGAAATTATTCAGCCTTTATGAAATGTTATTTAAAATGTGAAGATAAAGGTGAACTGAAACCTGTTGCTACGAAGTGTCTTAGTACAGATGTGATTGCCTACCTCAAAGAAACACTGGATAATATAAACAGAATCCTCGACAATCATAAAATAAGAGTGTATTTTCGTGCAACTAACACATTACGCTCGTCACTGATGAAGATTGAGGATAAAACAGAAGAAGAAATACAACAGAATTGTGTTCACTAGACGCCGTGTATGTGAGAGAAACTTCCAGACAGGTACATATAAGAGTGAAAGAGCATGAGCAATGTCTTGATTAATACATAAAAATGGATATGCATCACTAGTTAATCATACTTGGTCTTTATTCCAGATTGTCAACATCTTATTATGAAGAGGTTAACAAATGATTTACAACTGTTCACCCATACATACACAATATTATATACTGCATATACACATTTATTTTCATTTTCAGTTATCTACGACAATGAACGTTTACTCTGATAAAAATTACACTCTGCTTAAAGTGTTAATGACTTCATGCCCTAATTCCATTATGGGTTAAATTTATTTTGATAAAGTCTCACAGTGTTATACAGTAATGTTTACTGATGATGTTTCGAGCACAATTTGTCCTTCATAATCCTATCAAGATACTCACACAACTTTCTAACTTCGTAGGATTAAATCTATTGAGAGCAATATTTCCCAGCTGTTCATTAGAAAGGTCAGAAAAGGTCGAAAGCGAAATAAAAATAATTGTGAAACTAGTAGTGGTAACATAAATAAGAGAGAATATAAGGCATCTCCTGTTATACCATATAAGGAGGGGACATCTGAGACCCTTCGTGGGATTCCTAATAAAACGGGAACTAGACTAGTATATAAACCTTCAAACGTACTCTGTAGGTTAAACGACCCAGTTGACCCAATTAGACAAAATAATATAATTTGCAAAATACCCTGCAATGACTGTGAGTTAAGTCAACCACATAAGTCAAACTGGTAGGTTGGGGGTGGTCAGATTGTCGGAACATAAGAATTTAGCTAAGGTAATAATGTTTGACCCCGCGAAGATAAGTAATTTAGAAAAAAGCTCAGTGATTGCACTGCATGCATTAACACACAACCACACAATAGGATGGGAGAGAGTTAAAATTCTAAAAAGTAATCTAGATAGGTGGAGAGGGAGGTTGATTACTGAATCCTTGTTCATCGAGTGACTCATCACTGATGCCGGAAATATGGAAAATACTACTACCAATCAAATGAAGCAATGGAAAATAATGGAATTATATAAACGCAGTTAGAAAGTTGTGTGATTACCTTGATTTGATTATGAGCGATAAATTGTGCTCGAAACATCATCAGTGAATATTGCTTTACAACTTTATTAAAATAACTCTTACATATAGTGAAATTGTACTCTTACACAATGCACGAGTTTTATTCTTCGTGCCTTAACCTTCCTTCTCTGCCGAGGTCAACACCGACTTGGCTAGTATTAGGGATAGGTCGACAGCGAATGGAACATAAACGATGTGTGTAGCTGGCGAGAATTCTTCTTCTGAACCACCTTTACACCTACGCTCGAAAGCTTTTCATTTAAACCCATTCGGTGTAAATATGCTTGTTTGAAAACGTCTTCTTTCACTTCATTATTTTAAAGTTTGTATTTTCTCTAACGTCTTATCCCTATTTCATGTGTTAACATGACTTTGATGAGCATTATTCACTTCTCATTTATGCTGTAAATTATCACACACTTATCGAGCACACTGTTGTTAAACTTGAAACTTGTTTGTTCTGACATCGTGCCTACTTTTTTGTAACTAACTGGTAAAAGTGGTCATTTTTCCACCATATTCAACCGAAGAGTCCCAACAAAATTGATGGGTTCGAAAAAGCTGTTTCTGATAAATAATGACATTGACCAAAAACCATTCAGACTAATTATCAATTCATAGTTCTTTGTTTGCCCAGTGTAGTGTATGTGTTCTCATTTCACTTCGTCCTCTCTTGTTAACCTATGACTTTCTGGTGACCCAGAAGGAAATCAACTTCCACGGTGTGGGCAGCTGAGAAGTGATAAACACTCACAAATTTCTATATAGCATATCTTCTTACCTTGACAAATATGAATTTGATATAATGCGTGGCAATAAAAAGTAGAATGGAAATCTGGTTGGTGGTGGGTGAAGAATCAGTTCGACGCTCTATCAGCTGAACTACCAGACACGAGGATAGCCTACAAAGCCTTGTGATTTGAATCCTGATGGAATGTAGTGTTCCGCTTCCTCATTGATTTCAGTGACATGGTATAGAAAGCTTTGTTTCAAACACCTAATGCTACTGTTTCACTTCACTATGGAATTTAGTAACAATGAATGTACACACACACACAATAAAATATTTCAACAATGTCTCTTTCTGATTACTCACAGATCATCTGGAGCAAAGGCAGTTTCCATATGGCATTGAAACGAGAACTTGTACACTTCTATCAAACTGACCGGAAAGCGAATGAAATACTCGATGCTATGAAAGCAGAAAGACACTTGCAGAAGCATCCGGATGAATTGTTTTTCCCAACACTAACCCACGATCCATCACTCGGTGCACCAGCTGCTTGCAACGAAATTCATGAAACTAATTACTCAGATAGACGAAAACGATTCATCGCACGGTATGTGACATGGTTTGACGAAGGCTGTAAGAGTTCCAGAGTTCGTCGAGGTGTATGCATTTTAGGCGCAGGTGATCTCCCGGACATACCATCACGACCGGAATTGTTTGCCAACAAATTTCATGATGATTTCGAGCCTATTGCTTATGACTGTACAGAGTATTATGTTATGGAGAAAGTTATACAAGAGATGAAAAGTAATCGGTTGGATGCAAACTTCGATGTCACCGTCTACTCTGACTTACACTGTTCTAGAAATCATACTTAGTTTCGATAAAGTAGTATTGTTATCTTTCGCACAAGATTCCTACCGATTGACATATGTTGGTAGGAGAATGTATTTCTCTCTTTTTCACCATTTTTATGAATATTTTGAAATTTCTTACTCAACCTGTTTTCAAAAGCCTCCATACTTCCCTAGAAATCGATTCAGAATTCTATGAAAATTAAAACTTCATGCACTGTATAATAATTCCACAGAGTACTTCACTGCACTGAAGTTTATTGTTTGTTTATTTTCTGATTCCGAATATCATTGCTTCCCTTGTTACTCATTGCTGTCCACTAACCCTTTCTCCGTATTGATGCATAGTAATGGTGTGGCATAACAGTTCTATTCGTCACTTGTTACATCACTTCTCTGCATGGTGTATGAATATGCTTCGTCCTTATTTATAACTAACTTCAGTTTCAGACTGACAGGTACATGACTGTTTTTCACTTCACTTCATAAATGTAATTGTACTTAGAATGTAACAGATTTCTTATACAATATTTGTAGTTAGTTTGCACAGTCTATATTAGCTCATGTTAATTCGTGTTTCCGTTGATCAACCATACTGTGCCGAAATGCTCAGTCTTTGTTGATGCGCTGCCTCCTGGTACAGAGGATTCAACGATGCAAGAAGATCAGTATGAAGAAATGAGTATCTTGGATTCCACTACTAGACACTGTCAACCGAGTAATATATCGAGGCTGTATATCTCGAGTAAACACCTGATATACAGTGTATAAGAGACGTGATATCTACCTCAGAAACAAAGAATACTTGACTGTGAGTTAAGCCAATGAATACAAAGCAGGTGAACCTAAGAAAATGAGATAATAAATGACTTGTGAATATTTGCATGTAGGTGATAGTGAAGATAAACTTAGGCTAGTTAATACATGATTAACTTTCATCTGCACATGAATGGGGAAAATAAATCAAGTGGTTCAGTGTAGTGGCTGTTTTTAGAGATCAGATTTCCGCCAGTTGTAGTTGCATTTATACACAACTGTTTTGTTCACAAAATTACTTTACCAAAAGAAGAGTTGGAAGGTCGAAGTCATAGTTGCTAATATTAATCAACATGTAAGAGAAGTTGAATAAAGGCAACATGGCCGTGTAATGAGACTAATTATGTGGTGGATGAGTTGCAATCAGGATGCGAATAGAAAGGAAGGAAATTTAGTATTACTCAGGGGTTGGGAAGAATAAAAGACTGAGAGTGAGCTAGAAAAACCAACCAGATTTATTGAAAATAACAGGGTTATTGCAATGTTAGTAGATTTGGCTAGAGAATGTGAGCATGCATGCAGCACCAATATCTTTCTACCAGTGTGGCTAGTGTGCAAACAACGCAAAAGAGACAAACGTGTAAAGTATCTGGCAGGAGTTTCTGAACAACAGTGGTCACTATCAAAGAGTTCCACACAGTTATTACACCTCTTGAGCAGGTATTGCCACCTTTCTACAACCTTTCAGAAAACTGTTTTAAACTCCCTCTCAGACAGAATCTGAGTTGATCAACTGATGTATCTGACCCCACAGAAGCAAACAGTCTGATAAATGCGTAAAATATCGGCAAAGGCCAAATCTTGTCTTTTAGGCTTCTGTAGATCAGTGAGAAGCTGGAAAGCAATACACTTAGTGTTGCTGCGAAGAAGCTTCTTCTCAAATGCATTGGACCCAATTCACAATGAAGATAAATAAAAGTCATCTCCACCCAATCGACATCCAGGTGTAGAAAATGTTCAGTTGATTGTTTCATTTAGGTTTCGAATGGATGAACCTTCTAGAGATAACTTTGACTCTTCTCGTTAGTTTAAAACCATGAAGGAGAATTTTAGATTAATAATTCATCTCAAGAAGGGATTTCCGCGCCGAAAAGAAGTTTATAGACACCTGTGATGATTGACTATAATCATATTCTCTACCACGCATAATCAGGATGTCACTCACGCACCCTGGTGGCAGTTGGAAATAACAAATATCTGACTCAAATAGACAAATATTCAGACTTGTCAGAAAACACTCTTCCAGCACTGAAACCAAGGAAGATACACTTGTGATTACGTCCTTTTATCTGCAGTGTTACGGAATGTGAACGGTACGTCAACGGAACAAATCAGTTATAGTTCCTTCAAATATACTTTCAGTATTCCAAAGTTCGACTCGCTGTCATCTATATATCAGCAAATAAATCAACGGTTTCTGTAAGTCCAGCGTTGATGAAGGGTGATTCGATGTCGAGAGATAATAGAATTTTGTTAAGAGAGTTCTAATGCTGTGTACAATTGTCAATATGTAAATATATCTCCTTACAGGTCCTTAAATATCTGCCGGCGATCTTCGGTCCGAATGATAGAAGATCTAGACATCTCCTGAATGGAACTGATCTGGAGACTAGATTTGTATATCGTTTGTATGCAAAGAAGACTTGTTATCACTGAAGTTATTGGTCGAATGCATTCAGAAATGTGTTTTGGTTGATTAACTGAGTGCTTTTCATCTCTCTAAAATATCAGTTAGCTGTTTTCCATTCCCTTCCATTTTGTCTCCTTTGTTAGGTGGTCTCCTATGCTGAGAAATCGGTTACTCCATCATCACCCAGAATACTATTCATTGTCACAGGTTGTTTTCATCAGAGAAATGAATTCACACACTGACTGCGATGTGAAGATTATGAGGTGAAACACA
This sequence comes from Trichobilharzia szidati, assembly GCA_944472155.2. Lineage (NCBI taxonomy): Eukaryota > Metazoa > Platyhelminthes > Trematoda > Strigeidida > Schistosomatidae > Trichobilharzia > Trichobilharzia szidati. Next base: position 53,035,833 of record OX235271.1, on the reverse strand, counting down.
TCGGTCAAACAAGTCTCTTGTGGTCATTTTATTCGTTAAGAAATAGAAGTTAAGCAAACGATTGTGTTAAGCACTGCTCAATATGACCAGTCAAATATCTCACTGATCACAATGATGTTGTGCGAACACCAGATGACCAATTCACACCGTTGATGCCAGAGTCACCAGCGATTCACATTATCTTACTCTCCAGTCATATGAGCATTTCTCACCAATTACTGTTGGAGAACACTGATCGATTAACTTAGTACTTCGCCCAATCAAACATTGAATCATTTCGCCCAATCAATTCGAGTCTTGCATTTTAACATCTTCCACAATATTGTGTTTCCTACTTGCAATGAAAGTGGCGATCAGTGACGGAGTTGATGCAGTTCTTCCAGAAAGGACGAAACTTTTTCATCAAATTGTTTAATGATGTCACATAGCTTGGTGATCTAATTGTTACCATCATCACCTTAATGTCGACAATCATCAGATGAGACAGTCTTCCTCCTTTCATAAAATTACTTGAAGTAATTCCAAAGTGTTTAGAAAATGTAACCAAGAATTTCCGCAAGGTTTGGCCGTGTATACTACAGCTTCTTCAGGAAATTCGTGACATCTGTGGTTTGCATACCTAAAGTCTCTCTTCTTATGTCTGAAATTAGCACTAGTCAGGAACAGGTGTTAATATGAACATATTTGTTGACTTCAAACTTTGCTGTCCTCATGGGAGTTTGAGTGGAAGTACACAGATATCCTGATATGAAGGTAGCACCCACACGTCGGAACGAAAGCTTTTCGCTAGGTATGTAGAGACAAAGTCCACTAAATCAGGTCATCAGGAGAAAACCAAGGCAATCCTCCTCATGTCTTTGCATACAATCGTAATGTTGGATGAAGCAGAGAAATAGTGTTAAGTAACAATATGAGGTGATATAAACAAGTGAATCTTTGTCCATGTAACTAACAGCCAACGCATGTAATAGAAATGAGACAATACCAATCCCGAATACGTGAAAAATTGTTTGGTGAACTGAATGTTATTCTTATTGATTTAGTTGTTCCACATTAATTTTCAGAAGGAGTGAATACTCATCCTGGCTGTTTCAAGCACATAGCTGCACACAACTTCATCCTCTGACACAATCAAAGCGTCTTCCTCTATCCATCGTTTTATGAATGCCTTCAAATGCTAGTGAACAACAAATCCTTCTTGAAGTATCATCTATTTATTAATGTAAAATTATTGTCTACTATACTGTGCATGATATGGAATTGTAACCTGAAATCAGTGAAGACAAAACACTTCGGAGGAGATCCTCGTAGTCTGACTAATCATTTGTTGGAACACTGGTCACAAATCTATCAGAAGCACTAACATCAGTTACATGTATTTATGATTTATGCGTCCCGCTACTGTTGTATGTTCATGAAATCAGTCACTAACTGACTGGGTGAAGGACTGAGAGTGAATCTGATTTCGGTGGTTATCTTGAATAGAAGTAAACAGATGTAGGGGAAACGTAATAGTAGAGGTAGCATAAAAGCTGGTGTCATTTTTCACTGGTCTCTTCAGACAACTGAGGTAGTATGGTGTGAGAGTCAAAAATTAATTATGATCATATGTGCGCATACTTCATGAGAGCAAGTTGGATATCACCAGTGGTAGTAAATCACACACGCATAATTCGAAATGGTGTGTGGATCATTCTACCAACGCGTTATCAAACTACACTGGAAAACACTAAGCCTACCAGCACTGAATATCAAAATGTCCCAATCTTACTGATACTCCAACTGCTCGATATTTGATCTCATCTGGAAACAAAGTGTTTACATTGACTGACTTCAAATTTATCGAAAAGCAAGGGAATCATGATTTAGTTCATTTTGCTAAATCGAATGTTGCGAAACAAACTGAATCCAATCTCTGTGTACAAAAAGCAAATGGGTTGAATCCCTCGTTATCTTCATGAAGATTATTCAGCTAACTACACAATCCCCTTTCCCACTACACGACGCGTATTTATCATCATTTTTTGATTCACTGTTCATAATTAACTGGTATGATGCCACTCTAAAGTCACTCTGAAGTCATCTTTGAAGACCATTCAACGAAACTATTCTAGAACATCCTTCAATCTAATCTGTTTTCCAAGTGGGTCAAAAGTAATGCATCTGTGATCAATGCGAACTTTAAAGTCTTCACAAATTGAGATTTCTGAAGTCGGTTTCTTCGAATAAACTGTGTCCTCATTTAAATTGTTGAAAATATATTACGCGCTTTATGTCGTTAAGCAGAAAACTCGGAATAGAATTCATGGGTTTCGTACGAAGACGTTTCACCTGAAATTGAGATAGACGATTGTGATAAAACGCCATCATGAAAAACATGATCTTTTATAACATAATTAACACAGATCAACTAAACAATTTTTTGCTAATCACACACTTCAACTATCAAATAGTAAAGACAAAAAATGAAATTCAATACCACAAACACCACAGTGTGTGAAGAACAAACAATCATGTTTACAAGTTTTGTTTACGCAAAGTCTCAAGATTATGCTCAATTGTTGATCATCTCATCTCAGATTTATTTACACATGTAAATGATATAAATCTGAATTCATTCATATATGAATGTTCACAATTTCATACACAGTCAATATCAACTATTTGAGTAACATCTCACCAGAATATACACTGGAATGCACATGAACTTGTCATCATCATGAAATATAGATATGTGCTGATATCGGATGGAGCGAAATTGTCTTGAAGATTGATTTAAAAGGTTGATACTGCGTAGCACGAAATTGCTGATAGTGAGAATACTCTGTGCGTTACTCATCATACTCACCGTCGTCTCATTGACAACAATAGGCTATTTCAGAAAATATCGAGCTCATTTGCAATTCTTGTTGAGGGAGTATAATGATGAGGATCAGCCAATTTGTGAATACGTGTTTCGTGGGAATCTGAGTTGGATGGACTACAGGGTGTTGAACAGGATCCGACTGACGGAGAATGGTGGTTATGGGAATCTGACGAATCGCCACACATGTGAGGAGTTCAAGTTGATCCATCGTCAGACTGTGGAGTGTTCTGAGGAGGAGAAGGAATTTTCACTGGCATTCAGTTTGGCTGTTCATGAGGACATTCGATCGGTATCTCGTCTTCTTCGCTTGATATACAGACCACAAAATCTGTACTGCATTCACGTCGACTCGAAATCACCACAGGTATTCTACGATGAGGTGATGGCGTTGGCCAACTGTTTTGGTGGCAATGTGATTGTGGTGAACCGATCAGAGAGTGTTGTCGTTAGATGGGGTTACTATTCTATTCTCGAAGTGTTTCTTCTGTGTTCGGATAAGTTGATGCGAAATGATCAAGTGAAGTGGAATTACATTCTGAATGTGAGTGGACAGGAACTGCCGTTGAGAACGAATTGGGAGTTGGTTGCTGCATTGAGGGCGATAAACAGTTGCAATGTCATTGAGAACTTGGGTTCCAAGGTTATTCGTTGTTGTTGGTCTGATCGGAATTTCAGCTTTTCTGTAAGTCAGTTTTACTTCTTCTGTTATAACCGATGTTTTCATTTCCAAGTGAGTATCACAACTGAATGAACATTTCATATCCTTCTTCTATAGCACTCACACTTTTCTTCTCTCCACACACAACTCATTCTGGCCTACATGATTATCAACTTTTGAATCTATTCACTAGCCTAATGTTTTTCATTCACCCCTCTTCGTACTTCAAACGACGTGGGCAGTTATCAAGATGTTTTTGCTTTAATGCTCTGATTGTCTCACCACTGAAATTTAATGTTTTCAATAGGAAATATTTAGAATCCAAGTCAACTATTGAGCAAAGTTTGCTCTCAGTATCATCTGGCTGAACTGATACTTTGCCTTGAACAATCTATATTCTATGTTATTATCAAAGAACTTGACAGATGTAGATGTTCACAGTGACAATGAAAATGCATTCAAAATGATCAGATCTATAGAATTTGAAGTGTCACAGTTAAATCTTCACTGGATTATGTCGTCTTGATCGCATCTGGTGGACATAATATATTAATAACATTGGACTCCACATCAATCCAACTCACTCCTCATTAAAATTAATCGAAAAATATGCAGTTGTCATCAAATGATTCTTGATTTCCGGTGAAATGTACTGGCAAGGAGTGAAGGTGTTTCCAGCTATCGATTCAGTGACTGTTTACTTCTGCTGAAGATTTGCGTATCGCCAACTGATTAAACAAGTAACTGATAGAAGTTTCATGCAATCAGCAGATTAGACGAGTCACTTGCAGAAACTATTCTCACCGAAGAATAGTTTGTTCTAGAAGTGGCTTCCATGAAAACAATGGACATCATAATCGCATTGTCAAGGTGATATGACTGTGAGCGAAAATCCTGCTCGGAACGTCATCAGCAATAAATGCTGTGAAGCACTGTGAAAATGTTTCTCAAATAAATCTACTCTGTGATGGAATTATACTGTACCACAGTGTCTGTGTTCTATTCTTATATCAATGGACTTCATAGATATATATGTATATATTTACATACCAATACATTCTGAAGCATTAAACAGTTTCTATCTATGCATTACAATTGGCTGCAATTATAACAAGTCTGTAGTACACCTCATCATGAAAGTCTGTTGAAATAATGGAGATTCATAGTTCACGTAGATGTTTACAAGGTCACTGTGATTAATTGAGAAGCTCACGTTGTCGTTCTAAATGGAATTTCGCGTTGCATAGTCGACAAATGTGACAGATAGAAGCCTAGATTGTCCGCTTACAATGTCATCTCATTGCCATTCGAAGAAGTTCAATTTCATCAGTTTACAGCATACGACAACTGTCATTCAGAGGCATTGATGAGTAACTGTCTTCCTATCGCCTGTGAGGTCTTGTGAGTAGTGGATGTTAAATTTTCTGAGTCAGCATAAGAATTTGTAAGCAGTGATGTACTTTGCACTTTAGTTTGAGGATAGCTGATCTCCAACAACGCTGAATTTTGATGAAACTGAATAGCTTTGCAAAAGGGAAACACTATGGAACTGTAAGTTAAACATTCTAAAGTCTGAACGCAATGACCACACTTCATAACGAGGCAATGAATATGTGGTATTGACGAATTTGAAACTGAAGAGAAACAGTTCTTCATTGCCCTAAATTCTCAAATGTATATAGACTGAATTTTTATTCGGAAACTTATAATAGGTGGCTGGAAACCACTCAGGTTTTGAGAATACGAATATATGTATATGTATATATGTGTATGTATAAATATGATTTTAAATACATAAAATTATCTGGGCTGAATAAATACAGTGATCTCCATTCACATCATGGGTATTTTAGATACATTGGAGCAAAGGCAGCTTCTACATGGTACTCAGTCGACGTTTTGTCAATTTCTACCAAACAGATTCCACAGCTTGTGAAATACTCAGTGCAATGAGGACTGAAAGACATTTGAGAAAACATCCAGGTGAACTATATTTCCCAACGTTGATGTACAATCCTTCATTTGGCGCTCCTGGAGCCTGTAAAGAATTCTATCTCTCCAGTCAATCAGATCCACGGGCCGAATATATAGGAAGATATGTGAGATGGGGTCATGAACATTGTATCTCAGTGAAGAGCTCTAATTGTGTGTGTCTAATTGGCTTATACCTTTCTCAATTTATACCAACTCGAATGGAATTCTTCGCCAATATATTTCGAGAAGAATTTCAACCGATCGCCTACGACTGTACAGAACATTATGTGATGCAGAAGATTTTGAGAGGGATGAGAACGAAACAACTGGATCCAAATTTCAATGTGATGTTTTATTCACAACTTTATTGTTCACAGTATCAACTAAATTGAAGATGATGCTGTTGACGTATTTGTATAGATGTACACACTGTTTGTCGTATGATATACTTACTCCCTTACTTACATAAAACATATTAAGTTTTATCAACCCTGTTCTGTAAATAAAGCGTACGCTTACTTCCATATTGTCTCCACTATTTACGCATACTATAAGGCTTAAGGATTTCACATCACTGGGATTCACATTTCTACCGTAAAAACACTCACAAATTCCCAGTTCGATCACACTTGCCACTTGAGATAAGTGTATACGCATTCTAACAGCTACTACATACAGTTTTTATTCAACAGCCTGCACACTTGATATGATTAGTTGTATTCAATATTCTCAGTGATTTGGAGCATACTCAGCTTGTTGGGCTAGATATGTATGTCACGCATTCTGCTGTCGATTTTTAGTATTCTAGCGAAAGTCGTAGGTAATCTTACTTACTAAAATACATATGTAGATCAACCTTCTATTAAGATATAAGTTTCACACGTGATAATATGCTACCATAATAACCTCTGTGACAGTGAAACGGGGAATCACGGACAACTGAGTAGATGTTCGCCCTATCCCATCTAAGTATTATTCTTTGTGGTATAATTAGCAGCTCGTAATATAATTTGCATTGATATGGTGATTATGAATAGTTTTCTTAGATGGATCACGGTGTACATCTTATGATACAAATGTCAACATAATTATCAATCAGAACAACACGCATTTAGTGTCAGTGCATTGATTTTTGACTTATGCTTCTGTCGCATGTCCTCATTATGTAAGTCCAAAGCAGTCTCGATGTATCACATAGTAATTCGACGGTATAGTGGTTGCTTTTGATCAGCACTACTAAATATCAGGTGTTGTATCAACGAGGTAGGAATTTCATCAGTCATAAATGTACCTACTGAACTAAGGAAACTTAGAAGAATCAAAATACGCATGTCACAGTAATACGACATTTGATAAAATTCTTAAGCAATTAACTAATCCTTTCATTGTTTATTCCAAGAGAAAGACGGAAATCTCCGACCTCCTAGAAGTCCTGTTATTATATACTGTGAGAACAGAAACTGAAGCATTCTGGTCTGATTAACATAAGGGACCAATCGATGCGATCTTCTGTAGGGGTGACCGAACTTCCCCGAGTGACTCATAGTCTCTAAATATTCCGAAAATAAGAAAAGGACAGTGATGTGGTTACAGGTGGAATACAGAATTTCAGCGGTTTATTTTCGTTTCACGATGTTCTCTACAGACGTATTCAGCTAGCCCTACGGTCATCTGTAGGTTCGAACATTCTCCCAAACTCGTTGCTCCTCATTCAGTTTCTATTCTACGGTTAAGAGTGTAATGTGATCTAACGGTGTCTTCAGAAAGAATTCAAACCGTCCATATTTTCTAGGTTATATTCGCTTGGTCGGTATATTTCCTGGGTTGATTTGCAGCCATTGATAAGAGCCTGCGGCCTGTTTGAAGTCGTTTTCCACTGGAAGTGGTCAGTTGAAGAGTCCTTTCAAGTGATCATTCCTCATTGTTTCTTCTGCTTTTCCTCCTTCGCAGGTAGGCTTCCTTGACTAAGTTTCACCTGATTCAACTGTATTGATATCTTCCCGGATAGCCAGGTGGTAATTTAAAATGGATTCCTTTTGTCCTTCTTACCTGTGGACTGTTCTGCTTCAGTTTCAAGTGTGTTGTGAATTTGTCTTTCATCTTTCGTAACACTCTTCACTCCATTGTTCAATGGTCAGTATGATGCGCTCAGCTTCCCCTTACGTTGCAATTCTTCGCACTTGCTCATTTTAGCTTCACCATCCTTCTCTCTTCTATCAGCTTCCAGAGGCCAGTACAGAGATATTCTTCGTCTTCTGGCTTCCGCTGCATAAAATAATACCTGTCTTATACACGTCTGTATAAGTGCCTCCTGCTTCGATCTGATTGCGTTAGCGAATCTGTCTTTGAAGCTTTCTCATTCAATTTGTTGGTGTCGAACATTATTTGTGATCCTTCCACAGGTGCTTTGACAGCATTCAACTTAATCTTGTACTAGATGATGGTCTGAGCCAGCAAATGCTACTCTATTCCATTTTGTGTCCACCAGTCTAAGTGTCAACGTTCTTGAAACTGAGATGAATTTTACCTGATTTCATGCGTGTGCATCTTGTGAAACCCATGTTGCCTTGTGTATATGCTTAGGTTTGTGTATATTGCCTCGAAACACTGAATCACTGAAGGCACAGAAGTCCATTCTAGGTTTGTCTAACACTCACATCACCTCTTAAGATTTCGATGTTGCTGACTACCTGACATCTGTTCACAGTTGTTTGCAGGAGTCTTTTTCCTCCTGGGAATGAGGTGCTTGTAACACTGTAGGCAGCAATGGACAATTTTTACCTTCCTATCGTGTGACTTGATGTCATTATCCTGAAGGAGACTGATTTCCATGATGATAACGTCTCCTTGAATGTGTATTCGAAGTTGTTTTCCATGTGACTGAAGTGGATTACCGACTCTCCAGTTGATAATTTTGAAATTCCACCTCTGGCAGCTTTCATGCACCTCTGTAGCATATCATCTCATTCCCACTGTCGTCCTCCTCCATGTTCACATGATTATTCTCGCTTTCATTGACCGGAGACACTTCGACTGAGTGGTGTCCCAAATGCGTTCACCAACCCGCTTCATCTCATCACTCTGATTCCAGCGAAGAACAAATTCATTTTCCATATTTCGTCTGAGCTTTGAATTTACTGTCGCGATTAGATTGCAGTTACTGGGTGACATGGTTAGTCTCATGACCGAACTTCCCTCACTTCGTCCTTAGAAGTGGCTAGAAAACTAGTGGACTAGCAAACTAGATGCAATACACCAGCTGTTATTATAATTTCGTTCAGCCTGTGGGTAGGAGATTGAAACAGTGTCAGTGGAAGATCACACTTAAGATTTGTGGTCGCAGTGTGAAAATACTTAGTGGAGAAGTGAGAAGAAAGTGATGTTTGGAAGATTAATGTATTCAAAATGAGCAGCTAAAGTGATTGAAGAAGTTAATATTGATCCAGAAATAAAATGGTGGAGTCATGAAATAAAATAATTTCAAACAGCTTGTTTGCCTATAGTGACTTTGTGATACACAAAAAAATAATGCTGTAACAGTGACAAATAACCTCGCCTAGTTAACTAGCTCACTAGTTTTCTAGCTGGTCCCAAGCCCAGGTGAAGAGGGAGTGTTGGGCATGGGATTGGCCAACCCACACCAATAAATCTTTCAAATCGCCACAGAAACTTCAACACACAGAAGATGTATTAAAAGTGCGAAAACTTCAGATAACAACAATTTTATTCTTCTCTCAATTTGGAGAAGCGAAATGACACAGCAGGCTGGTGAAAGTCAGTCTTCAGGAAGCTAGTCAACCAGCCAATTTGTCTTCTATCGATGAGTCCGAGAGTGAGAATGGGGACGTAGAATGTCCGTACAATGTACGAGGCTGACTGAGAAGGCTGTCCAGGTAGCCAAAGAGATCCGGAGATAGAGATTAGAAGTGCTGCGTATCTGCGAAAGCAGATGGGATGTATGTAGTTTGACCACATTGTCAACTGGAGAGTCAGTAATCTACTCCGGTCAGGTCACCAGATGGAAACCGCGAACACACTGATTGGGTGGCCGTTATGACTTCACCAGTGGCAGTCTAACCTCTAATCAAGTGGGAACCAGTTTCATCCCGTAGAATCACGACAGCAAGATTGAACTCCAAAGGAATCAAGGAAGGTGACAATTACCCAATGCTACGTACAATGCTACAAACAACGAGAACAAGGCAAGAAGGAGGAAGATTTCTACAGGCAACTACAGACAGTAATGGAAACATCCCAAATAGTGACATCAAAATCCTTATGGGTGACATGAATGCCAAGGTAAGTGGGAGCAGATAATGCAGAAAGAGGACTCATCACGTGTCGATAGGATCACAATCGGAGAAATGAATGACAACGCAGGATTATTCGCAGACATCTGCTCTTCCAGACATTTGGTAATTGGAGCGGGCGTGTGCAAACACAAGGATATACACAAAGCAACATGGATTTCGCCTGACAGACATACCAAATATCGGATAAACTTCATCTCAATGCTACTCGAGGAAGTGGAGACGCAGTCAATCTGCTGGGCACAAAGTCAAGAAGGGAAGCAGATGTGGGCTCAGACCATCATCTACTTCAAAGAATTTTCAAGGTGAAGCTGGAATACATGAAATCAACTGGAGTCAGAACAGTGTAACTCAAGCTCAACATTTGAAATTGAAGGAGTTTGAAAATATTCCACACTCAGCCAGCTTGAACAACAATATTCGGATTTTCAACTCCGATGTTAAGTTGACCAGTGCTTCTATACGTGTGAGAAACTTGGCGCGTGTGTCACGAAAAGGATTGTCAACAGGGAATTGCAGACTTTCATCAATAGCTGACAACTTCACTGGCTGCATACTGAAGGTGAAATGGCTGGCCAGCCAGAGAGAATAAACAACAAGAAACTCTGGCTGGGAACAAACCAACAGGCGAGAGCCGATCGCTCAACAGGAATGCACGAGAATGTGGAGATTGACGGATCGGGCATACATTGATGGGGCCCCCGAATGACATCGAAAGCGATGTTGGCCATAGCTCAAATGGAATCCAAATAGGAGGCGACGAGTGAGTCATCGATGAGAGGGTGTTATGAATGAGATCGTGTGGGGAGGCGATGAGAGAGCGTTATCAGTCGTGGACGGCAGACAAGAGAACAAAGTGGAGATGTATAGTTGAAGCCCCATATTCCGCTCGGAACGGGAAGGATTATTAATATATATATATATGTATATATATATATATAATAGAGAAGATTTGCAGCTCAGGTGGATGATTTGCAATTAATAGTGTTCCCTGAGCTGGTTGGTTGAGTTTATATATATATATATGCATACATATATGTATACATAGAACATAAGAGTGACAAACAAACGAAACTAACCAGGAAGTATTTTGCAGAAAAACTGGTCAAACGTCCACAAAATTCCTCCTCATTGACAAACTTAGAATTTGATAAGTACCCCTCTTAATTTGTCCATGCCAATTGACAGGCATCTGCAGAATAAATTACATAAGGACAACCGAATAAAGAGCTGACTTTTGATGCTTTGAACACGTATCAGAGAACCTTCAATCAAAGCAGTCGAAAAGATTGGATACTTCAAACACTAAACAACTCATTGAAATTTGACACCGAGTTGACGCCCTAGAGGTGTTTCGAATGACTAACAAGCAAAACGTGCCAATTCTTTTACTGATCTCCTAAATATCGAAACAACGTTGTTTCACTCGACGTTTTCTCCAGTACCACTTCACAATGTTCGTTGAAACATTCCTAGCAGTGGGTAGATATTCCATAATGGATAAACTTTTATTTTGATTGTCATACAGTGTTATACAGTAATATTCACTGATGACGTTTCGAGCACAATCCAGTGCACATAATCATATGAAGGTACTCACATAGTGGAATTATAGCCTACCACAGTGCCCACGTTTCATCCTCATATTGGTAGGTAGAAACTCATTTGAGATAAGTCGCGAGAGTGAATTGTGACTCATTGTGATAATTAGATCATTGAAACCGTATGAAACAGAGTAAGCACGATACACTTCGATGGAGTGAAAATTTAGTTAACCCAGTGGTTTAAGCAGGTCACTGTTACCTATCACTGTTATTTCCTGATGTTTTCCGTCACGAACATCTGTAACTATCTGGTACGACTGCTCGGATTATTTCATTCGATTCTAGAATTATTCACGAATGATGTGCGATTATCCACATGTACATTTTAGTTCACATCACATCTAGATTTTCGAGAGGTACAGATCTCCTTACAATATTCAGTGTCACCACGACTTTTATTGTAATACATTGTATGATTTGATGCTTGTTTTGTACGGCGGAATAACCATCGGAAACTAAAGATCCCACTTGTGAATAGCCTTAGAAAGACCGAAATCATAAATGCGTCCATCCATGACTTCCTTGTGGTTCATTAATAATGGGTGAGTTATTAAAGAACCTAAATTTATTGTTACAAAACAATTCAGAAATTATATTTAGTGCTAATCATTGATTTTCTGGCAAGTTTTATTTTGAATATGAGTGGTTTACCACTCAAAGACGCCGATTGTATTGTCAGCTTATGTAGAACATTGCAAAATACAATCAATCAAGCTGTGCTTTCAGCGTAAACACAGTTTTGTTTTTAATGAACTAGTGTTCTTATCAGATGAAATGTGGGATGACCTTGCACCAGTACTCATTGTAAATCATCCTGTATTTATGTGATTAACAAGCAAAATGTGGCAATTATTTATTGATTTCCTGAAGCTATCACAATGAAGCTTCTGAAAAAGGACCTATGTGCTCAAATGGAAAATGTCTTTGGACTTCAATCATCTATTGAAATGCTTGCGTAAGTCTTTTTGATCACATCAATATTTTTTTACTTTCCAAATGACTCCCATAACAGACTTCAATTTCCAATCTATTGAAGTCGACTGACTGCATTCTTATAGAATTGCCATCGTTATGTTTCCCCTAGATTTGGAATTCAACTGATAGAGACTTTTGGAACTTATGAACTCTACTCACTGTATTTTACTGTGACATGTTACTCAACTGCCAGCAACTTATCTTGCTTCTGAGGGTAAATCCTAATTCATTTCATGTTGCTGCTAACAATGTTATTTGAAGTTTGCTTTTGGTAAGGCATGTATTAGTAACAAACACCTCAACACAACTAATCATTCTCACGCTTATGTATTCTGATTACTAGTGTCTGACATGCTCAGATAACGTTTCGTTGGACGACTAATTTGTATTGATGGAGTATAGGATGTTGAACCTGTGTACCTGCAGATCACAATGGTATTGGATAACGCAATTCTCCATGGACGATTCGATGTACACAGATGGTCAAAATACACCCACCTCACGTCAAAATCACAGTTAGCACATGTGCTTCGTATTGTACACATGCTGGCTTCCTTTCACGTTTTGTGTTTTGTTTCTCAAAAGTAGTTCACTCCTCTTCTTCGAAACTGAATCTACCCATTCAATAATGAATATTCTTGCAGATGATATATGTGTATACATATATGCCACCGTCAACATACTACTCACAAAATCCTCTCGGTAGCACACTGTGTAATGAAGTAAAATGTGATGGATGTTTTGCTGTATGAAGGAGAAACTTCCAAGCAGGTACATTCAAAGAGTAGAAGATTATAAACAATGCCTGAGGATAGTTTATGCAGTCTGAGTAGATATGACCGAATTCGAAAATAAGTCAACGTTGTTTCTTATATGGTTGTGTTCTCTGAGATGGATAGTTAATTTGCGAAGCTTTCACTGTCTTGCAGGCATCATCTCCAGCGCCTACTTTAATTTGACGAATTGATCTTATAGATTTCTCTACGGGTAGTTTATTAGTCATCTCTCCTGGTGACCTTGTGGGCTGTGATTGCTTGTTTTCTTGTGTTTTCACACCCCACGAGCTACTTGTATTGGAACTGAACTGGTCCACAAAAAGCTGAAAAGTAGGATGGACATCGTCATTCTATCACCTGACGAAGGAAGAACAACGGTAGTCATGGACAGAGAAGAATACACCAAGAACGCTGGAGAACTACTCAAGGATGAGAATCCACATCAACAACTCCCAACAAATCCCATACAAACATCAGACAGCCGCATCCAAAGAACAACCTCAAACAACCTCACCAAAACAGGTCAGATCACAAAGCAAGACCAGTGGTGAATGAATCATATGGACCTGTTCTACCCTGATTCTACGGAAGACCCAAAATACACAGGACAAATATCCCTTTACGACCAACTGTAACACTCCCAGGAATTCCAATATAAAATTTATTCAAAGAACTATACAGAAAATTGAAACACCTAACGGTATCTTGTGATCACTCCATTAATGCTACTATCCAATTTCTAGGGAAAATCAGAGGGATCCAGATAGATGACCAAGAAATAAAGATATCCTTTGACGTCACAGCATTATATACCTCAATTGGAAAGAAACTAGCGAACGAAACCGTGGAGCAATTACTCAGCAACGACGAACACCTCCACAACAATCGAAAATGCAACACACAACAAAAGTTGGATGGAATGCACAAACCTATGATTAACTACGTACCTCCAATTCAACGGCCAAATATATGAACACGTTCAAAGAAAACCCATGGGATCACCATTTCAGGTTTGATTGCAGAAGCAGTGATGCAAAACCTGGAAAACATATTCCTACCAAAGATCGAAACCAAAATTTGCATACGTTACGCAGATGACACATTTGTAATAATCAGTAGAAACGAGTTGGATTAAACTCACAACTTAATAAACAACGTCTTCAACGACATCAAATTCACAAGAGAAGAGGAATCCGAGAGCAAAATCAAATTTTCGGACGTCTTAGTCAAGCGAAAACCATAGCTGAATTAGAAACTCTAGTTTTTAGAAAGCCAACGCACACAGATCAAATAGTCTATGTCAACAACAGCGAAAATCCAAAAACACAACAAAACGAGTTGTATACAAACATTATTCAAGAGGGCCAGCCAGCGAGAACTGATTGCAGCACTCCTACCTCCAGAAAAACTGAGGAAACATATCTCATGGAGTTCCTCACAAAGAATGGATATCCATGGAACTTCATCAAAAGACGTCTACTCCCTAGCCAATCTTTCAAATCACAGGCCTCAAGGAAAGCACAAAGAAAATCTCTCTACTATATATAAAGGAGATCTCAGATACCATCACAGGCCTCTTCAAACCTTCAGGAATTCACATCTCACAAAAACCAAGAAAGCCACTCCACTCAGCCAGCCCTGTGAGAACCAAAATACTCAACAGCGAAAGAAGATACAAGCAAAATCATCTACATTATAGACTGCAACCTATTTCGGCAAACCACTGCATTTCCCAGTGTAGTGTGTTGAAATCGTACAATTCGACGGAAATGGCAGGACAGAAATGGTTTTTACTTATATCGCGCACAGAGATCTTGTTAGTACAGAGATATGAGAAGTAAAAGACATTACGCTGATTTTGATGTCAACATCACCACCGTAGTTTTGTATTTAGTTTAAAGGTGTTATGTGTATAAATATTAGAGATGGTGAGAAATGATCGGAGGCCACCGATTACAATGAGGAGGACGAAACTTCTCCTTCAGTTACAAGCGATGTGTGCCTTATGGTTTGTGTGACTCAGCCAGATAGTTGAAATGGAACATTTAGTCAGTAACGCTTGTTATCATTATTTCATCGAAAACTTGGACATACCAACCTGAAATAATAAATTTACAGCTGTTTTGTGTACATTTCGAAACAAATCAAATATTGCATGTGGAGAAGCATTTGATAAGTTTTTCAAATGTATAGGCTAAAAACGCTGTTAAACAGAATATAGTCTCACAGCGTTTTGTTTGTGACAGAGGGGAGTTGTATCTATCGACTGTTCATATCTTCAGAAAACAAGTCTGTTAATGATATTGTGACAATGTTAATTAGTGTGTAGCAGTAAGAATACAGATAGCCTCGCTAATGAATAAAAAATCCATAAATTGATTGTTCAAGTTACTTCTAAAGATCACTTGTAGCAGAAACGTTAACCCAGCAAGGGAACCAATGGGTTCTAATAATCTTCATCCAATGTTTCTTGAGGAGCGATTAGCTATCCCATGTACTGGTAGTGGAGCTATCAACTATAATATAGATGAGAAAGCAACTAAAGCACCTCTTGTTCTACCGTATATGGAAGGGAGAACTGAAACTCTACGTATATCTCTCATTGTAGCACGAAACAGGGTGCCATTTAGACCTACAAAATCACTCAGGGACAAGGTCTGTAGGAGAAAGAACTCTACTGACCAATTAAATAATATAATGTGATTTACAAAATACGTCTCAATGTCTATGGAGTCATTTTGATGGAACGCGCTAACTAACATCTACTCCTTTGTTTGCTGCAGATTGAGTCCTGTCAGCCACTTTTGCGATGTGGCCGCTAGATTAGGAGGCTTACCACAGCAATGTTTTTAATTCAAACTTTCTTCGTTTTGTTTTGAGGTTCTTTTACAAGTTATAGTTGGTTTAGTTAGATTATGGAGTTACATATCTTTTCTGCAACTTTAATATCTCCGGCTTTCTACACCGAATGAATAGATGGGTGAATTTGTTCAAAGATACATTTACGTTTCAGTATTTCCCTAAAGTCTGTTTTCACAAGTACACCTCATCTGTATTGCTGAAGCTTCGATCATCAAAACAGAGAAGTTGTTACCATACATACGGAAGAAAGCTGACATTATCTGGTTGATGGTGGCTAGCAATAACACCATTTCAACCTCACGACATTATCAAATCGTCTCAACATTCGGGTAGATTGAAACCAGTCAACAGGGAAATCAGATCATAATTCCAAAAAACTTAGCAGAAGAAACTTCTATCAGCACTCTCCCTCTCAATGGCTATATTTGTTCATTTATATTTTCACTTCTATTCGTGTTGCTCTTAATGACAGCGTTTGGTAACTGTCTAGTTTAGTGTTTTATACCTCCAGTCATACTTACTACATCACCGATAGTCTTGTCAACAAGTTTCGGTGTTTGACCTCATCAAGGCTAGTGATACACTCATTTGTGCTTTAAAATGTGACCCTGTTTTAATTATCTTTGTTGTTCATTGAAACACTTCTCTATTGAGATAGACTTTACCTGAAGAATCAAACAATATTGATATGGATCGTCTATCTCCAACATTCGTTGGCTCAGTGGTAGAATACTCGCCAGCGATGTACGTGGTTCACATTCGATTCCTGGCTGATGCACTGCTGCACCTCGTCTAATTCCCCAGCCAACAGCAAGTCCAGAAAAGAAGGAAGCTTGGAGCGAGTCTATCGACCCACCTCGTGAAAATAAAACCTCTGCAGTGAATTCAGGGCATGAAGCCCTATGCTCCACTCGGAACGCAAGGGTAATAGACAGACTGAATGCCTAATATTGGGGCATTTAGAACTACACAATCGTTTCGGTTATCATTCGATGTCAGCATAACCTGACGTAGTGTAGTCTGTAAAACATTTACCTCCATCTTGCTTTATATCTGGGATGGTCCACAAACAATGTGCTATAAGTTCCATTCATTTCGATCCTGCAAACTCTGTGGGCATTTCACGGAATTATTTAATATGACCGCGTGTATAGAGAGGTGGCTACAACAACACTGAAAGCAACCTGGCACCTCAACTGAGTACCAACTATGACTACCATGCATCACTAAGCCACAGGAACGTGAGACGACGACTTTGTTTTTCGAATATACATCATGTATAGATGTTTTATTAACACAGAGTCATGCTTAATCATTGATGAGATGACTTGCTCTGTTTGACGGCACGCAAATGAAAATTGTCCAGTGAAGTTATCCTGTCCAAATGGAAACCCAAATTGAAGTTTAAAACATGCAGTCCTCTTACACAGAAGTCAATAAATTCAGCTACTGACTCCAGTTTCAATCACTTCTCATCACTTTATAAAGAACATAAAGGTGTCTATATATCGAATGAAACTGTCCTACAGTTTGTCGTCTCATCAAATATTTTTGACAGCAGAATCATGGTGCAGTGAATGTATTTTCGCAAACATTTCATAAAATGTCAAACATGTAAGCACCTACTAATGATTGATGCATGTAACTGGAAGTCATTCACATCAAACAGTAGTGCATGATAAGATGGACATTTCAATATTAATTTAGGTCAAAATATTGTAAAATTAAAAGTCAAGCGTCAGTGTAATAAACTGCACTGAGAACACCTGAACAATATATGCAATAAAGCGAAACTAGTCAGAGTTAGAAAGCCTATCCTAGTCACTTACCAACTCCATTAGCTGACATCTAACTGAAACAGATAGAAAGAAAGAGTTGTCTTTAGAGTTCTATTCCATTGGCTTTGTGGTCGAAGGAGTCTATAATAGTTATTTTTCATTTCACTAGATTGATAGTGTCCATCAGATGCATGAAGGTGTGCGTGGGACTGGGATGAAACCGTGAACTACGTGCATAGTTGGCCGAAATGCTGCAGCTACACCACCCACGCACACCTTCCTTTATTCTCTTCATACAGAAATCGTGTTTATCTAAACATTGAGTACCTCTCCGATTCGTTTTGAGTATCATTTGATTTCCCATTTCATACTGTTTTCACCTTATATAATATATATAATTATTGAAATGTTTACATTATCATGCGCTACTGATTGACGTTAATGACTTGTAACTACACGCATCAATGAGTGGCATACAACAACATGCTATCTTTGTTGTCCTCATTTCTACTTGCGTCGAATTCTCTCAATCTTGTTATCACATTAACTCCATTCTCATTATTAACGCTTGGAATACTGACTTATTTCACCACATTTAAAAAGAAATCACTGCAGAGATTCCTGATGCGTCCTGATAATGGCAAGAGGATTGTTGTAATGAATATATCAGACTATAATGAGAAATTAACAAACATATTATCATGGAGGATTTCATCATGAGCTGACATCAGTTAGAGAATCACTAGAAAACGACCTGGGAGTACTGGACAGCTGTTTCGTCCTAGTGTGAATTGGCAGAAGTTAGAATTCAAGGATCATTGGATCGGGTCCCATTGGTTCAATGGTCTGCAAGCTCATCTTGTAACCAGTAGGTCCTGTGTTCGCACCCCGGTGGGTGCGTACTGATGAGGAGCCCCAAACTAAGATGAGGCAGATGTCCAGTACTACCAGGTTTTCCAGTGGTTCTCTAAGTGATGTGAGTTCATGATGAAATCATCCATGCAATCAAACGAAATCCCTACAAAAGCAATACTTGAAATTACACTATCAGACAACACAAAATTCTTCAAATCACCCACCAGAAAGGCACAATGGAAAGAACGCAAAACCTACTAACAAAATTGCTGAAGAGAATGAAAGAATATTCAGTCATAACATCGGAGGTGTGTGAACAAATGAAAGCATGCAGTTCAATTATTCCAACACTATATGGATTGTCTAAAGTGAAAAAGAAAGATGTCTCACATCTACCTATCATAGACATGTTAAACTCACCATATCATCAGATCGCCAAGTGGCTAGCTGATATCCTCGAACCAGTAAGAAGACATATGAAAAAATTTAGTCTTAGCGATATGTTTGACTTCATCGACTCAGCGAAAGACATCAACGTGTTTGACAGACTAGATGTCGTCTCTCCATTCACAAGCATTCACCTGACCGAAACAATATGCGTCATTTGTGACTACATCGAAACCAGCAACCTAGAAGTTCCTTTTCATATCAAATCCCTGAAGGAAATACTACTCAGAAGTACATTTAATATCCAATTCAAATTCAATGAACAATTCTATGTACAGACAGATGGTGTAGCTCTGGGTTCTCCTCTCGGTCCACTACTAGCTGACTAGTTCATGCATAGTTTCGAAAACAACATCCTCGATACTTTGATTAGTCAACTGTACTTGTATAGGAGATACGTAGATGATACGTTCATAGTTTGTGATGAAAATGTTGATTCAGAGTATCTCCTCAAAACATTCAATGCAACACAACTATCAATAAAATTCACATTAGAATATGAATTGAACATGACATTTCCATTCCTCGATGTACCACTTACCAGAAGACAAGACTGCACGATCCAAAGATCGATATATCACAAGTCACCCTGTCAATTTCCAGAGCTTTCTCCCACTGATCTGAAAGAAAAACCTGGTCCGTACATTAGGTTCAAGGATTAGCAAAATCTGTTCGGAAGACATGGTAGAGAATGAATTGAATTAATTAGGTGAAAACCTACTAGAGAACGGGTATCCACCAAGATTCTTAGATGATAACATGAAACATGAGTCTCCATCGCCAAAAATCACAACTATTACTAAGAAAACCCTCTTCATGAACATGGAGTTCAAAGGTGACATTGTAGCAGAAATTCTTAGAAAGCGCTTTTCTAAATGTCTGAAGAAGGCATTTCCACAAGCCACATTCTGCAGAGGACAGTCTAAGATTAAGGATGAGGTACCGCTTTCGGCCAGCTCAGTGTGTACTTATCAATTTACTTGCTCGTGTGGAGCAAATTATATCCTCAGTACGCAACATCAAGTCCCCTAACGTTTTCTGAAACACTGTGCAGCTCAGTTAGCCAACCAGAGGAGAGAAGAAGAATATTAACAACTCCATCCTCGAACGTTTAGTCATCTCTGGACATTGAGCAACCAGCATGAATGCTTCACAGTACTACACACAGAGTGACTTCGCATACGCTGTCTGTACATAACAGAATCATTAGCTATTAAAGATCTGAAACTGGACCTGTGCATTCAAGAGTGCTACATATATTCACTCGTCCTACCATGGCCACAGTTACGTTCTTGCTATGATATTTTTCTTCTCTTTAACTATAGTAGTTCACTAATAAAATTGCTATTATTATTATGATTATATTAATATTATTACTCCCATCATCCGTAATTTGTTATCATTCTATTACTGTTTATTAATAACATAGTGTTTTCATACATATTTTATATAAAAACACTTTATCGTCTTCCCACTGGTTCTTGTCCACTCCACAAAATCTGATCGATTAGTCATCATCTCACACGTAATACGTCGTGGCAACTACTGCCTCTTTTCTAACTTCCAATTAGTCACTTCATCTAGGTTACAGCTTACGTTGCGTTATATATTTTTAGAGGACATATTTTACTAGTATCTGATCGGTATTATGATTTCTTTGTAAAATATAATAATGATTGTTCAGCTTGTGAAAATTAATCGTCAAAAAGAAAATTCTCTTCGCTGTTCACTTCTTTTTCTTATGACTCAAATGGGAATACTTCGTTCGGCAAATCTATCATTTTCAAGCAAATCACCGACCTTAGATAAACTTTACATAAATTTAAAGCTATGCACAATAGTTGTGAAACAGACAAGGGTATAATTGAAGGGGATATTGTTCGATTGCATGTCCTCCTTTGGATTCCTTGTTATCACCCAGATATACATAGATCACATGTTGTCATCAACGACGGATCACATAACGGCTCCCAAGCTGCCTGATGCATATATTTTTTTAGTCTCAAGTATTCACACGAGGTGATCAATGACGGAGTTGATGCAGTTCTTCCAGAAAGGACGAAATTTTTTCATCAAATACTTTATTGATGTCACATAGCTTGGTGATCTATTTGTCACCATCATCACCTTAATATCGACAATCATCAGATGAGACAGTCTTTTTTCTTATCATAAAATTACTTGAAGTAATTCCAAATGTAACCATGAATTTCCACAAGGTTTTGCAGTGTTTACTACAGCTTCTTCAGGAATTTCGTGACATCTGTGGTTTGCATACTTAAAGTCTCTCTTCTTATGTCTGAAATTAGCACTAGTCAGGAATAGGTGTTAATCTGAACATATTTGTTCACTACAAACTTTGCTGTCCTCATGGAAGTTTGAGTGGAAGTACACAGATATCCTGATATGAAGGTAGCACCCACACGTCGGAACGAAAGCTTTTCGCTAGGTATGTAGAGACGAACTCCACTAAATTAGGTCATCAGGAGAAAACCAAGTCAATCCTCCTCATGTGTTTGCATACAATCGCAATGTTGGATGAAGCAGAGAAATAGTGTTAAGTAATAATATGAGGTGATATGAACAAGTGACTCTTTGTCCATGTAGCTAACAGCCAACGCATGTAATAGAAATGAGACAATGCCAATCCCGAATATGTGAAAAATTGTTTGGTGAACAGAATGTTATTCTTATTGATTTAGTTGTTCCACATTAATTTTCAGAAGGAGTGAATACTCATCGTGGCTGCTTCAGGAACATAGCTGCACACAACTTCATCCTGTGACACAATCAAAGCGTCTTCCTCTATCCATTGTTTTATGAATGCCTTCAGATGCTAGTGAACAACAAATCCTTCTTGAAGTATCATCAATTTAATAATGTAAAATTACTGTCTACTATACTGTGCATGATATGGAATTGTAACCTGAAATCAGTGAAGACAAAACACTTCGGAGGAGATCCTCGTAGTCTGACTGATCATTTGTTGGAGCACTGGTCACAAATCTATCAGAAGCACTAATATCAGTTACATGTATTTCTGATTACCGCGTGACGCTACTGTTATATATCCATGAAATCAGTCACTAGCTGACTGGTTGAAGGATTGAGAGTGAATCTGATTTCGGTGGTTATTTTGAATAAAAGTAAACAGATGTAGGGGAAACGCAATAGTAGAGGTAGCATAAAAACTGGTGTCATTTTTGGTTGGTCTCTTCAGACAACTGAAGCAGTGTGGCGTATTAGACTGATTGGGACCAATTGGCGGCCTGTTTGACAACCGAGCTACCTTTCTGTACATCTACATATTTGCATTTAATACATCATGTTTTCATCTTTAATTTTAACAAAATATGATCACAAATCGTATCAAATACAGTAATGAATTCATTGAATGTTTTAAACCATATGACTTTCATGCATCTAATAAAACTAAGAGAAAACAGTATGATGGTTGACAGTGTGCTCTGAAACGGGCACCATTATATCGCACAACTATTCCTGTTATGGTCAGTTCGAACTGCCGTTCACTTCCCAACAAAATTATGCATCTGCAGTCTGTCTTATCATCCGATACTTATCACAATACGGCGATATGGCTCCATGATCTTTATCACGACAACTTGGTTTCTCTAAACGGTTTTACATTGTTTAGACAAGATCGAATATGCTTTAGAAAGAAAAGAGGTGGTGGCGTCGCTATCTTCATTCATTCTCAGTGGTTAACTTCAAATAATGTATGTTTTTCTTTCACTAGTGACTTTATTGATTGTATTACAGTCAAATTTCGTCCGAAACACTTATCCAAGTTTAAATATGTTTTCATCTCAAACATTTATGTTACTCCTGGTTGTTTTGCCTCGGATCTATCTGTTTTTGCAGATGCATTCGCTGTTACACATCTTGAAAACTCTCTATCAGTTGTCACAGGAGATTTCAATACCTGTGACTGTTCTTTTCTTGGATCATTAGGTCATGTCAATATTGTCAAATTTCCAACTCGACTTGATAAAACGCTAGATCTAGTATTTACTAATGATGCGGAAATATATACGAAGTACGCAGACGTGCTCCTTTAATGAACTCTGATCATTGTTTTATTCGGATATTACCCAAGATATGAAGCAGATATCACTCAAAAATCCTCTCGAATCTCTCCAGAAAAACACAACAAAGATGTTACTCACAAGAAAACGTGCTCAAACTAACACGTATGTTAAATGACACAAACTGGGAACTTTTCACTGAACACACACTGCATGATACTATTTCCAATCTGACTGACTATCTTAAATTCTGCATTGATGTATGCTGTCCGAAACAGATACTTTTCAAAAGAATAGACCGTTTCTCTTCCCCTCATCTCAAAATGCTTCGAAGAGAAGAAGAGAGACTGTACAGGTCTAAGGATAAAGCTGGTCTTAGGAGGATAAACATCCAAATTAAATCCGAAATCAAGAGGCTAGACAATATTTATAATCAAAGAATTTTGTCGTGTAAAACTCCTGGGAACATGTGGAAGCTTTTCAAAGAAATTAAAGGTTGTGGTAAGCATAGTTCTTGTGCCCCCTCTATTGATGTAAATACTCTTAATAGATCTTTTATCCGCCCTCCTAATGTACCTTTAAGCTTCAATGCAACAAATAACATGACCAGTGACTTTAATAGTTTTAAAACTTCTGATGTTCTTAAATGTTTAAAATCTCTTAAACCTTCACAGAGTCTAGGCCCTGATGGTATACCTGCCATTGTCCTAAGGAAATGTGTTGATACTTTAAGCAACCCACTCACAAATATTTTCAACACTTCTTTTTCTAATAATGTTGTACCTTCTCTGTGGAAAAATATTAAAATCATCCCTGTACCCAAGTCAGGCTCTGGTAATAATGCTAAGTTTAGACCTATCGCTATTACCTCTCCTTTTTTGAAACTAATGGAGAAATTATTGTTACTAAAACTTGTTCCCTCCCTAAGTTTCTCAAACGATCCAAAGCAGTTTGCTTACAAATAGGGTAGAAGTACTTTGGACGCTGCTGCTGTGTTTCATCACAACACTGTATCCTCCTTAGACAAAGGGGCCAAGTATGTTCGTTGTACGTTCCTTGATTATACTTCTGCTATCGACTCTGTACCTAGAGGCCTATTGTTAAACAAGCTTAGCCTTACACAAACTGAGCCCTGGGCTATCAACTGGCTACATTCGTACTTTTCTAATAGGATGCAGTACACGGTATATAATGGTGTATCTTCCTCTCCTTTGCTTACTGAAGCTGGAGTTCCTCAGGGTGCGGTTCTCTCTCCATTTATCTTTTCCTTCTTCTTACATGATTTACCTCTTTCAGATGAAATCAACTTCGTCAAATATGCAGATGACCTGTCTGTATCGTTTCAAATTTAAGTCTCAGTCAGACTGTTTCAATTTAAATAGCTTTCTGTCGGACATCAGTCAGTGGTATAAACTAAGTGGTGTCACGCTGAATCCCTCAAAATGCCAGACTATTGACTTTAGGCATCCCTTAGGCATAAACGAGATCTACAAACACCAGTAAGTACTCATGAAGCCTGTTGCATTGAAGGGACTAAAATTGAAGCTAAGTTTGATGCTAAATACCTCGGTCTAGTTCTATCTTCCAACCTTACTGGGACATCTCATATCCTAACGATTTCTAAGAAAGTGTTCTGTCTAACCTACTACATTAAGAAACTTAGACAATCTGGAATCACCCAACCTCTACTTTCACAATTTGTCAACTCTCGTATCTTACCTATTACACTTTACTGCTCCCCATTAGTCTTTCCTGGTCTACTGAAAAAGCACTATACCATCCTGAGAAGGATGTTGAAGGTAGTCAGGAGGACTAGTGGTGTAAAACTCAGTCAGCTCGTCACTACATTAGTTGAAAGGCATCTGATTACATGCGGTCTGAAACCATACTCTCCGACCCCCAACATCCCCTCTATTCCCAACTCTCGCCTTGTATCTCATCAAGTAGAACCAGAAATCAGTATAAAATAATCTATGCTCGTTCAACCAAGTACAGGAACTCAATGATACCATATTTGGCGCGTGTTATAAGTGACGGAGATAATGTTAAGCGCGAAACCTATGACTTGCTTTGTTGTTAACAACATAATTTAAGGCTCTTTTATTTCTCTCTTATTTTGTATTCTATAGTGAGCTCCTTCTTGAAGATACTAAGCTACCTAAATTATTAACATTGGCTTACTTTTTGTACTTTACTCTATTCCTTCTTTTGTGTATCTACTGGTTCCGACTATATTAGCACTATGAGTAGTACAAAATTGTGCTGTCATTAACCATCATGTGATTATTAGTTTTGTGGTTGTTTTTTCTTATTTTTTATTTTTTTTTCGGCAATATTAACTGACAATCATTGGTGTGAACGCCATTGTCACCACCTTAAGAAATTTTGTATAATGCAGGAATACTAACACTACCACTACAAACACTGCATTAGACCTGACAATAAAAACAAAACAACAACCCTGAAATGTTATTTTATGATTGTTTAGAGTTGTTTCAACCAAATTAACTGATCATCTTGGCGATAAACATTCTTAAATATCATTTCATAACTTCTTGTATGACTATAGCTTTACTGTCACCATGCATAATCACATCATAGCTTCCACTACTCAATACTGAGTTATTATTATATGCTGTTTATTTTCCTTTCTACTTCTTGGCATTTTTTCGCATTTTTTAAAAATTATTTTGTGTTTTACCTGTCTTCCTTTTGCTGTTGTTGTCTTTATATTTATTATTTAGAAGTACTCCTCTTGAATGTTTGATAAAATCAGATGCAAATATTGTAGATATGTGCTGAAAGTTCCACACTGTACCACAAGTACTGTTTCTGGAATAAAGCAAATTATTATTATTAAATTAATTATGATCATATGTGCGCATAATTCATGAGAGCAAGTTGGATATCACCAGTGGTAGTAAACCACACACTCATAATTCAAAATTATGTGTGGATCATTCTGACCACGCCTTATCAAACTATACACTAAGCCTCACAGCACTGAATATCAACATGTCCCAATCTTACTGATACTCCAACTGCTCGATATTTGATCTCATCTGGAAAAAAATTGTTTACATCGATTGACTTCAAATTTATCGAAAAGCAAGGGAATGATGATTTAGTTCATTTCGCTAAATCGATTGTTACGAAGCAAGCTGGATCCAGTCTCCGCGTGCAAAACCCAAACGGGGTGAATCCCTTCATATCTTCAAGAAGATTATTCTGCTTACTGCGCAACAATCTTTCCTACTACACCACGAGTATCTATCATTATTTTTTGATTCACTGTGCAGAACTAAGTGGTATGACGCCAAATCACTCTAAGGTCATCTTTGAAGACCATTCAACGATACTATTCTAGAACATCCTTCAATGTAATCTGTTTTCCAAGTGGGTCAAAAGTAATGCATCTGTGATCATTGCGTACTTTGAATTCTTCACAAATTGAAATTTCTGCACTCGGTGTCGTCGAATAAGCTGTATGACCTCATTTAAATAATTGGGCATACACTCCACACTGTCTGTTGTTACGCAGGAGACTCAGAATAGAATTCATGGATTTTCGTACAAAGACGTGTCCTCCTGAAATTGAGATAGACGATTGGGTTAAAAAGACATACTTGAAGGCATCATCTATTTTAACATGATGTACACAAACTAATTAAACAGTTTGCTGTTCATCACACACACCAACTATTAACTAGTAAAGTCAACAAATGAAATTCAATACCACAAACACCACAATGTGTGAAGAACAAACAATCATGTTTACAAGTTTTGTTTACCCACAGTCTCAAAATAATGCTCAATTGTTGATCATCTCATGTCAGATTTATTTACACACGTAAATCATATAAATCTGAATTCATTCATATATGCATGTTCACAATTCCATACACAGTCAATATCAACTAGTTGAGAACCCTCCCCCCATAATAAACATTGCAATAAACTGGAACACGTCATCATCATGAAATATAGATATGTGCAGATATCGGATGAAGCGAAATCATCTTGTAGACTGATTCACAGGTTAGTACTGCGTCGCACGAAATCGCTGGCAGTGAGAATACTCCGTCTGTTCCTCATTATACTCACTGTCGTCTCATTGACAACAATAGGCTATTTCAGAAAATATCGAGCTCATTTGCATTCCCTGTTGAGGGAGTATAATGATGAGGATCAGCCAATTTGTGAATATGTGTTTCGTGGGAATCTGAGTTGGATGGATTACAGGGTGTTGAACAGGATCCGACTGACGGAGGATGGTGGTTATGGGAATCTGACGAATCGCCACACATGTGAGGAGTTCAAGTTGATCCACCGTCAGACTGTGGAGTGTTCTGAGGAGGAGAAGGAATTTCCACTGGCATTCAGTTTGGCTGTTCATGAGGACATTCGATCGGTATCTCGTCTTCTTCGCTTGATATACAGACCACACAATCTGTACTGCATTCACGTCGACTCGAAATCACCACAGGTATTCTACGATGAGGTGATGGCGTTGGCCAACTGTTTTGGTGGCAATGTGACTGTAGTGAACCGATCAGAGAGTGTTGTCGTTAGATGGGGTCACTATTCTGCTCTTGAAATGTTCCTAGTGTGTGCGGACAAGTTGATGCGAAATGATCAAGTGAAGTGGAAATACATCCTGAATGTGAGTGGACAGGAACTGCCGTTGAGAACGAATTGGGAGTTGGTTGCTGCATTGAAGGCGATAAATGGTTCGAATATCGCTGAAAATTCGGGTTCCAAGGATAACCATGGTAGACGGCCTAGTAGGAATTTCCCTTATCCTGTAAGTCGTGTTGACTTATCCACCTCCATCTGATTCAGTCGATCAGATACACTTATTCAGCATTCTGGTTATTTTTCATCCTCTTGTCTGCATTATTTCGATGTTTCCATGATTAAGTTCAATTCAAATCTGTTTTGTGTAGATACTCCGATGAAAAGTGGTAGTTTCCTGCTACTGCATTATTGGTTTGTTTGGTATGTGGTGCTTGAACATTCGTCAGTCCTTACCCCGTTTCGCTTCCTGCGCTCGAGTCACACAAAGCGATTTATTATGTTTGTCTCTGTACAATGTACAAAGTACATTCTCATATTTGATATATTACTGTCAAATATATTTTCAACACCATTTAATTGTACATAATTTGGTGTCACTTCATTCACAAGAGAATATCCTTCACCTGCACATAAATATATACATGATGATGTTGGTGATGATGATTTGGATTCATGCAGTAAGTAAGTAATTCACGATGACTAAACTTAGTAAGTGTACAGAACATGTTGGAAGGAAACTAATAACGCAGGCCACAATTTCTCAGTGTATTCGAAAAGCTAGGAGTATGTGAAATGAAGTGAGATTGAACGACTCCACAATGAACAAAATCAACTGGAATATATACATTCATGATTGGCAGTTATCATTTCATATTCATCAATACCGAATTCGCACATACTTGAGTATTACACGTTAAGTAATTCCAATTTACAGTTGTATTAGACGAGTAAATCTCAATGACACTCGGTAATATTCTTTATTATAAGTGATGTTAAATAAAAGATGTCGAGGATCATTGGATGTTTGAGCATGGCAAGTGGTTACTAAGGTTTGATCAAGTATTTTCCATCAATTTTCAATCATCTGTATTCTAATTTTCAGATACACTGGATTAAGGGGAGCTTCTACATGGCACTCAGTCGAGATTTTGTCAATTTCTACCAGACGGATCCCAAGGCTCGCGAAATACTGAGTGCAATGAAGGCTGAAAGACATTTGATGAAATTTCCAGATGAACTTTACTTCCCAACATTGGTGTACAATCCTTCACTTGGTGCTCCTGGAGCTTGTAGAGAATTCTACCTGTCCGGCGAATCAGATCCACGAGCAACATATGTAGGTCGTTATGTGAACTGGTTATACAGAAAGTGTAAGTATGGAAAAAGCCGTCATGGTGTCTGTTTAATTGGATTATACCTTTCTCAATTTATACCAACTCGAATGGAATTCTTTGCCAATAAATTTCGTGAAGAATTTCAACCAATCGCCTACGACTGTACAGAACATTATGTGATGCAGAAGATTTTGAGAGAGATGAGAACGAAACAACTGGATCCAAATTTCAATGTGACGTTTTATTCACAGCTTTATTGTTCACAGTACCATTTCAACTGAAGAGAATGAAAGTTAAAACATTATCGTTTTGTTTTTTATTCATTGGGAAATACAAAAACCGTTATTATAATCAATATCATATACCCAATACCGAAATTTTTTCAAACAGTTAAAAGTGAACTTGGTTTGGACATATATGAAGAGAATGAAGTTTCGATTTTGAAGAGGGGATTGTGCGTATGAGGTCAACTTAGTAATTTCAGAAGAGTACAGATTAATATTTTCATATCGCATTTGAAGATTTATCATTCATGTATTTTCGCATTTCAGAATAAACAGGATTCTTATTTCTGTAGTGTTTGTTATTGCTGGCACATGATATGAAGTCGTAAGACACCCTGTCACGGAATCCGACCAATAATGACTCTGTGTTCGTGAGGAGTAGTAATATACTGAACATATGTTTACATGTTCCGTGTTGACGAAGTCTCTGAAATCTCAAGAAATATGACAAAATGCTCATCGTACATAGTCCTCATTATGTCACAGTGGCATTTCAAAAGCATTCATCTCCAGCGGTTCAAGTTGAATATATTGAATAGGAACTTGATATTTCAAGGATTCTTTCCAACTGCTTACAACCTTACACAAAGCATGTTAATTAAAAGATGGTTTGAACAAACATTTATCTCGCTGACATCAGGTTGTTGATAAGAATTATAAGTGGCATGTAAATGGAATAATGTGAGTAGTTGAAATACTGAATATTTCAATGGCCGACATTTTAAAGCGTGATTAGACGAAGATCCTAACAACGAAGTCGTTAAATTTTGAGGATTCTAATGGGAAATAGTATGCCAATGTCACAGGTTGTTTGGTTGCACGAAGTATATATTACGATAGGAAGGAGAATTATGTGAGCGACGTCCAGATTAAAAATGACGCTTCTAGGCAGGTTAGAAGATGTGGAAGAATAAGTGGTGTAGTATGTTTGGATGACTTTGTTTTGTTAACAGAATCACTGAGCTAATTCTAGACTGACCACTGTCCCATTCCACGCGAGCGAATTCAGTTCGGACAGTTAGACGGTGATTGCCATAGGAAATTGAAGTGCAGTGGGCTTATTTTGCCCATTGATTTTCATCATATTCAGGCTTTGGAAAACATGAAGTGTGTTATAGGTGACACTCAATAGTATTGTTTTGTGTCTGTGACCAGTGTAGTGTTGGACTCCTAGGAATTTATTCTGAAATGGGAATAATAACCCTCCTCTGTGTTCTTCCGATTTATATGCTTTGTCATGTACAGGTGTATTGGAGGATGGAGCTTGAAGTGACAAGAGATGTAAATTTGTTCACTATTTAGTGTCTTAAAGAGCAACTCGTTTGAAACAAACACATGAGCTCAGCAGCTCGATATGCTTACTTCGGTGTAGCGTGCAGTCTACACCTTATTTTACCACCAGTATCATCACTTTCGAGGGCAGTCTGTGAAAACAGCGTCTTTTCTTACACTCTGCGCAATCCACGTTTCCCGCATTAAATTCATGATGTAAATCATTGAATTTCTTAGCCTCACCACAAAGTGTAATTGCCTGAGATTCTCCTCTGATAAAGAACTTTTAGATGATTGCACAGTGTTCTCGCCACTCTCTTTTTGTGATTCGTAGGACACAAGCTTTCAACCTTCAAAATGAAGTGCCCTCAGGGTCTGTTTTCTCCGAACGTAGCCGACAATGTTATCAGGTCGAGAAGACAGAACTTGTTGTCATGCTCATATTCTATTCTTCTCTTTTTTTATTAGGTGGTCTATTATTCGGAATATTAAATGTTTCAATGCACCAATAATACAACAGGAAATGACAAACGGGTCATTGACACATGTGACAGAGGAGTCTATCTCATTGATCGTTGTATGTTTTCTATACAAACGTCCGAAGAAGTCAGACCGAAGCATAGTTCACAGGAAACCCACCAATCCATCAATACCGACTAATGTTCAACTGAATGCGTATGACCTTGATACACAACAATAGGCATATTTTGAGTTCATTATCAGGCAGAAGTTGAAGCTGAAGTCATTGATACAGAATTTGTGTATTTTCTTCCAGCGGAAACTGTGAAAATAAGGACGACGAAAGGAAAGGAGGCATGTATTTAGGAGAGGTGTTCTGGTTCCCTTAAACTACAAGAAAGTAAAAAGTTCGAATAAAGAAAGAACGGAAATATTTGCAGGATAATACGGATTCGTCTTATTCCGTGAATTGCCTTCAACATCCCTATCCAGTTGGCGCGAACTTTGAAAAGGGAGTGAATTTTACACGCTCATGTTTAATTTCGGCTTCACTTGTGTTACACGCTCCCAAAGTCTATAAATTAACTTCTAATCAATTTCTTCTGGTCGAAGTTAGTTTATTTTTTAGTTTTGAGTCTATTTACCTATATCAAGTTGTGTTCTTAAAACTGTCCAGGATATACTACATAACCGGAGAGGTTTGATGAAAGATTTTCGTTCTTTCTGGGCGACTGACACAAACTCCGTCACTGATCGGCTCGTGTGCATACTTGAGACTAAAGGGAAATATGCCATAGGTGGCTTAGGAGCCGTTACTTTTTCGATTCTTAATGACAAGAAGTGATCTGTATATCTGTGGGTGATAACAAGGAATCAAAAGGAGGACATGTATTTGAACAATATCCCTTTCAATTATACCTCTATCTGGTTCAAATCTAATGTGCATAGCTTTAAATTTATGTTGAACTTTAACTAAGGATGGTGATTTACTTGACAACGATAGATTTGCCGAACGAAGTATTCCTATTTAAGTCATAGGAAAAGACGCAAACAGCGAAGAAAATTTTATTTTCGACGATTTAATTTCATAAGCTGTGCAAACGTAATTATAATTAACAATTAAATCATAATACCAATCAGATACTAGTAAAATTTGTCCTCGAAAAATGAGGTGTAACCTAGATTATTCTATATTATTAATATTTCCTTCCGTCGGTGGCATAGCGGTTATGATGCTTGCCAGCCATGCACATGATCCGGGGTTCAATCCCGGCCGACGCACTCCTTTATTTCGCTAAGCCAGAAATAATGCTGATGAAGAGGAAAGTTTGGCCAGGAGGCTAGCCACCCCTCCTGTAAAATAAACACTGCTACAGAAACTTCAAGCCACTAGCCTGGAGCCATATGTTTCACTGGGGAACGTGAAGGAAAAAAATATTCCCTTGCGATCCAAGTGGGATATAGGGCTTCAACAACACACCTCTACTTTGTTCTGTTTTCTGCCGTCCTCTTCAGCTGGGCCCACGAGTGACCAAAGCCTTTCATCGCCTCCCCACATGATATCATCCATGTTACCTTCGCACCGATGACCCACTCATCGCTTCCCATTTAGATTCCACTGTAGCTATGGCCTGCATCGCGCGCGATGTCATTCGATTGTCTCCTCAATGTATAAACAATCCATCCATTTCCACGTTTTCCTGAACATTTGTTGAGCGATCGGCTCTAGGTTGGTTTGTTCCACGAAAGAGGTTGTTGTCGATCATCCTTTCCGACCATCCATTTGATCTTCAGTATGCAGCCAGCGAAGTTGGCAGCTGTTGATGAAAGTCTGCAATGCCCTGTTGGCAGTCCTTTTCGTGACACGCCCACCAAGTTTCTGACCCGTAAAGAAGCACTAACCGACTTCACATTGGTGTTGAAAATCCGATTCTTGTTGTTTATGCTGCGGAGTGCAGAAGATTTCCAAAATGATTTCAGCTTGATGATGGCGTGCGTATGCTACCTTTCCTATTCTGACTGGCTAGCTTCGACATCTTCGTTCATTCTGCCTGTAGTTGAAACGATGCTTCCTAGCCAGATAAGTGAAGCAAGCAACCTCTGTGAAATCTCTCCTGTTTGTGGTGATTGGTGCTGTTGGTCATTGTTGTTGTTGCTGTTACGGTTCGTTGGTTATCTTCATCACCTCCGTCTTCTCTGTGTTCACCTGGAGTCCTGTTTTCAGCGCCAGCCAGCCAGCCAGCCATCTTCTACAGCCAGTTTGTTGGTTTTCGCTTGCAAGTCTTCGCCTTTGTGTGTGTAACATTAGACATATATCATCCACTCGCGAAATGCAGGTCTTCCAGAGTCTTCTTATCGGTCGTCCAGCGTATTCCTGACTCCTCGTTACCAATGCACAGTCTGACGCATAATCCAGATAGTCCAACACAATTATGAATATCATCGTAGGTGATAATAGGCAGCTAGCCAGCCTTGTCTTACTCCTCTGTTCACTTCGAACGCCTCGCTCAGTTGTCCGTTGTGGATCACATGACACGTGTCGTTGTCATATAACCAGCAGATGAATGAGGTTGACAACGACTTGTGCACTGAACGCCGTAGCATTGAGGAAGTTTTCAAATTACTTCTCGGTCAACGCTGTCTGTCGAAGGCGCTTTCGAAATCGATGACGTTGAGGCAGGGAGAGGTTTGACTGAGATTCTATTCTATGCCTTGTTCTGTGATGACTATGCGTAGAGTTGCAGTTTGATCAGCACATGATTTGCCTCTTCTGAATGCAGCTTGTTCTGGTCAGTGGGGCAGAGTGCTGTGTCCAGTGCATCCTTTGTTCTCTCGAGGATGATGCGACCAGGAATTCTTCCGTTGAAGTGGTGTCCACTGGCAGGCAGTTCTGTGCGTGCTGTTGGTGGTGGTGGTACTTTTGGATGAGTTGCCGGTGGTAGTCGATTCAAGAGTTCTTCAAAGTGATCAGCCCATTCATTGCTTGATTTGTTTCTCCTCTTTGGTAATTTGGTTTCCCTGAGCATCTTTTATTGGTTTCGTCATCTAGACTGATCGCTTCCCGGATAGCGAGCAGCTTGGTTATCTGATTTTGTGTCCTGATGTCTTTTTTGTCTGAGGCCTACCTGCCTGTTCTGCTCAAGTTTCCAGTCACTGTGTCTTTTGTCCTTCCTAGCACTCTTATTCACTTCTCTCTTCATTCAGTGCAGTTTACATTGAACTCAACCTCTGGAGAGTTAGTTCCAATTTTCTTCCACACAGGTTTCCACAGTGATGCCACGTAGTGTGTCTCACTTTGCTCTTATCTTATCTGATCTGATCTGAAGCGAAAGCATCAGTTTCGTCCTTCAGTTTCTGAATGTTGAACTTGAATTACAGTGGTCTGTCTCGATTTGTTTTCATGTATTCCAGCTTCACCTTGAAGCATCCTAGAACTGGATGATGGTGTGAGCCCACATCTGCTCCTCTTCTCGACTTTGTGTCCAGCAGACTAGCTGCATCTCCACTTTTTTGAGTAGCATTGTGATGAAGTCTGTCTGGTTTGTGGTATGTTCGCCAGGCGAAATTCATGTTGGTTTGTGTGTATCCTTGTGTTTGAACACGATTCCTCCGATCACGAATCCGTTGGGAGAGCAGAAGTCTGCGAATATTTCTCCGTTCTCATTCATTATTCCAAGTGAGAGCCTCTCGACACATGATGAGTTCTCTTCCTGCATTATCTGCTCCCACTAACCTTTGCATTCATGTCACCCATAAGGATTTTGATGTCACCATTTGGGATGTTGTCCATTACTGTCTGTAATTACGTGTAGAAATCTTCCTCCTTCTTGTCTTGAAGTTTTTGTATTTTTAGCATATTTTTGTGTGTGCTGAAGTTGCTGTTGAAATATTTAGTGATGGGATGTCGCTTTCCGTATGCATGCTTTCCCTGCCTCTGTACTCGGGCTTATGACCGGCCAAAACCGAAGCGAGTTTAAGATGACATGTAGTGGACTAATTGGCGAACGCGTTGATCTTACAAAATATCAGAAGAAAAATACACTTTAATGAAATAATATTGTATCCATGGAAAATACAGTTAACGAATTATAGAAATTATTGGTGACTTTGGGGTACAGGTAACGTTTGCTGCTACAAATTACTAACGTAATCCACAGAATGTTTCACTTCTGGTGTCTTGTCAACTACTGGAAGCTGAGCACCGATTGCAGAATAGTCTTCAGATAACGATGAGAGGTATCTGAGAAATCCTGAAGAGACACTACGGTTAGCGGTGAAGCAAGTAGACAGTATGGACCAGTGAGAAGACGAAGTGAAATGCAGCACACCGCATTTTTGACTGCACTCCAAAGTTATGTATATTTGACAATGAGTCGTTTTAAACAAAATTTATGTACAGTGTTTCCATTTCTAACATCTAACAGGAGACTGTACAACTATATTGTTCCAGACTCTACAGACATACTGAATTGCGCCTAACAAACGAAGGATACCTGCCAAATTTGAATCAACTGAAGAACATGCTGTTTGGTATACAGGAATGAATCAAGCCTCAGGAGTTGTCATAGCGTGTGGCTTCTTATGTCGTCTGTTGTTTATTACTGCAATAATTGAATGTAGATTTTTTCTATTCATTGTGTAATTTTCGTTCCTTTACTTTTGATAGATCATATATGCGCAACCCTGAGACACTCTGGTAATATTTAATCTCATATAGATTTGTTTGTTAGGTAGATCTTTGCAGAGATCTTGTGTCTCGTATGTATTTTTATATGATCGACAGCTTCTCCTCCCCTTCATCACTGAAATACAGCATTCTCGTCTTGTGAAATAATGTTTTGACTTGTAGTTAATTAGACAAAAGGCATTAAAATTCAACTACACTCCACTTCATGGATCTTTGCGGTGTACCACTTGTCCTGAGCTTGATGGAGATGTCCAGAAAGTTGAATTTTCCATCTGCGTCATATCCTGTGATTAAATCAACGTCCTTGTAGCAGTCACTGAAGTTTTCTAGTAAAATGAGATGCATGAGAACTATTTTCATGTACAGTGGGGGTATCATCCAGCGTACTTGGCATATAATGGCATTTCCTTGACTGTATACTTCAGGTTTTGTTCTCTGTAGTTACCACGTAAATATATACCCACTTGGGACCCAGTGGACTTATCATCACCTATCAGAAGATATTTCACCATCTGAGTGATTTGCTTTTTGAGTCAGTCAGTACTTACTGCAGTCAGTAATTCTGGATTTTGCATAATCGAGTTCATCTCAGCGATACTATCTCCCGTATTCATTATTATAACACTCAGTTCTCCCTTTGATCTCAATATTACTTTAAACAAAGTAAAAACATATTTTATGCAGAATTACATGAGGCCATCAATTATTCCGTTGGATTCTCTTCAGCTACTTTCAACCTAAAATTTGATTATGTAAATGAACACAGAATTCTATCATGCTTGTATGTATCAACATGGTCTTTCTTGAGAGAGACGCATGCTAATAAACAATGTTCAGAAGTTCCACTTATATAATTTATGAAGCAGGTCAAGGTTCATGCAAAATGCAAACATACAGAATTGATGGCCGGATACATTGGAAATTGAGTTGAACAGTCAAGACACCAGGAGAGAAGTGGATGATGATTGATAGTGTTGTGAGTTTAACTCAAGCCACAGAAACAAAAAGAAGTGAATTGCACCAAAAGAAAAGATCAGGGAGAGGGGCAGTGAAGGAGATTATGGAATCAATTGGGACTTAAAGGTTAAATGTTGAGTCACCAAGGCAATGAAAGACTAATAGGTGAATCTTTCTGGACACGTAAGTCAGTTTTTAGAGATTAGATGATGATTGCTTCAGCAAGTTTGAGGAGAGTTAAGTTAAACTGTCTATTATTAATCTTAAAGGATTTCATGTTGTTCGCCCCATGACGCGTCTCGACAAGATGTCTGGCGACAGGAGCGTTCAAAGCATTTGTTCCTTTGAGACGTAATTTTTTCGACACATGTTCAGGAAAGCCGAGATATTCTCGTCCTACTCCTCCTCTTCTCCTAAGGTAATTGCCCCGAAGACAAACATAGATTTGTATACACAGAGCTAGCATGAGATGGGTATCTATCAACATTTGATTGCACCAAAGAGTTGGTTGTTTGGCAAACGAGAACCAAGTTGGCTGAAGGATAGGATCTGACTAGAGAGGTCTTCAGTCTTGTGTCGATTATTCCTGCAATATTGTTGCCTTTGAAGTCAATTTCGATGAAGATATGTTTCTTATTTTCTGTGCTTTGTTTCACCTTCAGATTTTCAGATTTTCCATACTTTCTGATGAATTTCGGAGGATAACCATTATTTTTCAAAACTTTCCCAATATTTATAGGATTACTGTCAGTGTTTCTGTGGAGCATATTCTTCTGGTTCTGTAAGATAGAATTTAGACCAATGCTCATTTATAGCTGATTGGACGAAAATTATTGAAATTTAAGTATAGGTCATTCCATGTGGATTTTCGATGAATCTATCATTCCGGATTACCATCTTCCAAGCGCTATATGGCAATATTGCGAAAATGGATCCTTCCATCAATTTTACGTGCTACTGTGAACTCAATCTTCTCATGTGCATCATTAAACCGTTGAATTAGATGAGATTTTCCTTTTCACATAATACGGTGTTGGCAACCTATTGTACATGTAGAGGTCTGCTAGTACGGGCCTAGTGGACTGCCCATAGCTACACCATATATTTGACGATGGAGAATATTATAAAATTGGAATTGTACGTCCATGATGGACATTAGAAGTAGGCGTTTAAATTCCTCCACTGCCAAAAGAAAAAAATCGAAATTGTGTCATATAATATCGACATTTTCATAAGATAGAATCCTTGTGAATAGACAGGTTGCGTCAAATGATACCATGAAATTGTAATCACTTATGTTTTTCAGGCTTTCAACAGAATAGAATGAATCTTTAATTGCATAGGCAGATAGTCATTGACAAACAGGCTCTTGCGTTTCCGCTAGCCAACGAGCAACCTTTTGTTGCAGTGAGTTGTCCGTAGAAAGCAAAGGTCTTGTAGGAGAATCTTGCTTGTGTATTAGTGATTGGCCGTACATGTAAAGCATGAGAGACCCTCGAGGTTGTAAGTCATTGCAGGTGCCATTGCTAACCAATTTATTCTCAAGAAGCTCTCTCAGCATATTTGTGATTCGCGGTAAAGAGACACGATATCTCATCCGTAAATAAAAAATGTCACCATATAGATTATACTGTATCAGTGTGCATTGCATAATGTGAAATTACTTTACCGTTGAACTGTGTTTTAGCATACTATCCGATTTTTATTTGTACAACGAACTTTCATCTCTACACTTGGTGCATATAGAAAATTCCAGGCAAAATAAGGGCTGGCAAAACATTGCTGTCTTACGATATGCAAGTTAAAAGACTACAAAGAACCTCTGGAAGCTTGCTACCCGAAAGAAGCTTCAGTTAACAATCATTTGGAAAATGACCAAATCTATAACCTTCTCTGGAAGAAAAATAATAATAATTTTCCAGTCAACTAATAAAACAAGCAAATAAGTAGGTCGACAATGAAGGGCAACCATACGCGAGAATGAAAAATTATCATGTGATGACGCCGAAATCCAAGGATCAGGGTTTACAAAAGCTCCCCTCCTCTCATTTATGATACGACAATAAAAAGGAAACTTAAGTACCACATGACACTAGTTACTCCAAGATCACTAACAAGTGTGAACGTACTGGTCCAGCAGGTGGTCTGTCAGAGGCCTGTATAGATAAGTGGTAACGCCTCAGATTATAGTGTTGAGTGAAATAGGTTCACTCGATATTGCCTATTCGCCTTGTGTAAATTTACCAACAAGTATGAAATTTCTGACCAGGACTTCTAGCCTACAATATCTAACCGCAGAAATCCCTGTGATAGAGACAGTCACTTTGTTTGCTAACTGCACAATAAACTTCATTGTTCAAGTTCAATCAGCACCACTAAGGACTAGACATGAGGCACTGGTCACTCCCAGGAGACGACCAATGTAAATCGAAATATTCATGTAAGCTAGGAATAAGTCTCACTTTTTAATGAGATTAGTGATGATATTGCCATAACCGACAGTGGAAACTCGGCCACCGAATACTGAAGCCAGCTTAACATCAGACAATTTATGGGTACGATTTCAAATTATTCAGCACCACGAAGTCGTAATGACGAATTCCATCTGTTTGCAAATGCA
Organism: Trichobilharzia szidati; assembly: GCA_944472155.2. Classification (NCBI taxonomy): domain Eukaryota; kingdom Metazoa; phylum Platyhelminthes; class Trematoda; order Strigeidida; family Schistosomatidae; genus Trichobilharzia; species Trichobilharzia szidati. The sequence goes on along the minus strand of OX235271.1, from coordinate 52,996,491 downwards.
CAAGATTTCAGTCTATCAATCTGATAATTTGCAGGAACTCGGTAATGCATGAGGGGATTCATAAATAAGGTTGGACTTTATGAACATGCTGAGGAATCATCCGTGGAAGACCATTGGAACTCTCTGAAGGCGATTTTTAACGAAACATGTTCAACGGTTCTAGGAAGAAAGAAGAAACAAGACAAGGAATGGCTCTCAAAGGACACCTGGAAGCTAATAGAGGAAAGGAGAATGGTGAAAGAGACGCTGAGCTCAACTTACACAGCACTGGACAAAGAAGTGAAGAAGAGTGCCAAGAAGGACAAAAGACAATTCTACGACAACCTGGCTACTGATGCTGAGAGGGCAGCAGGCAAAAGGGACCTGAGGACACTATATCAGATAACCAAGTCTCTGTACGGGAAGAGATCAACACAAGTGAAACCTATAAAAGACAACCAAGGGAACCCAATTACCAAAGAAGAAAGACAGATTAAACAATGGGCGGACCACTTCAAAGGACTCTTCAAACGATCACCACCTACAACCCGTCCAGAAATACCAACAACAGCACGTACACAACTGCAAGTTGACACCAATCCTCCAAAGAAAACTGAAGTCTTGAATGCAATCAAGCTACTGAAAGCTGAAAAAGCAGCTAGACCAGATGGAATACCTCCTGAAGCACTGAAAGCAGACCCAGAAACAACAGCAAATATGCCGACTCCATTACTGCAAAAAGTCTGAAAGGAGGGAAAAGTGCCCACTGACTGGAGGAAAGGTTACCTGGTGAAACTACCAAAGAAGGGCGACTTACGACTCTGCAAGAATTGGCGAGGAATCGTGCTACTATCGACGCCAAGTAAAATCCTGAGTCGCATCATCCTGGAGAGAATCAAGGACGCACTGGATACAGAACTCCGACCAGAACAAGCTGGATTCAGGAAAGGCACATCATGTTCTGACCAAATTGCAACTCTACGCATCAACATCGAACAAAGCATGGAATGGTAATCAAATCTCTACCTCAACTTCTTTCATAGACTTTGAGAAGGCCTTCGACAGCGTTGACCGTGAAGCAATTTGGAAACTACTCGAATACTACGGCGTACCCCAAATATTCATCAACCTTATTCAACAGCTGTACGACAACGGCACATGTCAAGTGATCCACAACGGAAAACTCAGCGAGGCTTTTGGAGTAAACACAGGAGTCAGACAAGAGTGCTTATTATCACCAATGATATTCCTAATTGTGGTGAACTGGATTATGCGTCAGACAGTGGGGAACGAGGAGACAGGGATATCCTGGACCGAAGTGGAGAATCTAGAAGACCTGGATTTCGCGCGTGGATGATTTATGTTTGATGTCACACAAAATCGAAGACTTACAAGCGAAAACCGACAAATTGGTCGAAGAAGCAGCAAAGACAGGACTGTTGCCACTAATCGCCTTTAACAAAATAAATTGTTGGAAATTTCAAAGTGATTGCAAATGAAATCTATCGATCCGCCAGAGCTTACTCGATAAGTGATCGGTTCATATTAAGACTGTTACGAGTTTCAATCTTCCGATATGAAAAGTAAAATAATGAAATTTATGGTAAGATGCATTAGATCCGTTTTTGTTTTTACTGACAGCTTATCAGTATCTTGCTATCTGAATGATTAATTCGCATAAAGTCTCAAAGCGTTATACAGCAATACTTACTGATGACGTTCAGAGGACAAATAATGGCTCATGTGATATGGTTATGAGCAATAAACATTCCTCGAAACGTCATCAGTAAATATTATTGCATAACACTGTGAGACTTTATCAAAATAAATTTTACCCATAATGAAATTACACTCTACCACAGTGCACAAGTTTTATTCTCATATCAATGAAGCATATTGTAAGAGCGTCATAGTGAGATAAGACATCAGGATGACAAGGTATCTGAAGTTTTACAGTGTAAATATATATATATACCTTGCTAGACAGAAGTTTCTCGATAATTAACTGACAAGTTTGTCGGTAGGGTGGTGACAAAACAATTAGTGACAATTACGCAGTTGGAGAAGAGAAGATCAAAATTTGACGTGTAAGAGGTCAAATGTAAAAATGATGATGATGATGTAGTGTAACAAGGTCAAGAAGAGCTTTCTATTATAGAAGTTCAACGGAAAAATTGCTGTTGGAAGGGATTGGTTCGGGTTGAAAAGCAAATTAATAAAATTAGAAAACAAAGAGTCATTACAGCATGATTTACTAGGGTAACTGAAGTTCAACAACAGATACCTATGGACACATAGGTCAGGTTTCAACAATTTTATTGTGATAACCTAAGCAAACAGAAGGAGGCTTCAACTAGTACTTCTGTTATTTGTTTTTACTATCCAAGCGCGCGTTTCCAGTGTTCTGTGTATCAATTAGGTGTTTGGTAAATGAGGAGCTTAAACCTCTTGGCTCTTTTCACCAGAATCTCCTTGGTGCATTTTCGAAAAATCCGATGCAGGCCTTCCTTTCTCTTCTTCATCCAATGCTATTGTTTTTAAGGCTACATGTGAAGACAGCATATTGTAGGTACTTGTCGATCTTCGACTATATCATCGGTGGGGATAACCTCAGTGTAGGGATCAGATTTGGTGCACGATACGTCCTGTACAGAGCCGCGCTTAATCCTTTATTTTACGATACCCATAGTATCATCACTTTTGAAGTCGGGTTTGATCGAATCTGGTTTCTTGCTGACCGTAGCAGTAATTTCCGAAGAAAACTCTGTACATTATATAAACACTGTTCCGAATAAAACTATCAATATTATTACACTGTGGAACTGCTTTCTTGAAGATAACTGCGGATATCTACACTCCTAGTCACTGAACCGTATGAAACAACTGACTTGACATTGTTGTTGAGAACTCAGATCTTGTTCATTTTGCTGAGTATTGCGAATCTACACACAGTAGTCAGCAGTATCATCGTTGATAGTAGGCAGTCTTCTCTTATTATTGTCATTAATTCAAACACTTCACTGAGCTTTTGGCTGTAAATCACTAGGCAGGTGGCATCATCACATCGGTTATGAAGGTGGTTGATTGATATTTACCATACTGCGCATGCGAAATGTAATCAGCTATCACGGAAGTACTCACTCTAATACAAGCCATCTTCCAAATAAAAGTTATTCATGATAATTCATCTGATCAGTACATATTATTAAAGAATTATTTAACCTGATCTACCAGTCAATAAGCCTTGTAATAAGCAGTAACAATAAGTATTTTGTGTGCTTTCGAACGCCTTCAATATATCTACATATTTTCACATAAATAACGATGATTTAGAATGAATACGGGTGCAAAGTCATCCCACATTTCATATGATAAAAACACTAGTTCATTGAAAACAAATAAGGGTGTTTATGCTGAAAGCACAGTTTGGTTGATTGTATTTTGCATTGTTCTGTATCGGCTGACAATAGAATCAGCGTCTTTCAGTGCTAAGTCATTCATATTCAAAATAAAACTTGCCAGAAAATCAATGCTGAGCACTAAATATAATTTCTGAATTGTTTTATGACAATAAATTTAGGTTCTTTAATAACTCACCCATTATTAATGAACCACAAGGAAGTCATAGATGGACGCATTTATGATTTCGGATCTTTAGTTTCCGCTGGTTATTCCGCCGTACAAAACAAGCATCAAATCATACAATGTATTACAATAAAAGTCGTGGTGACACTGAATATTGTAATGAGATCTGTACCTCTCGAAAATCCAGATGTGATGTAAACTAAAATGTACATGTATATAATCGCACATCATTCGTGTACATTTCTAGAATAAAATGAAATAATCTAAGTGGGAGCTGCAATCGTAATAGTTAGTTAGGGATATTCGTGACAGAAAACATCAGAAGATAACAATGACCAATAACAGTGACCTGCTTAAACCACCACACGGAATAAATTTTCACTCCATCAAAGTGTATCGTGCCTACTTTGTTTCATACGGTTTCAATGATCCAATTATCACAATGAGTCACAATTCACATTCGCAACCAATCTCAAATGAGTTTCTACCTACCAATATAAGGATAAAACGTGGGCATTGTGGTTGAGTATAATTCCATTATGTGAGTACCTTCATTTGATTATGTGCAATGGATTGTGCTCGAAACGTCATCAGTAAATATTACGCTACAACACTGTGAGACAATCAAAATGAAGTTCCATTCATCATGAAATTTATACCTACTCCTTTTAATTTTTCTACGGAACATCGTGAATTGTTGCTGGAGTAAACGTCGTGTAGAACAATTTTCCTTGAGCAGATACATTATCGATAATGATAGTATTTGAATATTCTCAGCAGGAAGCAGATGTTTTGCAGGGAATCTCGCCAAAAATCCTGTATTGTGTACAAACAAATATTACAGGGTAAATCGATGATTACTAGTGTCAGAAAAACAGGTATTGATTAATATAATGCAGTTGGTCAGAATAAAATAAAGTGGGAATCAGTAGTGAGACAGAATGCTTGCTAACTACACACGTGGTTAGGAATTCAAACATTGTCCACCTCTGTTGTAAACACAGGTCAGTTAGTAGTAAGTCCAGGAGATAAGAAATAAGGACGTCAGCCTGGCAACCCCATCAGATGGGAACAACACCGTGACTACTGATATATTAAGGCCTCACGCCAGAAGCCGTGTTTTGTACTAGGAAGTCAGGAAGTGCGAGAAAGCAAGTGATGCAGATGCATTTCATTTTTCATTCAGGATTCTCCATGCCGCCTCTGAAACCACACTGTCACATTCATCACTCACCTAGAATCTCTTTTCTATGTACGATCTCTGCCAGCAGCCTTTCTCTATATGAACGAAAATATTTCTGTAGAACCAAAATCAACCTTCTCTTCTGTCGAATGTGGTGGTGCACTCGTTGACTTGTTTTCGAATTCAGTCATATCTGCTGAGACTGTAAACACTGCCCTCAGGCATTGTTTATATTCTTTTACCCTTTAATATATATCTGACCAAGTGTTTCTCCTACATACAAGAAAACATTGTTCATATTTTACTTCATAACACAGTGTCCTACCGAGAAGGACTTGTGAGTAGTATACTGATATTGGCACAAAAATATATACATACATATAATAATAATAATTTTTGCTTAATTTCAAAAACAGTACTAGTGATACAGCAAGGAATTTTCAGCATTCAGTGCAATATTCCATCTAATTTACTCAAAATAACCAAAAAATAAACATTACTTAATAATAATAACAAAACGTTGTTGTAGCAGCTATGTAGCGAATTACAGAATGCGATAAGGAGAAAATTATGCATGAAGTACAAAGTTGTGGTAATAATAGTATTAACAACTAAAATAAAAATAGCAAAGTTGTAATTAAATGATAGAAAGTGTGACACCATAAAATTACAGAAAGATGAACAAAGAAAGGGTCGATTCACTTTGCTAATTACATAGCAACTTATATGTTTCACGTCTAACAGTGTATCCATAACATAAAATACAGGCTAAATAGTGTATGGTAGAATTTTTGTACTTAGTGGTTCAAGCATATAAATTCTCATATTGACTTCTCGTCCTACCTGATGAGATGCAAGGGGATATTTGTGAATAAAGTGGGTGCAGGGGTTCTGGCAGTACGGTGTTTGCCCATTTTGTACAGGATTTTATGTGTCTCTCGACTATAATATTGGCGAGATCACGCAGTGGCACACCACAAGCCCTACTCACAGCATTTAATGCCCTTCGTAATTTGATATAGTCTTTTTTGAGAAGCCCAGGAAAGATTAATGGAGAGCAATTGAGTACAATAGGTAAAATACAGGAGTTGACAAACTGCAGAAGTAAAGGTTGGTTGATACCTGGTTGTCTTTACTTTTTAATGTAGAAAGTAAGACTAAACGTTTTCTCAGAGATTGATAAGATGTGGGATGACCATGAAAGGTTAGAGGAAAGAACTAATCCAAGGTATTTAATGCTTGACTTGGTTTCAATTTCAGTGCCATCTATGCTACAGGCATCAAGGGAACTAACTAGTTCATGTATGTCACGTCGATGCTTGAAGGTAAAGTTAACTGCCTGACATTTGGAAGGATTTAACACAAGACCATTTGACTTAGACCACTTGCTGATGTCCAACAGAAAGCTATTAAGTTTGGAGCAGTCAGACTCGGAAGTGATAGGCAGTGATACAGTCAGATCATCAGCATATTTGAGAAAATTAGTTTCGTTTAAATGTGGCAGGTCGTGTAGGAAGAAAGAAAAAAGAAAAGGAGAGAGGACGGCACCTTGAGGAACACCGGCTTTTGTAAGCAAAGCAGAAGAAGATTTGCCAGTATATGCAGTATACCTCATTCTATCAGAAAAATAAGAATGCAACCAACTCTTAGCCCAGGAGGCTGTGTGCGTCAAGGAGAGCTTATTTAATAAAAGGCCCCTAGGTACAGAGTCGAAAGCGGATGTGTAGTCTAGGAAAGCACCACGAACATATTTGGCACCTTTGTCTAAACAAGAAACAACATTATGATATAAGACAACCGCAGCATCCAAGGTACTTCTACCATGTTTATATGCAAATTGCTTAGGATCATTAAAAGCTTTCAATGAAGGTTCAAGACGAAGTAAAAGTAGTTTTTCCATCAGTTTTAAAAAGGAGAAGTAATTGCAATAGGCCTAAATTTAATATCGGTACCAGAAGATTGTTTTGGTATAGGGATAATTTTAATGTTTTTCCATGCAGAAGGTAGAACATTACTGGAAAAGGAAGCATTAAAAATATTAGTAAGAGGGTAACACAAAATATCAGCACAGTTCCTGAGGACAATGGCTGGTACGCCATCAGGACCAAGGCTTTGGGAAGGCTTAAGCGAACGGAGACATTTAAGCACATCAAGGGTATTAAAACCACTAAAATTATTGTCTATATGATTTGTATCATTAGGAAGGATATCGACAGAGGAGCGTATAAAAGACTTATTAAGATTATCAACATTAAGAGATTGGACAGAAGTACACCGCTTACCGCTAGTTATTTCTTTAAAAAGTTTCCGGAATATTCATTATTGGATGGATGGATTCAGTGGCGAAGAAAGGAAGTGAACTACTTTTGACAAACAACATAGAAAACGTGAAAGGAGGCCACAATGTTTACAACACGAAGCACCTGTGCTAACTGTGATTTTAACGTGAGGTGGGTGTATTATGACTATATTTGTACATCGAGTCCTCCATGGGGAATTGCTTTATCCAATACCATTGTGATCTGCTGGTACACAGTTTTAATATCCTCTAGTTCATCAGTAAAAATCAATCGGTTAACAAAGGGATATCTAAACACGTCAGACACTAGTAAGCAAGATGCATAAGCATAAGAATGATTAGTTGTGTTGAGGTGTTTGTTACTAATACATATCTTACCAAAAGCAAAGTTCAATTAACATTGATGGCTGCAACGTGAAATGAATTAGGATTTACCCACAGAAGTTAGATAAGTTGCTGGTAGTTGAGTAACAAGACACAGTAACATACAGTGAGTAGAGCTGATAAGTTCCAAAAGTTTCTATCAGTTGAATTAGAAATCTAGGGGAAACATAACGATGTAAATTGTGTTAATATGCAGTCTGTCGACTTCAGGAGATTGACAATTGAAGTCGAATCTCAATCAGATGTTTAGTGGTTGAAGTACCCAAACTATTCGACCGCTTCGATTGGAAGCTCTGTGATCTGTGTTGAAAACATCAAAAGTCAGCTCTTCATTCTGTCATCCTTCCGTAACTGCTTGTACAGATGTACGTCAATTGGATTGCATGAATTCTGAGTGAAACATACCAATTTCGGAGTTTGTCAATGAGGAGGATTTTTGTGGAAGAGCGACCTGTTTCTCTGCAGGATACTGCCTGTTTAGTGATACTCTTGTTCGTTTATTTTCCACTCTTATATTATACATATATTATATTGTTCCGTTGCGTTCCTAATGGAACAAAGCGCTTCAACAACACGTCTCAACTTTGTCCAATCTTCTGCCGTCCTCTTCAGCTGGATCGACGATTGACCAAACTCTGTCACCTCTTCCTCAAATCACCTCCTCCATGTCACCCTCGAACCGATGACCCACTCATCAATTCACTCTGGAATTCCACTCGAGCCATGGCCTGCATCACGCGCGAAGTCATTCGACGGCCTCCTCAATGTATGCTAAATCCATTCATCTCAAATTTCGCTTACACATTTGTTGAGCGATAGGCTCTCACCAGTTGGTTTGTTCTCAGCAAGAGTTTCTTGTTGGTTATAGCTTCTGGTTAGCCAGCTATTTGATTTTTAATAAGGAGCCAGCGAAATCTGCAGTGCTAGTTGGAAATCCTTTCCGTGACACGCCCGCCGAAATTCTCACTGGTAGACATGCATTGACCGATCGAATTACTTCTCGGTCAACGCAGTCTATCGAAGGCATTTTCGAATTCGTTGTCGCTGAGGCAGAGAATGTTTTGACTGAGATTCTACTCTATGCCTTGTTCTGTGATGACGATGCGTAAAGTTGCAATTTGATCAGCACATGATTTGCCTCTCCTGAATCCAGTTTGTTCTGGTCAGTGAGGCAGAGGGCTGCGTCCAGTACATCCTTTGTTCTCTCCAGGATGATGCAACCGAGTATTTGACTTGGCGTGGACAAGAGCATTATTCCACGTCAGTCAGTTCTCGCACAGTGAGATGTGAGTCGCTATTCTTTAGCAGCTTTACAAGGAAATCAGCCCTTCCTCCAATCAGTAGGCACTTTTCCTTCACTCCAAATCTTCTGCAGAAATGGATTAAGACATCTGCAGTAATCTCTGTTGCTGTGTTTAGTGACTCGGGAGAAATTCTGTCTGGTCCTGCCGCCATTCTGGCCGGCGTTTAGTAGCTTGATCGCATTCAGGATTTCCTCTTCCGTTGGAGGAGTGGTGTTCACTGACAGTCAGTTCTGTGCGTGCTATTGGTGGTAGTAGTGGTGGTGGTGGTATTTCTGGGTGAGTTGCCGGTGGTGGTCAATTCAAGAGTCCTTCACAGTGACCAGCCCATTCATTGTTTATTTGTATCTCCTCCTTGGTAATTGGGTTCACTTGATCATCTTTTATTGGTTTCGTCATTCAGGCTGATCGCTTCCCGCATAGCGAGCAGCTTGGTTATCTGATATGGTGTCCTGATGTCTCTTTTGTCTGCGGCCCGCCTGCCTGCCTGCCTGTTCTGGTTCAGTTGCAAGTCACTGTGTTGTACAATTGTCGTTTCTCTTTCCTAACACTCTTCTTCACTTCTCTCTTCATTCAGTGCAATGTAAATTGAACTCAGCTTCATCTTCTCTTGTCCATCTTCGCACTGAGTCATCTTCTCTTCCACCATCCCCTCTCCTCTACTCTCCTGGATTAGCTTCCAGGTAGGTGTCTATTGACAGCCATTCCTTGTCTCGTCACTTCCTTCTTCCTAGAACAGTGGTACATATTTCCTTGAACATCACCTCCAGAGAGTTAGTTCCAATGTTCCTCTACACAGGTTTCCTCAGTAGTCTCTCCGATGTTGCTCTGATCTGATCTAATCTGAAGCGATAGCATCCATTGTAGTTTCGTCCTTCAGTTTCTCAATGTCGAACTTGAATTACAGTGTTCTATCTGCAGTTGTTTTCATGGATTTCAGCTTCACCTTGAAGGTTCCTTGAATTAGATTATGATGTGAGCCCACATTTGCTCCTCTTTCCGACTTTGTGTCTAGCAGACTGGCTGCGTCTCCACTTCCTTGACTAGCATTGAGATGAAGTTTATCTGGTTTGTGGTGTGTCCGTTAGTCGATATCTCTACCAAGTATAGGAAATCAACAATACCGTATTCGTTAAGCCCGTCTTCAATGTGATAGAGACAATGTAAAGCGTGAAACTTATGAATTACTATGTTGCCGGCTAAACAGTTTTGCCTTTTACTTTCCTATTTACTTTCCCATATAGAATTTACAGCGGAACATGAAGATAGTGAAGCTGTGCATTTCTCTGGTATGAATCGGCAAAATGGTGATGATAGAAATGTGGAGGGACACACATATTGAAAGCCAACCTGGATGACACAATTCGTACATTGCAATAGATTCTTCGAAGTACAACACAAAATAAGTCGGGTTGGAACATTATTCGAAAGAGCATGAATGACATGTTCCAGAAGCAAACTGAACTATGGAGAGAAATTATTGAGCCAGACACCAGTGAAAAATGGATACCGGGACAGGTTTATAAATAGAGGAAAAGCAAAGTCAGTGACTGTCTCTAGGAAGAAGGTGGCTTTGAAGTCATTTTGAAAGGGAGATAATGTAACTCAAATGGTGAAACGTCGTTTGGAGAAAGAAATTACAGGAACCTTTTCAGCAGGTGATATTTCGCTCATAATCCCAACCATGAGGATAGTGCAAGTGACACGGGGAAAATAAAACATCGATGCTCGCCACATCAGAATGCGCATATCAATTTACTTGCGTCTTTGGAAGCTAAAACATTGGGCATATGGAAGGTTATGTATCAGTTTGTGTTGCCAACACTTCCTCAAATGAATCTCTGGTACTGATGATGACATCTCATCGAGTTCAGTCAGACACCATTTATTGGACTGAGCAAGGCCTTAGGGGACTCTCTAGCGAGCTCAGCAGCTGGACGAGTATTGGAATAAAAATCCAAGTTATTGAGATGGTAGTGTAACAGTATATTATAAAAATACAGTACTGAGTTATATAAATTAATTGGTTACTTGGTTAAACAGTTAAAGTCCACTGCTACCAATCATGAATACAATCCACAATAGTGTTCATTGCTTGAGTCGTCTCTACTGGTAGACGCTGTGCACTGGTTGTAGAATAGAGGATGAGGATAAGAAGTTCCTTCAAAATCCAAAGAATGCAACACGGTTAGTAGTGGAACGTGTAGACGGTATAGACAGTGAAAGACGAAGCGGCGAGCAGTACAATGTGTTTTAGATTGTCCTCCGCAGTTATGCACATTTCAACATGAATCGTTTTAAACAAAAGTTGTGTACAATGTTTCTTATTTCAACATCTAACAAAAAATGTACAATCGTATTGTTACACACTCCATAAACATTTATGCGTTCAAAAACAATTCGTCATCACACCAAACCTTCCTTGGTAAACTTTGTTCTGATACTGTTACCTCTCTTATTTGGTTTAATGATCTTCATTGTCATTTTCACCTTCAATATGTCCTCTCGACTTGACCCAAGTTTATTTTCTCATCGCTTAACTCTTTATTAATTTCATTTATATTCTCATGACAAGTCCGTGTATGATCAGATTGTTCTTATTATTATTGTTTTATCTTTGAGACATTTGCAAATCGTTAATCATACTTCGTGAGAAGTGTTCAAACTGACTTATGAGTTGTATTATTGGTGCATTGAAAATATTTAATGTCCTGAATAATAGAGGGCCTAATTCGAACTTTAGGATGAAATATGAACATGACAACAAGTTCTGTCTTCTCGTCCTGATGACATTGTCGGATACATCCAGAGAAAAGAGACTCAGAGGGCACTTCATTTGAAAGTCCAAAGCTTGTGTCCTACGAATCACAAAAAGAGAGTGGCGAAACCACTGTCCAATCATGAAAAAGTCCTTGATCAGAGGAGAATCTCAGGGAGTTATACATTGTGGTGAAGCTCGGAAATCTAATGATATACATGACGAATTTAATGTGGATCAAGTGGATTGTGCAGAGTGTAGGGAAAGACGATGTTTTCACAGACTGCCCTCGAAAGTGATGATACTGGTGGTAAAACAAGGTGCAGACTGCACGCTACACCGAAGTAAGCATATCGAGCTGCTGAGCTCATGTGTTTGTTTCAAACGAGTTGCTGTTTAAGACACTAAATAGTGAACAAATTTACATCTCTTCACACTTCAAGCTCCATCCTCCAATACACCTGTACATGACTCGGAAGAACACAGAGGGGGGTAATTATTCTCATTTCAGAATAAATTCCTAGGAGTCTAACACTACACTGGTCACAGACACAAAACAATACTATTGAGTGCCACCTATAACACACTTCATGTTTTCCAAAGCCTGAATATGATGAAAATCAATGGGCAAAATAAGCCCACTGTACTTCAATTTCCTATGTCAATCACTGTCTAACTGTCCAAACTGAATTTGTTCGCGTGGAATGGGACAGGGATTACCTCAGTGATTCTGTTAACAAAACAAAGTGATCCAAACATACTACACCACTTATTCTTCCACATCTTCTGACCTGCCTAGAAGTTTCATTTTTAATCTGGACGTCGCTCACATAATTCTCCTTCCTATCGTAATATATACTTCGTGCAACCAAACAACCTGTGACATTGACATACTATTTCCCATTAGAATCCTCAAAATTTAACGACTTCGTTGTTAGGATCTTCGTCTAATCAGGCTTTAAAATGTCGGCCATTGAAATATTCAGTATTTCAACTACTCACATTATTCCATTTACATGCCACTTATAATTCTTATCAACAACCTGATGTCAGCGAGATAAATGTTTGTTCAAACCATCTTTTAATTAACATGCTTTGTGTAAGGTTGTAAGCAGTTGGAAAGAATCCTTGAAATATCAAGTTCCCATTCAATATAGTCCACTTAAACCACTGGAGATGAATGCTTTTGAAATGCCACTGTGACATAATGAGGACTATGTGCGATGAGCATTTTGTCACATTTCTCGAGATTTCGGAGACTTCGTCAACACGGAACATGTAAACATATGTTCAGTATATTACTACTCCTCACGAGCACAGAGTAATAATTGGTCGGATTCCGTGACAGGGTATCCTACGACTTCATATCATGTGCCAGCAATAACAAACACAAATAAGAGTACCATTTATTCTGGTATGTGCAAATACATGAGTGATAAATATTCGAATGTTATATGAAAATATCAATCTGTACTCTTCTGAAATTACTCAGTTGACCTCACACGCACAATCCCCTCTTCACAATCGAAAGTTCATTCTCTTCAATTGAAATGGTACTGTGAACAATAAAGCTGTGAATAAAACGTCACATTGAAATTTGGATCCAGTTGTTTCGTCCTCATCTCTCTCAAAATCTTCTGCATCACATAATGTTCCGTACAGTCGTAGGCGATTGGTTGAAATTCTTCTCGAAATTTATTGGCGAAGAATTCCATTCGAGTTGGTATAAATTTAGAGAGGTATAATCCAATTAGACAGACACCATGACGGCTTTTTCCATGCTTGCACCTTTTATTTCGCCAGTTCACATAACGACCTACATATGTTGCTCGTGGATCTGATTTACTGGACAGGTAGAATTCTTTACAGGCTCCAGGAGCACCAAGTGAAGGATTGTACACCAATGTTGGGAAGTAAAGTTCATCTGGATGTTTTCTCAAATGTCTTTCAGCCTTCATCACACTGAGTATTTCACGAGCTTTAGAATCCGTCTGGTAGAAATTGACAAAATCTCGACTGAGTGCCATGTAGAAGCTCCCCTTAATCCAGTGTATCTGAAAAGTAGAATACAGATGATTGAAAATCGATGGAAAATACTTGATGAAACCTCAGTAAGCACTTCTAACTTGCCATGCTCAAACATCAAATGATCCTCGACATCTTTTATTTAACATCACTTATAATAAAGAATATTACCGAGTGTCATTGAGATTTACTCATCTAATACAACTGTAAATTAGAATTACTTAACGTGTAATACTCAAGTATGTGCGAATTCGGTATTGATGAATATGAAATGATAACTGCCAATCATGAATGTATATATTCCAGTTGATTTTCATTCATTGTGCAGTCGTTCAATCTCACTTCATTTCACATACTCCTAGCTTTTCGAATACACTGAGAAATTGTGGCCTGCGTTATTAGTTTCCTTCCAACATGTTCTGTACACTTACTAAGTGTAGTCATCGTGAATTACTTACTTACTGCATGAATCCAAATCATCATCACCAACATCATCATATATTTATGTGCAGGTGGAAGATATTCTCTTGTGAATGAAGTGACACCAAATTATGTACAATTAAATGGTGTTGAAAATATATTTGACAGTAATATATCAAATATGAGAATGTACTTTGTACATTGTACAGAGACAAACATAATAAATCGCTTTGTGTGACTCGAGCGCAGGAAGCGAAAGGGGGCAAGTACTGACGAATGTTCAAGCACCACATACCAAACAAACCATTAGTGCAGTAGCGGGAAGCCACCACGTTTTCATCGAAGTATCTACCCAAAACATATTTGAATTGAACTTAATCATGAAAACATCGAAATAATGCAGACAAGAGGATGAAAAAAACAACCAGAATGCTGAATAAGTGCATCTGATCGACTGAATCAGATGGAGGTGGATAAATCAACACGACTTACGGGAAAAGAGGAATTCCAATTAGGCCATCTATCTCGATTATCCTTTGAACCCAAGTTGTCAACGATACTCCAACCGTTTATCGCCTTCAATGCAGCAACCAACTCCCAATTCGTTCTCAATGGCAGTTCCTGTCCACTCACATTCAGAATGTATTTCCACTTCACTTGATCATTTCGCATCAACTTGTCCGCACACAGAAGGAACACTTCGAGAATAGAATAGTAACCCCATCTAACGACAACACTCTCTGATCGGTTCACTACAGTCACATTGCCACCAAAACAGTTAGCCAACGCCATCACCTCATCGTAGAATACCTGTGGTGACTTCGAGTCGACGTGAATGCAGTACAGATTGTGTGGTCTGTATATCAAGCGAAGAAGACGAGATACCGATCGAATGTCCTCATGAACAGCCAAACTGAATGCCAGTGGAAATTCCTTCTCCTCCTCAGAACACTCCACAGTCTGACGGTGGATCAACTTGAACTCCTCACATGTGTGGCGATTCGTCAGATTCCCATAACCACCATTCTCCGTCAGTCGGATCCTGTTCAACACCCTGTAATCCATCCAACTCAGATTCCCACGAAACACATATTCACAAATTGGCTGATCCTCATCATTATACTCCCTCAACAGGGAATGCAAATGAGCTCGATATTTTCTGAAATAGCCTATTGTTGTCAATGAGACGACGGTGAGTATGATGAGGAACGCACAGAGTATTCTCAGTGTCAACGAATTTGTGCAACACAGTACTAACCTTTGAATCAGTCTACAAGATGATTTCGCTTCATCCGATATCTGCACATATCTATATTTCATGATGATGACGTGTTCCAGTTTATTGCAATGTTTATTATGGGGGGAGGGTTCTCAACTAGTTGATATTGACTGTGTATGGAATTGTGAACATGCATATATGAATGAATTCAGATTTATATGATTTACGTGTGTAAATAAATCTGACATGAGATGATCAACAATTGAGCATTATTTTGAGACTGTGGGTAAACAAAACTTGTAAACATGATTGTTTGTTCTTCACACATTGTGGTGTTTGTGGTATTGAATTTCATTTGTTGACTTTACTAGTTAATAGTTGGTGTGTGTGATGAACAGCAAACTGTTTAATTAGTTTGTGTACATCATGTTAAAATAGATGATGCCTTCAAGTATGTCTTTTTAACCCAATCGTCTATCTCAATTTCAGGAGGACACGTCTTTGTACGAAAATCCATGAATTCTATTCTGAGTCTCCTGCGTAACAACAGACAGTGTGGAATGTATGCCCAATTATTTAAATGAGGTCATACAGCTTATTCAAGAAGATGCTGTAGCTCTGCGTTCTCCTCTCGGTCCACTCCTAGCTGACTAGTTCATGCATAGTTTCGAAAACAACATCCTCGGTCCTTTGATAAGCCAACTGCACTTGCACAGGGGATACGTAAATGACACGTTCATAATTTGTGATGAAAACGTTGATTTAGAGTATGTCCTCAAAACCTTCAGTGCAGCACACATATCAATAAAATTGACCTTAGAATGTGAATGGATCGTGGCATTTCCATTCCTCGATGTACTTCCTACCATAGACAAGAATGTACGATGAAAAGATCAATATATCACAAGTTAACATGAATGGGGCAGATTGTCAACTTCCAGAGCTTCGTCCCGCTTATCCAAAAGCAGAACCTGGTCGGTACATTAAGTGCGAGAATTAGAAAAAATCTGTTCGGAAGACACGATAGAGAAAGAATTAAATTTACTAGCTGAAAGCTAACTGGATAACTATCAGCAAGATTTTATAGACAAAAGCATGAAAGAAAAGCCTCTATCGATAAAAATCACAACTGTTCCCGGGAAAATCCTCTTCACAGACCTGGAATTCAAAAGTGACATCGAAGCGGAAATTCTTAGAAAGCGCCTTTCTGAATGTCTGAAGAAGACATTTCCATAAGCCACCTTACGTATCAAGTTTTGCAGCAGACAGTAAATCTAGTCTAACGTTAAGGATGGGATGCCTCTTTTTCCCAGCTCAGTGTGTATTTATCAATTTACTTGCTCGTGTGAAGTAAACTATTTCGGCCATTCGCAGCGTCAAGTCCACAAGTGAACTCTGAAACATTGTCCAGCTTGTTTAGTTAGCCAGAGGAGAACAGAAGAATAAGAGCAGTTGCATCCAGTGCTACAAACAACGCAGAACAAGACATGAAGGAGGAAGATTTCCACACCTAACTACAGAGAGCAATGGACAACATCCCAAATGGTGACATGAAAATCTGTATGGGCAATATGAATGCGTGCTAAACTGGGAGCAGATAAGAGAAGAAGAGAACACATCATGGGTCGAGCGGCTCTTACTCGGAAGGAATGAATGAGAACGCAGAGTTATTCGAAGACTTCTGCGCTTTCAACGGATTGGTGATCAGAGGGAGCATGTAAAAACAAAAGGATATACACAAAGCAAAATAGATATCGCCTAACGGACACACCACAAACCAGATAAACTTCATCTCAATGCTAGTCAAGGAAGTGGAGACGCAGCCAGTCTGCTAGACACAAAGTCGGAAAGAGGAGCAAATGTGGGCTCACATCATAATCTAATTCAAGGAACCTTCAAGGTGAAGCTGAAATCCATGAAAACAACTGCAGATAGAACACTGTAATTCAAGTTCGACATTGAGAAACTGAAGGACGAAACTACAATGGATGCTATCGCTTCAGATTAGATCAGATCAGAGCAACATCGGAGAGACTACTGAGGAAACCTGTGTAGAGGAACATTGGAACTAACTCTCTGGAGGTGATGTTCAAGGAAATATGTACCACTGTTCTAGGAAGAAGGAAGTGACGAGACAAGGAATGGCTGTCAATAGACACCTACCTGGAAGCTAATCCAGGAGAGTAGAGGAGAGGGGATGGTGGAAGAGAAGATGACTCAGTGCGAAGATGGACAAGAGAAGATGAAGCTGAGTTCAATTTACATTGCACTGAATGAAGAGAGAAGTGAAGAAGAGTGTTAGGAAAGAGAAACGACAATTGTACAACACAGTGACTTGCAACTGAACCAGAACAGGCAGGCAGGCAGGCAGGCCGCAGACAAAAGAGACATCAGGACACCATATCAGATAACCAAGCTGCTCGCTATGCGGGAAGCGATCAGCCTGAATGACGAAACCAATAAAAGATGATCAAGTGAACCCAATTACCAAGGAGGAGATACAAATAAACAATGAATGGGCTGGTCACTGTGAAGGACTCTTGAATTGACCACCACCGGCAACTCACCCAGAAATACCACCACCACCACTACTACCACCAATAGCACGCACAGAACTGACTGTCAGTGAACACCACTCCTCCAACGGAAGAGGAAATCCTGAATGCGATCAAGCTACTAAACGCCGGCCAGAATGGCGGCAGGACCAGACAGAATTTCTCCCGAGTCACTAAACACAGCAACAGAGATTACTGCAGATGTCTTAATCCATTTCTGCAGAAGATTTGGAGTGAAGGAAAAGTGCCTACTGATTGGAGGAAGGGCTGATTTCCTTGTAAAGCTGCTAAAGAATAGCGACTCACATCTCACTGTGCGAGAACTGACTGACGTGGAATAATGCTCTTGTCCACGCCAAGTCAAATACTCGGTTGCATCATCCTGGAGAGAACAAAGGATGTACTGGACGCAGCCCTCTGCCTCACTGACCAGAACAAACTGGATTCAGGAGAGGCAAATCATGTGCTGATCAAATTGCAACTTTACGCATCGTCATCACAGAACAAGGCATAGAGTAGAATCTCAGTCAAAACATTCTCTGCCTCAGCGACAACGAATTCGAAAATGCCTTCGATAGACTGCGTTGACCGAGAAGTAATTCGATCGGTCAATGCATGTCTACCAGTGAGAATTTCGGCGGGCGTGTCACGGAAAGGATTTCCAACTAGCACTGCAGATTTCGCTGGCTCCTTATTAAAAATCAAATAGCTGGCTAACCAGGAGCTATAACCAACAAGAAACTCTTGCTGAGAACAAACCAACTGGTGAGAGCCTATCGCTCAACAAATGTGTAAGCGAAATTTGAGATGAATGGATTTAGCATACATTGAGGAGGCCGTCGAATGACTTCGCGCGTGATGCAGGCCATGGCTCGAGTGGAATTCCAGAGTGAATTGATGAGTGGGTCATCGGTTCGAGGGTGACATGGAGGAGGTGATTTGAGGAAGAGGTGACAGAGTTTGGTCAATCGTCGATCCAGCTGAAGAGGACGGCAGAAGATTGGACAAAGTTGAGACGTGTTGTTGAAGCGCTTTGTTCCATTAGGAACGCAACGGAACAATATAATATATGTATAATATAAGAGTGGAAAATAAACGAACAAGAGTATCACTAAACAGGCAGTATCCTGCAGAGAAACAGGTCGCTCTTCCACAAAAATCCTCCTCATTGACAAACTCCGAAATTGGTATGTTTCACTCAGAATTCATGCAATCCAATTGACGTACATCTGTACAAGCAGTTACGGAAGGATGACAGAATGAAGAGCTGACTTTTGATGTTTTCAACACAGATCACAGAGCTTCCAATCGAAGCGGTCGAATAGTTTGGGTACTTCAACCACTAAACATCTGATTGAGATTCGACTTCAATTGTCAATCTCCTGAAGTCGACAGACTGCATATTAACACAATTTACATCGTTATGTTTCCCCTAGATTTCTAATTCAACTGATAGAAACTTTTGGAACTTATCAGCTCTACTCACTGTATGTTACTGTGTCTTGTTACTCAACTACCAGCAACTTATCTAACTTCTGTGGGTAAATCCTAATTCATTTCACGTTGCAGCCATCAATGTTAATTGAACTTTGCTTTTGGTAAGATATGTATTAGTAACAAACACCTCAACACAACTAATCATTCTTATGCTTATGCATCTTGCTTACTAGTGTCTGACGTGTTTAGATATCCCTTTGTTAACCGATTGATTTTTACTGATGAACTAGAGGATATTAAAACTGTGTACCAGCAGATCACAATGGTATTGGATAAAGCAATTCCCCATGGAGGACTCGATGTACAAATATAGTCATAATACACCCACCTCACGTTAAAATCACAGTTAGCACAGGTGCTTCGTGTTGTAAACATTGTGGCCTCCTTTCACGTTTTCTATGTTGTTTGTCAAAAGTAGTTCACTTCCTTTCTTCGCCACTGAATCCATCCATCCAATAATGAATATTCCGGAAACTTTTTAAAGAAATAACTAGCGGTAAGCGGTGTACTTCTGTCCAATCTCTTAATGTTGATAATCTTAATAAGTCTTTTATACGCTCCTCTGTCGATATCCTTCCTAATGATACAAATCATATAGACAATAATTTTAGTGGTTTTAATACCCTTGATGTGCTTAAATGTCTCCGTTCGCTTAAGCCTTCCCAAAGCCTTGGTCCTGATGGCGTACCAGCCATTGTCCTCAGGAACTGTGCTGATATTTTGTGTTACCCTCTTACTAATATTTTTAATGCTTCCTTTTCCAGTAATGTTCTACCTTCTGCATGGAAAAACATTAAAATTATCCCTATACCAAAACAATCTTCTGGTACCGATATTAAATTTAGGCCTATTGCAATTACTTCTCCTTTTTAAAACTGATGGAAAAACTACTTTTACTTCGTCTTGAACCTTCATTGAAAGCTTTTAATGATCCTAAGCAATTTGCATATAAACATGGTAGAAGTACCTTGGATGCTGCGGTTGTCTTATATCATAATGTTGTTTCTTGTTTAGACAAAGGTGCCAAATATGTTCGTGGTGCTTTCCTAGACTACACATCCGCTTTCGACTCTGTACCTAGGGGCCTTTTATTAAATAAGCTCTCCTTGACGCACAGAGCATCCTGGGCTAAGAGTTGGTTACATTCTTATTTTTCTGATAGAATGAGGTATACTGCATATACTGGCAAATCTTCTTCTGCTTTGCTTACAAAAGCCGGTGTTCCTCAAGGTGCCGTCCTCTCTCCTTTTCTTTTTTCTTTCTTCCTACACGACCTGCCACATTTAAACGAAACTAATTTTCTCAAATATGCTGATGATCTGACTGTATCACTGCCTATCACTTCCGAGTCTGACTGCTCCAAACTTAATAGCTTTCTGTTGGACATCAGCAAGTGGTCTAAGTCAAATGGTCTTGTGTTAAATCCTTCCAAATGTCAGGCAGTTAACTTTACCTTCAAGCATCGACGTGACATACATGAACTAGTTAGTTCCCTTGATGCCTGTAGCATAGATGGCACTGAAATTGAAACCAAGTCAAGCATTAAATACCTTGGATTAGTTCTTTCCTCTAACCTTTCATGGTCATCCCACATCTTATCAATCTCTGAGAAAACGTTTAGTCTTACTTTCTACATTAAAAAGTAAAGACAACCAGGTATCAACCAACCTTTACTTCTGCAGTTTGTCAACTCCTGTATTTTACCTATTGTACTCAATTGCTCTCCATTAATCTTTCCTGGGCTTCTCAAAAAAGACTATATCATATTACGAAGGGCATTAAATGCTGTGAGTAGGGCTTGTGGTGTGCCCATTGTCCAGCTTGTTTAGTTAGCCAGAGGAGAACAGAAGAATAACAGCAGTTGCATCCAGTGCTACAAACAACGCAGAACAAGACAAGAAGGAGGAAGATTTCCACACCTAACTACAGAGAGCAATGGACAACATCCCAAATGGTGACATGAAAATCTGTATGGGCAATATGAATGCGTGCTAAACTGGGAGCAGATAAGAGAAGAAGAGAACACATCATGGGTCGAGCGGCTCTTACTCGGAAGGAATGAATGAGAACGCAGAGTTATTCGAAGACTTCTGCGCTTTCAACGGATTGGTGATCAGAGGGAGCATGTAAAAACAAAAGGATATACACAAAGCAAAATAGATATCGCCTAACGGACACACCACAAACCAGATAAACTTCATCTCAATGCTAGTCAAGGAAGTGGAGACGCAGCCAGTCTGCTAGACACAAAGTCGGAAAGAGGAGCAAATGTGGGCTCACATCATAATCTAATTCAAGGAACCTTCAAGGTGAAGCTGAAATCCATGAAAACAACTGCAGATAGAACACTGTAATTCAAGTTCGACATTGAGAAACTGAAGGACGAAACTACAATGGATGCTATCGCTTCAGATTAGATCAGATCAGAGCAACATCGGAGAGACTACTGAGGAAACCTGTGTAGAGGAACATTGGAACTAACTCTCTGGAGGTGATGTTCAAGGAAATATGTACCACTGTTCTAGGAAGAAGGAAGTGACGAGACAAGGAATGGCTGTCAATAGACACCTACCTGGAAGCTAATCCAGGAGAGTAGAGGAGAGGGGATGGTGGAAGAGAAGATGACTCAGTGCGAAGATGGACAAGAGAAGATGAAGC
Source organism: Trichobilharzia szidati (assembly GCA_944472155.2). Classification (NCBI taxonomy): domain Eukaryota; kingdom Metazoa; phylum Platyhelminthes; class Trematoda; order Strigeidida; family Schistosomatidae; genus Trichobilharzia; species Trichobilharzia szidati. The sequence goes on along the minus strand of OX235271.1, from coordinate 52,974,628 downwards.
TGAGTTCAATTTACATTGCACTGAATGAAGAGAGAAGTGAAGAAGAGTGTTAGGAAAGAGAAACGACAATTGTACAACACAGTGACTTGCAACTGAACCAGAACAGGCAGGCAGGCAGGCAGGCCGCAGACAAAAGAGACATCAGGACACCATATCAGATAACCAAGCTGCTCGCTATGCGGGAAGCGATCAGCCTGAATGACGAAACCAATAAAAGATGATCAAGTGAACCCAATTACCAAGGAGGAGATACAAATAAACAATGAATGGGCTGGTCACTGTGAAGGACTCTTGAATTGACCACCACCGGCAACTCACCCAGAAATACCACCACCACCACTACTACCACCAATAGCACGCACAGAACTGACTGTCAGTGAACACCACTCCTCCAACGGAAGAGGAAATCCTGAATGCGATCAAGCTACTAAACGCCGGCCAGAATGGCGGCAGGACCAGACAGAATTTCTCCCGAGTCACTAAACACAGCAACAGAGATTACTGCAGATGTCTTAATCCATTTCTGCAGAAGATTTGGAGTGAAGGAAAAGTGCCTACTGATTGGAGGAAGGGCTGATTTCCTTGTAAAGCTGCTAAAGAATAGCGACTCACATCTCACTGTGCGAGAACTGACTGACGTGGAATAATGCTCTTGTCCACGCCAAGTCAAATACTCGGTTGCATCATCCTGGAGAGAACAAAGGATGTACTGGACGCAGCCCTCTGCCTCACTGACCAGAACAAACTGGATTCAGGAGAGGCAAATCATGTGCTGATCAAATTGCAACTTTACGCATCGTCATCACAGAACAAGGCATAGAGTAGAATCTCAGTCAAAACATTCTCTGCCTCAGTGACAACGAATTCGAAAATGCCTTCGATAGACTGCGTTGACCGAGAAGTAATTCGATCGGTCAATGCATGTCTACCAGTGAGAATTTCGGCGGGCGTGTCACGGAAAGGATTTCCAACTAGTACTGCAGATTTCGCTGGCTCCTTATTAAAAATCAAATAGCTGGCTAACCAGGAGCTATAACCAACAAGAAACTCTTGCTGAGAACAAACCAACTGGTGAGAGCCTATCGCTCAACAAATGTGTAAGCGAAATTTGAGATGAATGGATTTAGCATACATTGAGGAGGCCGTCGAATGACTTCGCGCGTGATGCAGGCCATGGCTCGAGTGGAATTCCAGAGTGAATTGATGAGTGGGTCATCGGTTCGAGGGTGACATGGAGGAGGTGATTTGAGGAAGAGGTGACAGAGTTTGGTCAATCGTCGATCCAGCTGAAGAGGACGGCAGAAGATTGGACAAAGTTGAGACGTGTTGTTGAAGCGCTTTGTTCCATTAGGAACGCAACGGAACAATATAATATATGTATAATATAAGAGTGGAAAATAAACGAACAAGAGTATCACTAAACAGGCAGTATCCTGCAGAGAAACAGGTCGCTCTTCCACAAAAATCCTCCTCATTGACAAACTCCGAAATTGGTATGTTTCACTCAGAATTCATGCAATCCAATTGACGTACATCTGTACAAGCAGTTACGGAAGGATGACAGAATGAAGAGCTGACTTTTGATGTTTTCAACACAGATCACAGAGCTTCCAATCGAAGCGGTCGAATAGTTTGGGTACTTCAACCACTAAACATCTGATTGAGATTCGACTTCAATTGTCAATCTCCTGAAGTCGACAGACTGCATATTAACACAATTTACATCGTTATGTTTCCCCTAGATTTCTAATTCAACTGATAGAAACTTTTGGAACTTATCAGCTCTACTCACTGTATGTTACTGTGTCTTGTTACTCAACTACCAGCAACTTATCTAACTTCTGTGGGTAAATCCTAATTCATTTCACGTTGCAGCCATCAATGTTAATTGAACTTTGCTTTTGGTAAGATATGTATTAGTAACAAGCACCTCAACACAACTAATCATTCTTATGCTTATGCATCTTGCTTACTAGTGTCTGACGTGTTTAGATATCCCTTTGTTAACCGATTGATTTTTACTGATGAACTAGAGGATATTAAAACTGTGTACCAGCAGATCACAATGGTATTGGATAAAGCAATTCCCCAAAATATTTTTTCCTCTCTGTTTACGCCTTTTTCTGATGACACAATATGGGAATATTTCGTTCGTCAAATCTATCATTCTCAAGTAATTCAACATCCTTACTTAAAATTTAATATAATTTTGAAGCTATGCACATTAGATTTGAAGCAGACGGGGGTATAATTGAAGGGGATTTTGTTCAATTTCATGCCTTCCTTTGGATTCCTTGTTATCACCCACAGATAAACAGATCACTTAATGTCATGAAAGACAGAAAACGTAACGGCTCGTTATCTGCCTGTTGTTTTTATCATTTTAGTCTCAAATATGCACACCCGCGCATCAGTGACAGAGTTGATTTCAGTCTCCCAGAAAGAACGAAAATCTTTCATCAAACCTATCCAATGATATAGTATAATCTGGCGGTCAATTTGTCAATATCATCAACTGAATTGTCGACAATCATCAGGTGAGACAGTCTTTCTTCTTATCATAAAATTACTTGAAGTAATTCCAAAGTGTTTAGAAAATGTAACCATGAATTTCCGCAAGGTTTTGCCATAAATACTACAGCTTCTTCAGGAAATTCGTGACATCTGTGGTTTGCATACTTAAAGTCTCTCTTCTTATGTCTGAAATTAGTACTAGTTAAGAACAGGTGTTTATCTGAACATATTTGTTCATTACAAACTTTGCTGTCCTCATGGGAGTTTGAATGGAAGTACACAGATATTCGCTAGGTATATACAGACGAGCGTCGATGTCATAGTGGTTAGGACGCTCGCCGACCATGCATACGGTCCAAGGTTCGATCCCCGGCCGGCGCACTCCTTTACCTCACTAAGCCAGAAATAAAGCTGGTGAAAAGAAAAGGTTGGGCATGAGGCTAGCAACCCTATCCTGTTAAAATAAACCCTGATAAAGAAACTCCAAGCCACTAGCTTGAAATCATATCTTCCACTGGGGAACGTGAAGGAATGAATAAATATATATATAGAGAGAGACGAACTCCATTAAATTAGGTCATCAGGCGAAAACCAAAGCAATCCTCCTCATGTGTTTGCATACAATCGCAATGTTGGATGGAAAAGAGAAATAGTGTTAAGTAATAATATGAGGTGATATAAGAAACTGAATCTTTGTCCACGGAATTAACAGCCAACGCATGTAATAGAAATGAGAAAATGCTAATCCCGAATATGTGAAAAATTGTTTGGCGAACAGAATGTTATTCTTATTGATTTAGTTGTTCCACATAATTCTCCGGAGGACCGAATACTCATCCTGGCTGTTTCAAGAACAAAGCTGCACACAACTTCATCCTATGACACAATCGAATCGTCTTCCTCGACCCACCGTTTTTCGAATGCTTTCAGATGCTAGTGAACAACAAATCCTTCTTGAAGCATCATCCATTTATTGACATTAAATTACTTTCTACCACACCAAATTAACATGCATAATACGGAATTGTAGCCTGAAATCAATGAAGAAGAAACACTTCGGAGGAGATCCTCGTGGTCTGACTAATCATTTGTTGGAGCACTAGTCACAAATATATCAGAAGCACTGACATCAGTTACATGTATTTCTGATCTACGCGTCACGCTTCTGTTGTATGTCCATGGAATCAATCACTAGCTGACTGGGTGAAGGACTGAAAGTGAATTTGTTTTCGGTGGTTATCCTGATTAAAAGTAAACAGATGTAAGGGATACTTAGTCGCAGAAGTAGTTGGGAGACTGATGTCGATTTCCATCGATCCCTTCAGACAACTGAGGCGGTATGGTGCGAGAGACTCAAAAATTAATTATGATCATATGTGCGCATACTTCATGGGAGAAAGTTGGATATCACCGGTTGTAATAAACCTCATACTCATCATTCAAAATTATGTGTGGATCATTCTGACCACGCCTTATCAAACTATACACTAAGCCTCACAGCACTGAATATCAACATGTCCCAGTCTTTTGATACTCCAACTGCTCGATATTTCATCTCATCTGGAAAAAAATTGTTTACATCGATTGACTTCAAATTTATCGAAAAGCAAGGGAATGATGATTTAGTTCATTTCGCTAAATCGAATGTTACGAAGCAAGCTGAATCCAGTCTCCGCGTGCAAAACCCAAACGGGGTGAATCCCTTCATATCTTCAAGAAGATTATTCTGCTTACTGCGCAACAATCTTTCCTACTACACCACGGGTATCTATCATTATTTTTTGATTCACTGTGCAGAATTAAGTGGTATGACGCCAAATCACTCTAAGGTCATCTTTGAAGACCATTCAACGATACTATTCTAGAACATCCTTCAATGTAATCTGTTTTCCAAGTGGGTCAAAAGTAATGCATCTGTGATCATTGCGTACTTTGAATTCTTCACAAATTGAGATTTCTGCACTCGGTGTCGTCGAATAAGCTGTATGACCTCATTTAAATAATTGGGCATACATTCCACACTGTCTGTTGTTACGCAGGAGACTCAGAATAGAATTCATGGATTTTCGTTCAAAGACGTGTCCTCCTGAAATTGAGATAGACGATTGGGTTAAAAAGACATACTTGAAGGCATCATCTATTTTAACATGATGTACACAAACTAATTAAACAGTTTGCTGTTCATCACACACACCAACTATTAACTAGTAAAGTCAACAAATGAAATTCAATACCACAAACACCACAATGTGTGAAGAACAAACAATCATGTTTACAAGTTTTGTTTACCCACAGTCTCAAAATAATGCTCAATTGTTGATCATCTCATGTCAGATTTATTTACACACGTAAATCATATAAATCTCAATTCATTCATATATGCATGTTCACAATTCCATACACAGTCAATATCAACTAGTTGAGAACCCTCCCCCCATAATAAACATTGCAATAAACTGGAACACGTCATCATCATGAAATATAGATATGTGCAGATATCGGATGAAGCGAAATCATCTTGTAGACTGATTCACAGGTTAGTACTGTGTTGCACGAAATCGCTGACACTGAGAATACTCTGTGCGTTCCTCATCATACTCACCGTCGTCTCATTGACAACAATAGGCTATTTCAGAAAATATCGAGCTCATTTGCAATCCTTGTTGAGGGAGTATAATGATGAGGATCAGCCGATTTGTGAATACGTGTTTCGTGGGAATCTGAGTTGGATGGATTACAGGGTGTTGAACAGGATCCGACTGACGGAGAATGGTGGTTATGGGAATCTGACGAATCGCCACACATGTGAGGAGTTCAAGTTGATCCATCGTCAGACTGTGGAGTGTTCTGAGGAGGAGAAGGAATTTCCACTGGCATTCAGTTTGGCTGTTCATGAGGACATTCGATCGGTATCTCGTCTTCTTCGCTTGATATACAGACCACACAATCTGTACTGCATTCACGTCGACTCGAAATCACCACAGGTATTCTACGATGAGGTGATGGCGTTGGTCAACTGTTTTGGTGGCAATATGATTGTGGTGAACCGATTGGAGAGTGTTGTCGTTAGATGGGGTTACTATTCTATTCTCGAAGTGTTCCTTCTGTGTGCGGACAAGTTGATGCGAAATGATCAAGTGAAGTGGAAATACATTCTGAATGTGAGTGGACAGGAACTGCCGTTGAGAACGAATTGGGAGTTGGTTGCTGCATTGAAGGCGATAAACGGTTGGAGTATCGTTGACAACTTGGGTTCAAAGGATGATCGGGATAGATGGCCTAATTGGAATTCCTCTTTCCCCGTAAGTCGTGTTGATTTATCCACCTCCATCTGATTCATTCGATCAGATGCACTTATTCAGCATTCTGGTTGTTTTTGTCATCCTCTTATCTGCATTATTTCGATGTTTTCATGATTAAGTTCAATTCAAATATGTTTTGGGTAGATACTTCGATGAAAACGTGGTGGCTTCCCGCTACTGCATTAATGGTTTGTTTGGTATATGGTCCTTTGATATTCGTCGGTCCTTGCCTCGTTTCACATCCTGTGCTCGAGATTATATTCTAAGTTACACAAAGCGATTTATTATATTTGTCTCCGTATAATGTACAAAGTGCATTCTCATATTTGTTATATTACTGCCTAATATATTTCCAACACCATTTAATTGTACATAATTTGGTGTCACTTCATTCACAAGAGAATATCTTCCACCTGCACATAAATATATATATGATGATGTTGGTGATGATGATTTGGATTCATGCAGTAAGTAAGTAATTCACGATGACTACACTTAGTAATTGCATAGAATATGTTGCAAGGAAACTAATAATGCAGGCCACAATTTCTCAGTGTATTCGAAAAGCTATGAGTATGAGAAATAAAATGTGAGATTGAACGACTCCACAATGAACGAAAATCAACTGGAATATATACATTCATGATTGGCAGTTATCATTTCATATTCATCAATACCGAATTCGCACATACTTGAGTATTACACGTTAAGTAATTCCAATTTACAGTTGCATTAGATGAGTAAATCTCAATGACACTCGGTAATATTCTTTATTATAAGTGATGTTAAATAAAAGATGTCGAGGATCATTGGATGTTTGAGCATGGCAAATAACAAGTGGTTACTAAGGTTTCATCAAGTATTTTCCATCGATTTTCAATCATCTGTATTCTACTTTTCAGATACACTGGATTAAGGGGAGCTTCTACATGGCACTCAGTCGAGATTTTGTCAATTTCTACCAGATGGATTCTAAAGCTCGTGAAATACTCAGCGTAATGAAGGCTGAAAGACATTTGAGAAAACATCCAGATGAACTTTACTTCTCAACATTGATGTACAATCCTTCACTTGGTGCCCCTGGAGCCTGTAAAGAATTCTATCTGTCCAGTAAATCAGATCCACGAGCAACATATGTAGGTCGTTATGTGAACTGGCGAAATAAAAGGTGCAAGCATGGAAAAAGCCGTCATGATGTGTGTCTGATTGGATTATACCTTTCTCAATTTATACCAACTCGAATGGAATTCTTCGCCAATAAATTTCGAGAAGAATTTCAACCAATCGCCTACGACTGTACAGAACATTATGTGATGCAGAAGATTTTGAGAGAGATGAGGACGAAACAACTGGATCCAAATTTCAATGTGACGTTTTATTCACAACTTTATTGTTCACAGTACCATTTCAACTGAAGAGAATGAAGTTTCGATTGTGAAGAGGGGATTGTGCGTGTGAGGTCAACTTAGTAATTTCAGAAGAGTACAGATTGATATTTTCATATAACATTTGAAGATTTATCACTCATGAATTTGCACATACCAGAATAAACAGGGTTCTTATTTCTGTAGCGTTCGTTATTGCTGGCACATGATATGAAGTCGTAATATACCCTGTCACGGAATCCGACCAATAATGACTCTGTGTTCGTGAGGAGTAGTAATATACTGAACATATGTTTACATGTTCTGTGTTGACGAAGTCTCTGAAATCTCGAGAAATATGACTAAATGCTCATCGTACACAGTATTTATTATATCACGATGGCATTTCAAAAGCATTCATCTCCAGCGGTTCAAGTAGAATATATTGAATGGGAACTTGTAATTTCTTTCCAACTGCTTGCAACCCTACACAAAGCCTGTTAATTATAAGATGGTTTCACAAACATTTATCTCGCTGACATCAGGTTATTGATAAGAATTATGAGTGGCATGTAAGTGGAGTAATGTGAGTAGTCGAAATATTGAATACTTGAATGGCCGACATTTTAAAGCCTGATTAGACGAAGATCCTCACAACGAAGGATTCTAATGGGAAGTAATATGCCAATATAACAGGTTGTTTGGTTGCACAAAGTATATATTACGATAGGAAGGAGAATTATGTGAGCGACGTCCAGATTAAAAATGAAACTTCTAGGCAGGTCAGAAGATGTGGAAGAATAAGTGGTGTAGTATGTTTGGATCACTTTGTTTTGTTAACAGAATCACTGAGTTAATTCTAGACTGATCACTGTCCCATTCCACGCGAGCGAATTCAGTTTTGACAGTTAGACGGTGATTGACATAGGAAATTGAAGTGCAGTGGGCTTATTTTGCTTATTGATTTTCATCATATTCAGGCTTTGGAAAACATGAAGTGTGTTATAGGTGGCACTCAATAGTATTGTTTTGTGTCTGTGACCAGTGTAGTCTTAGACTCCTAGGAATTTATTCTGAAATGAGAATAATAACCCTCCTCTGTGTTCTACCGATGTATATGCTTTGTCATGTACACGTGTATTGAAGGATGGAGCTTGAAGTGACAAGAGATGTAAATTTTTTCACTACTTACTGTCTTAAACAGCAACTCGTTTGAAACAAACACATGAGCTCAGCAGCTCGATATGCTTACTTAGGTGTAGCGTGCAGCCTGCACCTTATTTTACCACCAATATCATCACTTTCGAAGGCAGTCAGTGAAAACAGCGTTTTTTCCTACACTCTGCACAATCCACGTCTTCCACATTAAATTCGTCATGTATATCATTAGATTTCCGAGCTTCACCACAATGTATAACTCCCTGAGATTCTCCTCTGATCAAGGACTTTTACATGATTGGACAGTGGTTTCGCCAGTCTCTTTTTGTGATTCGTAGGACACAAGCTTTGGACTTTCAAATGAAGTGCCCTCTGAGTCTCTTTTCTCTGGATGTATCCGACAATGCCATCAGGTCGAGAAGACAGAACTTGTTATCATGTTCATATTTCATCCTAAAGTTCGAATTAGGCTCTCTATTATTCGGGACACTAAATATTTTCAATGCACCAATAATACAATGAAGAGTGACAAACGGGTCATTGACACATGTGACAGTGGAGTCTATCTTATTGATCGTTTTATGTTTTCTATACCAACGTCCGAAGAAGTCAGACTGACGTGTAGCCCACAGGAAACCAACCAATTCAGCAGTAACGACTAATGTTGAATTGAATGTGTATGGCCTTGTTACACAACAGTAGACATTTTTTGAGTTCATTTTCAGCCAGAGGTTGAAGCCTAAAGCACTGATACAGAATTTTTCTTGTGTCTTCCATTGGGGACTTTGTAAGTGAGGATGACAAAACGAAGGGTGGCGTGTATTTCAGATAGGCATTCTTGTTCCCTGAAAGTATAATAAAGTGAAAAGTTCGAATAAGAACATATCTGTATGCTGATACGAGCTTGTTTTATTTCGTGGATTGCTTCCAACTGTGTACATACTGAATTAATCCATTATACGGTACAGAATTTCTGAGCATACGTTTTAAAATGAATTCAATTTGAAGAGCAGCAAAGTGAACAACAAATTACAACAATTACCTGTCAATTTCAACAAATATAAGATCTACTATTGGTGAGTGATAATCCGTCAACATCATAATTAGGTGAATAATATTCATCAAAGCACACGTTAACATGTTAAATGGAGTAATTATGGTTGAAATAGCACAATTATAGACACCTAAACTCGATCATATTGCAATGCAAACAGACTTCATAACAAAGGAATAAATAAATTTAACATATGTCAACCTTGTATGACTAAATAACAGGATTTATCGTGTCTGATTTAAACTCATAAGATAGTTTGAACACTCCCCACCAACAAAAAAACACAAGTATGATTAACTATTTGCAAATGTCCCAAAGGAGACTAATAGTATACCAGATGAAACAATAATAATGAGAACAATCTGATCATACACGGACTTGTCATGGGAATATAAATCAAATTAATAAAGAGTTAAGCGATGAGAAAATAAACTTGGGTCAAGTCGAGAGGACATACTGAAGGTGAAAATAACAATGAAGATCATTAAACTAAATAAGAGTGGTAATAGTATCAGAACAAAGTTTACCAAGGAAGGTTTGGTGTGATGACGAATTGTTTTTGAACGCATAAATGTTTATGGAGTGTGTAACAATACGATTGTACATTTTTTTTGTTAGATGTTGAAATAAGAAACATTGTACACAACTTTTGTTTAAAACGATTCATGCTGAAATATGCATAACTGCGGAGGACAATCTAAAACACATTTTACTGCTTGCCGCTTCGTCTTTCACTGTCTGTACTGTCTACACGTTTCACTACTAACCGCGTTTTATTCTTTGGATTTTGAAGGAACCTCTTATCCTCATCCTCTATTCTACAACCAGTGCACAGCGTCTACCAGTAGACACGACTCAAGCAGTGAACACTATTGTGGATTATATTCATGATTGGTAGCAGTGGACTTTAACTGTTTAACCAAGTAACCAATTAATTTATATAACTCAGTACTGTATTTTTATAATATACTGTTACACTACCATCTCAATAACTTGGATTTTTATTCCAATACTTGTCCAGCTGCTGAGCTCGCTAGAGAGTCCCCTAAGGCCTTGCTCAGTCCAATAAATGGTGTCTGACTGAACTCGATGAGATGTCATCATCAGTACCAGAGATTCATTTGAGGTAGTGTTGGCAACACAAACCGATACATAACCTTCCATATGCCCAGTGTTTTAGCTTCCAAAACCGCATGTAAATTGATATGCGCATTCCGATGTGGCGAGCATCGATGTTTTATTTCCCCGTGTTACTTGCACTATCCCGATGGTTGGGGATAAAGGTCCCTGTAATTTCCTTCTCCAAACGACGTTTCACCATTTGAGTTACATTATCGCTCTTTCAAAATGACTTCAAATCCACCTTCTTCCTAGAGACAGTCTCTGACTTTACTTTTCCTCTGTTTATAAACCTGTCCCGGTATCCATTCTTCACTGGTGTCTGGCTCAATAATTTCTCTCCATAGTTCAGTTTGCTTCTGGAACATATCATTCATGCTTTTTCGAATAATGTTCCAACCCGACTTATTTTGTGTTGTACTTCGAAGAATCTATCGCAATGTAAGAATTGTCCCATCCAGGTTGGCTTTCAATATGTGTGTCCCTCTACATTTCCATCAACACCTTTATGCCAATTCACACCAGAGAAATGCACAGTTTCACTATCTTCATGTTCCGCTGTAAATTGTATACCGGCGCGGGACGCATAAAATTATTCTAACAGCATTATCTCGGATTCGACCTTATCTCTGCCTACTACAAATATGTCATTCACATGCCGCAGATGTAGGTCAGCTTTGTGTGTACGACCCATGGGGACTGTACATTCTAAGTCTGGTTGCCTTGTTGGAACCTGGACTACGGAAACCCTTCATCAATATATTGCATATAGTTTCTCTCATCCAGTTTGTGTAAACCTAGTGACATATGGCCTCCAGTGTTGTGTTTATTCTGACAAGCATTCAAAACATTTACAACCTGCTGGTTGATTTGCAACTTCCGACTAAAGATATGAAAAGCATTGTTGTCGATGACAGCCTATCCCAATACATGGGATGACCGTTCCTGAGTGTTGCTCTCGGATCACAGAATGTACTTCTCAACTTTGTATAGTCATCATTCAACGAAACGTCGTGTATTTCTCGGAGAAGCAAATCATATAATAACAATAATTTGCTTTATTCCGAATAAATACTAAAGTAACAATGTAGGGTTTTCAGCATTTGGTACATCATTGCATCTGATCTTGTCGAATAGTATTAAAAGCAGTTATAAAGATAATATTACAGGATTGTTAATGACAGTTCTTATTTGGTATTAGTGGTATTAGTAGTGACAGTGAAGTCACATGTATAAAAAAACAAAAAGACTGTAAATGATAAAAATATGGTAAGTAGTTAAGATTGTCAGTTAATTGACTTATTGTCGCCAGGATTATAAATAAGAGAAAATAAAAAGGGAAACTGTTTAGCCAGCAACATTGTAATTCATGAGTTTCACGCTTTACATTGTCTCTATCACATTGAAGACGGGCTTACCGAATACGGTATCGTTGATTTCATATACCTGGTAGTACGACCATATAATCTATTGCACTGACTTCTGGTTCTACCAGATGAGATACAAGTGTGGGAGAGTTGAGAATAGAGGTGGTGTTAAGGCAGAGATAATATAGATTTCGACCACTTCTCGCAAGAATTTAGGTGCCTACCAACTAATGTAGTGACAAAATAACTATGTTCCACGCCACTTTCCTTGCTAACAACATTTATTACCCTGCTCAAAATGACATGGTCCTTTATCAGAAGACCAAGAAAGACTAAGGGGGGACTGTAAAGTACAATAAGTGAGATACACGAAATAACAAATCGTAAAAGCAGAGGTTGAGTGATTCCAGATGGCTTTAGATTCTAAATGTATTAGCTTAGACGGAACAATACCTTGATGATAAATAAAATATGGGATGACCAATTAAGGTAAGAGAATAGAATTACGCTAAGGTATTTTGTGTTGGGCTTGTTTCTATTACAGTCGCCTATGCGCTACGAGCATTGTGCCTATTAACCAGTCGTTGCAGATCACCTGTATGTCTAAAAGAGTAATTAGTGATCTGGCACTTTAAGGGATTTGATGTAAGACTAAATTGCCTAGTTCTCGACTGACGTCCGACAGGAAGTAAACACAGCCACGCAAAACATGAATGTTTGACGAGTGTTCATGACGACATCTGACAATAATACAATCAATAAATTCACTCGAGAATGTAAGACATACATTGTTTGAAGTCAACCACCGGGAATGAACTAAAGTTGCAACTCCTCCTCCGCATTTCTTTTCGGATCAAAGTTGATCTTGTCTGAATAATGTGAAACCACTTAGGGAGACCAGACTACCATTATAGAGCACATAGCGTCATCTTTCTCGTAGTGTGTTTATAACCGCGCTGTGATGAATATCGGTTACGATAGGAGAGATTACTGATGCATAATGTTATCAGAAAGAGAAAGCCAGTTTGTATTAACGCTGACAGGAGCAGTCGTTCGATATGAAGGTGTCCATTTTAGAGCACGCTGACATCCAACAGGATGTTTTTTCTGGGCAATCTCACAACCTTGAAAGTCATTTGGTGTTAAACTTTTTATGACCTCTGGAGTATATGTGATACGATTTGAAGTCATATTTCGATAAATAAAATGAAATGCGATAATGTAGTATGTAGGTGGAAGAATAGGTAGCCCAACATTCAAACAGGTTACCAAAGAAGAAGAAGAAGAGATACCAGAAGAGATTGGATTGCGTCACACGATCTACTGTCAATTAATCTCTTATTTGAAGATTCTAGATGAAGGGGAGATGTCATTCAATAAACTGCGCTGAAAATTCTCTACATTATCTAAATATTGTTCACAATAAAGTCATTATTATTATTGACATGTCTGAAAATGGAGTCTTCATCGACTTCATATCGCCACACAATCTGCTTTCAAATACACTTCATCACTGAACGCAAACTGTAAATCTTCAATACACATTTACAAATTCTTCGTCAAACAGTGATTAGGTATAGGGCACTCGAGTGAAGCTAGTCGTTTACTTGACGGCGACACTGGTGAAAAGATGAATGCCATCAGAGCATACAAAGTGCTTACTGTTAGAATCCATTTGAACAATGCTCCAGGTAAATTGGAAGGAATGGAATTGTTGTCTTGAGAACTGTTTCCTTAGAGAATACAACACCCTGCCTAGCCACTGAGCTATTTTGTGATATACAGAATTTACCATAGACATCACTTGTCTAAGCGACGTTTCCTCTTTACCTAACTTCACTCGAACAAAAAACGTTTCTCAGTGAAATTCAACCAGTTTTAAACTATAACAAGTCTCCTTATCAATGTATTCACATCTCAACGACTTTCTTCGTTGTCTAACTATCTCCTTTTTGGATTGTCTAGGTACGATATTTGCCCTTGCTGTCCACCTGAAATTCCTTCTCTTGTCATAGCATTGGTTTCATTCTACTCAAAATGTCAGTCCGATCTAGGATGACCACACAATTCCCACGATCAGGATAGAACATCATGATTGATTTGTTACTTTCAGTGTGTCGGGCTACGTTACTCAAAAGTGTCGTGAGTAACTTGAGAATATGTCAGACAGATTTCACAGCTGTCGTAATCCCACGAAGCATACATTGGCTTACAAAAGATATTGGATTGTCTCTTTCAAAACCACTACTTCACGTTCAACTGAACTGTTTTCAGACTTTGTCAAGTATCATCCATAACGGTGTGTAGTTCCCGGAAGAGGATATGAATATTCGAAGAGAAGGTGAAGTGGAAATGGCATTATTGAAGAAAATGACTGAATTGCACGAAAGTGAAAATGTAATAGACACCCATTTTCGGAAAGATCCAGGTGTCCGAAATATAGAGAACAGCATCACAATGTAAACCTCGTCTATTTGATATGAACATGCCTCACTAATACATTTTGTACTAGAAATAATTTTACTCTGTGGCCAGCCAAAATTATACTTTCATATTAAAATTCGTGCTTTTTCTAATAACAAGTTTTCTCCACACTGATGATCGGTGAATAATATTCCTCATAATGAGAAGTTGTGGAACTAGCTACAAAGTAGAAAAGATGCAGTAGTTTTGCTTCATCAATGTCTCACTCTTATAAAAACCATGTGCTATATATGAACCACATGACTTGAATATTCACATCATCACTGCACGACTCCATATGACTTCACCCAAATGTTCAGTGCACACAAATCACGATTATAAATATTAACAGGTCACAATGCGTATGAGGCATGTCTACACGGGAATGCGAAGGAAACTGAAGAACTGAAAAAGATTGGTTATTAACATTTAAATCATTTATTTGAATAATACAAGGAAAACAGTTTGTTCATAATAGGACAGTACCATCACATATTTCACTGGTTTCTCTTCAGCTGTGCACAGCCTGATGAAATCATCAAGTTCATGTAGTGAAGTGTCTCAACATACTTGCAAATGTTACATTATGTCAGTTGACAGGAGGCTCCAGACTTAATCAACAGTGCTGAGAGAATCACACTTATATAGTTTCCACCCAGAGTTGAAGTCAGCGTGAGCATTTGTCCCCTTGAGACGTAGGCTTTCTGTCACATGCTCATTCATCCTTTCAACAAATTCAAAGATGTCTTTTACACTGCATTCTGACCAATCAGAATGTGGAGGCTATGAGAGTTTGATTAACCATTCGACTATCACGTGCTTTCATTAGTTTAACACCTCTAGTACTGGTCGAATAAGAAATCACTTTCGAGCACTTTCCGTGAATCCCATATTTTCTAGGTGTGAACGTGTCAGTCGGTTTCAGTGATCGACACAAACTTTGCGAGATACGACCCTGCTATTCCAATCCTTTCAGTGATTCAACGAACTTTCCTTTACTCTTTCCAACCGAACCAAAACGAGATGAGATTTTTCGGGTCTTATATTTTTATTAGAAATTGTATTCATCTTCCTGTTTCGTTCATAATTACCACTGCTAAACCGTTATTAGGTTTCACAATTTCTAAACATGAAAGAAAGCATCCATTACAACTAAAACCTATTAAGATTCTCCTTGCTAGTAGATTGACATTACTAATGCAACATATCTATATGCAAACACTCTCCTCTCATCTAAAAAACTCGAAAATGTTATTGTAAAAATGCAGTTTCGAACAAAACACACATCACAAAGGCGTAATGAACACTAACCCATTAGGCAATTTGCCAGTCATCACACACACCAACTATTAACTAAATAAGTCAACAAATGAAATTCAATACCACAAACATCACAGTGTGTGAAGAACAAACAATCATGTTTACAAGTTTTGTTTACCCACAGTCTGAAGATTGTGCTCAATTGTTGATCACAAATATGTATTCTCACTCATCTCATCTCAGAATGGTGACGAGGAATGTCGGTACAATATAGGAGGCTAACTGAGAAAGCTGTCCAGGTAGCCAAAGAGATGCGAAGATATTGTTTAGAAGCGCTGAGTATCTGTGAGAGCAGATGGAATGCATGCGGATCAAAAGGATTGTCAACTGGAGAGTCAGTAATGTAATCGGGTCTGGTCAACTGACGACAACCACGAATAAACTGAGATTGTGGTTATTATGTCGCCACCAGTGGCAGCCAAATGAATGAGATTGTAGAATTATTCGCATACTCCTGTGCTTTCAATGGATTGGTGATCGGTGGGAGCGTGTACAGGCACAGGGATATAAACAAAGCCACATAGATATCGACTAACGGACACACCACAAACCAGATAGACTTCGTCTCAATGCTAATGAAGGAAGTGGAGACGCAGCCAGTCTGCTAGACACAAAGTCGAAAAGAGGAGCCGACGTGGGCACACATCATCATCGAATTCAAGGAACCTTCAAGGTGAAGCTGAAATCCATGAAAACAACTGCAGACAGAACACTGCAATTGAAGTTCAACATTCAGAAACTGAAGGATGAAACTACAATGGTTGCTTTCGCTTCAGATCAGAGCAAAGTCGGAGAGACTACATGGCATCACTGAGGAAACCTGTGTGGAGGAACATTGGTATTACTCTCTGGAGGTGATGTTGAAGGAAAAGTGTACCACTGTTCTAGTAAGAGGGAAGTGACTAGACAAGGAATGGCTGTCAACAGACACCTACCTGGAAAGTTATCGAGGAGAGGAGAGGAGCGGCGATGGTAGAAGAGAGTATGACTCAGTGCGAAGATGGACAAGAGAAGATGAAGCTGAGTTCAATTTACATTGCACTGAATGAAGAGAGAAGTGAAGAAGAGTGTTAGGAAAGAGGAACGACAATTGTACAACACAGTGACTTGCAACTGAAGCAGAACAGGCAGGCAGGCAGGCCGCAGACAAAAGAGACATCAGAACACCATATCAGATAACCAAGCTGCTCGCTATCCGGGAAGAGATCAAACTGAACGACGAAACCAATAAAAGATGATCAGGTGAATCCAATTACCAAGGAGGAGATACAAGTAAACAATGAATGAGCTGATCACTGTGAAGGACTCTTGAATTGACCACCACCAGCAACTCAACCAGGAATACCACCACCACCACCAACAACAACAAAATGCACAGAACTGCCTGCCAGTGGACACCACTCCTTGAACAGAAAAAGAAATCCTGAATGCGATGAAGATACAGAACGCCGGTCAGAAAAGCAGCAGAACCAGACGGGATTCCTCCCGAAGCACTAAACACAGAAGCACAGATTACGGCAGATATTCTCACTCCATTACTGCAATAGATTAAGAGTGAAGGAAAGATGCCTACTGATTGGAAGAAGGGCTGACTTCCTTGTCAAGCTGCCAAAGAAAAGTGACTCACGTCCCACTGTGCAAGAACTGACTGGCGTGGAATAATGCTCCTGTCCACGCCAAATAAAATTCTTGGTCTCATCATCCTGGAGAGAACAAAGGATGTATTGGACGCAGCCCTCTGCCCCACTGACCAGAACAAGCTGGATTCAGGAGAGGCAAATCATGTGCTGACCAAATTGCAACTCTACGCATCGTCATCACAGAACAAGGCATAGAGTAGAATCGCAGTCAAAACTCTCTCTGCCTCAACGCCAACGACTTCGAAAATGCCTTCGACAGACAGCGTTGACCGAGAAGTAATTCGATCGCTCAATGCATGTCTACCAGTCAGAATTTCGGTGAGCGTGTCACAGAAGGGATTTCCAACTAGCAATGCAGATTTCGCTGCCTCCTTATTAAAAATCAAATGGCTGGCTAACCAGAAACTATAACCAACAAGAAACTCTTGCTGCGAACTGACCAACTGATGAGAGCCCATCGCTCAAAAAATGTGTAGGCGAAATTTGAGATGAATGGATTTGACATACATTGAGGAGGCCGTCGAATGACTTTGCACGTGATGCAGGCCATGGCTCGAGTGGAATTCCAGAGTGAAGCGACGAGTGGGTCATCGGTTCGAGGGTGACATGGAGGAGGTGATTTGAGGAAGAGGTGACAGAGTTTTGTCAATCGTGGACCCAGCTGAAGAGGACGGCAGAAGATGGGACAAAGTTGAGACGTGTTGTTGAAGCGCTTTATTCCACTCGGAACTCAAAAGTAACAATATAGTATATGTATAATATAAGAGTGGAAAATAAACGAATAAGGGTATCACCAAGCAGGAAGTATCCTGCTCACTCTTCCACAAAATCCTCCTCATTGACAAACTCCGAAATTGATAAATATCACTCCGAATTCATGCAATCCAATTGACGTACATCTGTAGAAGCAGTTATGTAGGGATGACACAATGAAGAGCTGACTTCTGATGTTTTGAACACATATCACAGAGCTTCCAATCGAAGCGGTCGAAAAGTTTGGGTACTTCAACCACTAAACATCTGATTGAGATTCGACTTCAATTGTCAATCTCCTGAAGTCGACAGACTGCATATTAACACAATTTACATCGTTATGTTTTCCCTAGATTTCTGACACAACTTATAGAGACTTTTGGAACTTATCAGCTTTACTTACTATATGTTACTGTTGTAACAATACAAGACAAGGGCCAGGTAACAGAACGTCCTTTACGGAAAATCAACATATATTTATAGATTTTGATGTGCATTATTGTAGGTTAATGTTAGTAGAAGATAGAGTCTGTTGAGTGGTTGTTTCTCACACAAAAATAACCTTGCATCTCTTGTGGCTGTGTCAGTGCATCTATATGTTAACTGTATCCGCCAGTACATCTTAACCTTGTTTTCACATGATTAACATTGACCTCAATTACTGTCAACCAATTTGGCTAGCAACCATCTATCACCACACTGTGTCTTGTTACTCAACTACCAGCAATTTATCGAACTTCTGAGGGTTAATCCTAATTCATTTCACGTTGCTGCCACCAATGTTAATTGAACTTTACTTTTTGTAAGGCATGTATCAGTAACAAACACCTCAACACAACTAATCATTCTCATGCTTATGCATCTTGCTTACTAGTGTCTGACGTGTTTAGATACCGCTTTGAAGGACAATTGATTTGAACTGATGAACTAGAGGATATTAAACCTGTGTGACAGCAGATCACAATGGTATTGGATAAAGCAATTCCCCATGGACGACTCGATGTACAAATATAGTCATAATACACCCACCTCACGTTAAAATCACAGTTAGCACAGGTGCTTCGTGTTGTAAACATTCTGGCCTCCTTTCACGTTTTCTATGTTGTTTGTCAAAAGTAGTTCACTTCCTTTCTTCGCCACTGAATCCATCCATCCAATAATGAATATTCCGGAAACTTTTTAAAGAAATAACTAGCGGTAAGCGGTGTACTTCTGTCCAATCTCTTAATGTTGATAATCTTAATAAGTCTTTTATACGCTCCTCTGTCGATATCCTTCCTAATGATACAAATCATATAGACAATAATTTTAGTGGTTTTAATACCCTTGATGTGCTTAAATGTCTCCGTTCGCTTAAGCCTTCCCAAAGCCTTGGTCCTGATGGCGTACCTGCCATTGTTCTCAGGAACTGTGCTGATATTTTGTGTTACCCTCTTACTAATATTTTTAATGCTTCCTTTTCCAGTAATGTTCTACCTTCTGCATGGAAAAACATTAAAATTATCCCTATACCAAAACAATCTTCTGGTAACGATATTAAATTTAGGCCTATTGCAATTACTTCTCCTTTTTAAAACTGATGGAAAAACTACTTTTACTTCGTCTCGAACCTTCATTGAAAGCTTTTAATGATCCTAAGCAATTTGCATATAAACATGGTAGAAGTACCTTGGATGCTGCGGTTGTCTTATATCATAATGTTGTTTCTTGTTTAGACAAAGGTGCCAAATATGTTCGTGGTGCTTTCCTAGACTACACGTCTGCGTTTGACTCTGTACCTAGGGGCCTTTTATTAAATAAGCTCTCCTTGACGCACACAGCCTCCTGGGCTAAGAGTTGGTTGCATTCTTATTTTTCTGATAGAATGAGGTATACTGCATATAATGGCAAATCTTCTTCTGCTTTGCTTACAAAAGCCGGTGTTCCTCAAGGTGCCGTCCCCTCTCCTTTTCTTTTTTCTTTCTTCCTACACGACCTGCCACATTTAAACGAAACTAATTTTCTCAAATATGCTGATGATCTGACTGTATCACTGCCTATCACTTCCGAGTCTGACTGCTCCAAACTTAATAGCTTTCTGTTGGACATCAGCAAGTGGTCTAAGTCAAATGGTCTTGTGTTAAATCCTTCCAAATGTCAGGCAGTTAACTTTACCTTCAAGCATCGACGTGACATACATGAACTAGTTAGTTCCCTTGATGCCTGTAGCATAGATGGCACTGAAATTGAAACCAAGTCAAGCATGAAATACCTCGGATTAGTTCTTTCCTCTAACCTTTCATGGTCATCCCACATTTTATTGATCTCTAAGAAAATGTTTCGTCTTACCTTCTACATTAAAAAGTAAAGACAACAAGGTATCAGCCAACCTTTACTTCTGCAGTTTGTAAACTCCTGTATTTTACCTATTGTACTCTATTGCTCTCCATTAATCTTTCCTGGGCTTCTCAAAAAAGACTACATCATATTACAATGGGTATTAAATGCTGTGATTAGGGCTTGTGGTGTGCCACTGCGTGATCTCGCCAATATTATAGTCGAGAGACACATAAATTCCTGTACAAAATGGGCAAACACCGTACTGCCAGAACCCCTGCACCCACTTTATTCACAACTATCCCCTTGCATCTCATCAGGTAGGACGAGAAGTCAATATGAGAAGTTATATGCTCGAACCACTTAGTACAAAAATTCTACCATACACTATTTATTATATTATTATATTATTATTTCCTTTAATTCCTAGAGGAACATAGGGCTTCAGCCATGCGTCTCCATTGCGTTCGGTTCTCTGCTGTAGTTTTCACCTGGCTCCAAGTCTGCCCACACGCTTTCAATTCCTCTTCACATGATCTCCTCCAGGTCACCCTTGGACGACCAACTCGTCGCTTCCCTTTCGGGTTCCACTATTTAGCCTGTATTTTATGTTATGGATACACTGTTAGACGTGAAACATATAAGTTGCTATGTAATTAGCAAAGTGAATCGACCCTTTCATCGTTCATCTTTCTGTAATTTTATGGTGTCACACTTTCTATCATTTAATTACAACTTTGCTATTTTTATTTTAGTTGTTATTACTCTTATTACCACAACTTTGTACTTCATGCATATTTTTCTCCTTATCGCATTCTGTAATTCGCTACATAGCTGCTACAACAACGTTTTGTTATTATTATTAAGTAATGTTTATTTTTTGGTTATTTGGAGTAAATTAGATGGAATGTTGCACTGAATGCTGAAAATTCCTTGCTGTATCACTAGTACTGTTTTTGAAATTAAGCAAAAATTATTATTATTATATGTATGTATATATTTTTGTGCCAATATCAGTATACTACTCACAAGTCCTTCTCGGTAGGACACTGTGTTATGAAGTAAAATATGAACAATGTTTTCTTGTATGTAGGAGAAACACTTGGTCAGATATATATTTAAGGGTAAAAGAATATAAACAATGCCTGAGGGCAGTGTTTACAGTCTCAGCAGATATGACTGAATTCGAAAACAAGTCAACGAGTGCACCACCACATTCGACAGAAGAGAAGGTTGATTTTGGTTCTACAGAAATATTTTCGTTCATATAGAGAAAGGCTGCTGGCAGAGATCGTACATAGAAAAGAGATTCTAGGTGAGTGATGAATGTGACAGTGTGGTTTCAGAGGCGGCATGGAGAATCCTCAATGAAAAATGAAATACATCTCCATCACTTGTTTTCTCGCACTTCCTGACTTCCTAGTACAAAACACGGCTTCTGGCGTGAGGCCTTAATATATCAGTAGTCACGGTGTTGTTCCCATCTGATGGGGTTGCCAGGCTGACGTCCTTATTTCTTATCTCCTGGACTTACTACTAACTGACCTGTGTTTACAACAGAGGTGGACAATGTTTGAATTCCGAACCACGTGTGTAGTTAGCAAGCATTCTGTCTCAACACTGATTCCCACTTTATTTTATTCTGACCAACTGCATTATATTAATCAATACCTGTTTTTCTGACACTAGTAATCATCGATTTACCCTGTAATATTTGTTTGTACACAATACAGGATTTTTGGCGAGATTCCCTGCAAAACATCTGCTTCCTGCTGAGAATATTCAAATACTATCATTATCGATAATGTATCTGCTCAAGGAAAATTGTTCTACACGACGTTTACTCCAGCAACAATTCACGATGTTCCGTAGAAAAATTAAAAGGAGTAGGTATAAATTTCATGATGAATGGAACTTCATTTTGATTGTCACACAGTGTTATAGCGTAATATTTACTGATGACGTTTCGAGCACAATCCATTGCACATAATCAAATGAAGGTACTCACATAATGGAATTATACTCAACCACAATGCCCACGTTTTATCCTTATATTGGTAGGTAGAAACTCATTTGAGATTGGTTGCGAATGTGAATTGTGACTCATTGTGATAATTGGATCATTGAAACCGTGTGAAACAGATTAAGCACGATACACTTCGATGGAGTGAATATTTATTCAGTGTAGTGTTTTAAGCTGGCCTCTGTTACCTGTCAGTGTTATCTCCTGATGTTTTCCGTCACGAACATCTGTAACTATCTGTTACGATTGCAGCTCCCACTCGGATTATTCCATTTTATTCCAGAAATGTACACGAATGATGTGCGATTATCCACATTTTCGAGAGGTACAGATCCCCTTACAATATTCAGTGTCACCACGACTTTTATTCTAATACATGCTGGTTTCGCACAGTGGAATGAAACCTCGGAAACTAAAGATCCCACTAGTGAATAGACTGAGAATGACGGAAATGATAAATGCGTCCATCTTTGACTTCCTTGTGGTTTAATAATAATGGTTGAGTTATTAAACAACCAAAATTTATTGTCATAAAACAATTCAGAAATTACATTTAGTGCTCAGCATTGATTTTCTGGCAAGTTTTATTTTGAATATGAATGCCTTAGCACTGAAAGACGCTGATTCTATTGTCAGCCGATATAGAACATTGCAAAATACAATAGATCAAACTGTGCTTTCAGCGTAAACACCCTTTTTTGTTTTCAATGAACTAGTGTTCTTATCATATGAAATGTGGGATGACCTTGCACCAGTATTCATTGTAAATCATCGTTATTTATGTGAAAATATGTAGATATACTGAAGGCGTTCGAAAGCACACAAAATACTTATTGTTACTGCTTAATACAAGTCTTATTGACTGGTAGATTAGGTTAAATAATTCTTTGTTAATTTATACTGATCAGATGAATTATGATGAATAACTTTTATTTGGAAGATGGCTTGTATTACAGTGATACTTCCGTGATACCTGATTATATATCACATGCGCGCAGAAGTAGGTCAAGGTAATACTAAATAATTTCACACAGATGATCACGTGGTTGTTTGGAAACTGCTTGAACACTATGGAGTGCAGTGTGGTAAATATTCATAAATCACCTTCAAAACCGATATGATAATGTCACTTGTCAATTGATTCACAGCTGAAAGTTCAGTGAAGCGTTTGAAATGATGACAATAATGAGAAAAGACTGCCAACTATCAACGATGATACTGGTGGCTGCTGTGTGAAGATCCGCAATACTCAGCAAAATGAACAAGATCTGAGTTCTCAACAACAATGTCAAGTCAGTTGTTCCATACGATCCGGCGACTAGGAGTGTAGATATTCGCAGTTATCTTCAAGAAAGCATTTCCACAGTGTAATAATATTGATAGTTTTATTCGGAACAGTGTTTATATAATGTACAGAGTTTTCTGCGGAAATTATTGCTACGGTCAGCAAGAAGCCAGATTCGATCAAACCCGACTTCAAAGGTGATGATACTATAGGGATCGTTAAATAAGGGACTAAGCGCAGTCATGCGTACGACGTGTCCTGCAGCAAAACTAGTCCCTCCACTGAGGTTATTCCCACCGATGATATAGTCGAAGATCGACAAGTAACTCCAATATGCTCTCTTCACATGTAGGCACAGAAGCAGTAGCATTGGAAGAAGAAGAGAAAGGAACGCCTGCATCGGATTTTTCAAAAATGCACCAAGGGATTCTGGTGAAATGGGCCAAGAGGTTTAAGCTCCTCAATAGCCAAACACCTGATTGATACACAGAATACTGGAAACACGCCCTTGGATCGTTCAAAATAACTAACAGAAAAAATAGATTAAGCCTCCTTCTGTTTGCTAAGGTTATCACAATAAAACTGTTGAAACCTGACCTATGTGTCCAAAAGGTATCTGTAGTTGAACTTCAGTTACCCCGGTAAATCATGCTGTAATGACTCTTTGTTTTCTAAATTTATTAATTTTCTTTTCAACACAAACCAATCCCTTCCAACAACAATTTTTCCGTTGGATTTCTAAAATAAAAACTCTTCTTGACATTCTGAAACTACACCATCATTATCCTTTTTACATTTGACATCTTGCACACCAAATTTTGCTCTTCTATTCTCCAACTGCATAATTGTTATCAATAAATGTGTACAACTTGGACACTGTTGCAGTAAGTAATTCCATATTAGTTTGTCTATTAGATTTATCACACAGTGAAACAGTATTATTTACTGGATGACCTTCAAGACAAAATTTATTGTTCATAATCATATCAACTGTGATCACACGACTTTGGAAATTGAGTTTTTTAGTTTTCTTTGTTTTCTCCTATTTGTCGTAGGGGTAGTAGAATTTTCCAGATATCTGGGACAAGTGATGAATCACTCCTACTACATATATTTGCAGTTGATACGATAAAGAAAACTTCAGTTATCAATCTCTTCCTATATATTGTGACATTAGATTTTTAAACTGTCATCCTATCCCATCCTATTGTATGGTTGTGTGTCACTGCATGTAGTTCTATAGCTAACTGTTCTCTAGATTTCTTATCTTATTTGGATCAACCAATCTGGATTTTGCTAAGTTTTTATGTTCAGCTAGTCTGACTGCCCCTGTTCTACTAGTTTGACCTATGTATTTGACCTGACAATCATTCCAGTAGGGTATTAGATAAACAAAATTGTTTTGTTTTAAAGGCTCCACAGGATCCTTCAACCGACCAATTGAGTTTGTGGGTTTGAATGTCATTTTTATTCCCGCCTTGTGAAGAATTCTGGTAACCACTACTACTACAAAAGCTAAAAAGAATAGTTACCAATGTAGATTATGATCTTATAACACAGTCGTCTAGCAATGCAATTTCAGCAACTTTCAAAAAGTCAGATGAAATCAACTTCGTCAAATATGCAGATGACCTGTCTGTATCGTTTCCCATTAGGTCTCAGTCAGACTGTTTCAAATTAAATAGCTTCCTGTCGGACATCAGTCAGTGTTATAAACTAAATAGTCTCACGCTGAATCCCTCAAAATGCCAGACTATTGACTTTAGGCATCCCTTAGGCATAAACGAGATCTACAAACACCAGTAAGTTCTCATGAAGCCTGTTGCATTGAGGCGACTAAAATTGAAACGAAGTCTAACGCAAAATACCTCGGTCTAGTTCTATCTTCCGACCTTACTGGGACATCTCATATCCTAACGATTTCTAAGAAAGTGTTCTGTCTTATCTACTACATTAAGAAACTAAGACAATCTGGAATCACCCAACCTCTACTTTCACAATTTGCCAACTCTTGTATCTTACCTATTCTACTTTACTGCTCCCCGTTACTCTTTCCTGGTCTACTGAAAAAGGACTATACCATCCTGAGAAGGATGTTGAAGGTAGTCAGGAGGACTAGTGGTGTAAAACTCAGTCAGCTCGTCACTACATTAGTTGATAGGCATCTGAATACATGCGAAAAATGGTCAAAAACCAAACTCTCCGACCCCCAACACCCCCTCTTTTCCCAACTCTCTCCTTGTATCTCATCAAGTATAACCAGAAATCAGTATAAAATAATCTATGCTCGTACAACCGAGTACAGGAACTCAACGATATCATGCTTGGCCTGTGTTCTAAGTGACAGAGACAATGTTAAGCGCGAAACCTATGACTTGCTTTGTTGTTAATAACATAATTTTAGGCTCTTTTATTTCTCTCTTATTTTGTATTCTATAGTGAACACCTTCTTAAACATACTTAGTTACCTAAATTATTAACATTGGCTTACTTTTTGTACTTTACTGTATTCCTTCTTTGTGTATCCACTGGTTCCGACTATATTAGCACTATGAGTATTACAAAATTGTCCTGTCATTAACCATCATGTAATTATTAGTTTTTGTGGTTGTTTTTCTTATTTTTTATTTTTTTTCGGCAATATTAACTGACAATCATTGGTTGTGAACGCCATTATCACCATCTTAAAATTTTGTGTTATGCAGGATTACTCACACAACTACTACAAACACTGCATTAGACCTGACAATAAAAACAAAACAACAACCCTGAAATGTTACTTTATGATTGTTTAGAGTTGTTTCAACCAAATTAACTGATCATCTTGGCGATTAACATGAGAGAGACTGTGGGCAATCGTCGGGCCAGCTAAATAGGACCACAGAGAGCAGTATGAAGTGAGGGTCAGCTGTTGAAGCCTTATGTTCCATTCGGAACTCAAGGGAATAATAATCTATTCACTGGGTCGTAACTTCATAGTGTACAATTTCTCCACTAAATTGTGTGATTAAATACTATGGCTCAATTCAACCGCTGGTTTATGTAGACAGTCAACCGATATCAGATCCTAAAACTTATGACAACAGTATTTTTGAGAGTGAACAGTGAATTTTCAAATAAGTTTGATGGAATATAATGAATGATGCTTTAACTGAAAGTTGATAAGTCTTTCTTCTCAGTGAACTAGCTACATAGAGTGATCTTAACTGTATTGACATTAAACGAATAAATACAGCCACTTTGTTTTATAAGAGGAGATAACATACAATCAGTAAAAAAGGTATCTATATGATTATATTATCAATCGGTGAACCAGGCCCTGGGATCACTATTACTATGATGTTCCTTCTGTTGACATATTCTTAGGTATCAGTAGAGAGGTACGCAAATGGAAATCCTCTCGACTACAAACAAAACACTTAGGTAATATATTCAGTATACACGTATAAACTAGTCGCCATCAAGACATTTAGAAGAGGAAGGGATTTAGAGGAGACATATTTACTTTACAATTAGACCCTGAATTTCTGTCACCCGAAATGCATGAAACGTACGCGTCCAGACATGAAAATAAGAACAGTCAAGAACAAAACTCGAAGTCAATGTTTACACCGGCAAATATTCCAAAAAATGTGATGAACTGTCAAACTGCAACTAATTTATGGGAGAGAGGGAGTGAAGATTAGAAGGTTGCCACCAGCAATACGTAATATGAGAAACGTCCGAAAGAACACGATGTTAATGAAAGATCCTGGAGACAAGTGTCGAAAATAATTTATGCAGTCAACAGAAAGAGTAAATAGAAGGTTAGTCGGGAAAACGATGTTACCCTCCGAATCGCTAGGGCCTCAGAAGTGCAAAGTATACGGAAGTATATGCAAACCTTGATTTATGTACTCAGAAGAAACTTCTACGTCACGCCCTTATACTTTGAGTATAATTCCAAGTTCAATTATTTTATGTCCAATATTACGAAAAGTACATCTGTAGTTATTTGCTTGAAAGTGTTATTAAGTATTATGTATGAAATTTCAATACAAAATATTAAATTCCAGTTTATCTTCAAGTAAACTCTAAACAGTTGAGCAGTGTTGGAGAGGAGGTAGTGCGAAATGGTCATAACTCGAAAACATACCTTTATTGACATGTGATACTTACATGGTGGCGTGTGTGCACGTCTTCTTTAGTGAAGTCATTGCGAACTTTGGTCCTGTATGACAATTCTGCAAGTTCAACGAAGGTATCAAATTACGAATGGAACTATTTGCATGATATTTGTTATAAATAAATTAGGCACTGATGTAGATCAAAACATCTCTCACAATGGAGTTCAATAAATGCATCTAACACAGAACACGATTTAAGATATTATTTCTATATTTCATTTCCTGTGGTCAGAGTGCAAGGTGGGGCTTCAATCCCGAGCTTCGACGTCTCAGTTGTAGGGGTATTTATTTCTTACGGGATAAGGTTGTTAACTTCATGTTCAACTTACTGGATTGGTAAGGTAGAGCATTGCGTCAGCTGGAAATCAAACTCGAGACCATATGCATGTTTGTCAAGCATCCTACTACTAAACCACTGAAAAACTTTGGGTGCTCATTGGACACAATCGCGGCTATTGGTAATTGGTGTGCCTCAGTAGCTCAATGCTTGAATACTTGCCAGGGACATGGGTGGCACAGTTTCAATTCCTGGCTGACGCGCTCATAAAACTCTCCTGGTTTCCAGACGCTGGTATTCCAGGAAATGATGGAAAATAGGGCGGGAGGTTAACAACCTCAGCCATATAATCAGCAACAATGTTTCTGAATCCTCAAAGATTCAAATCCAGTGTTCCACTAGAGATGTCAAGGAGCCAAAAGGAGTTGGTAAATAGCAGAAAGTACGAAAACAATGTTGTATGTCCAACTACACCTATCAGTACTGTGAATCTACAATCTAGAAAGAAATTATACATTCACAGAAATTGAAACCGACATCATTCAGTGCTGCAGTCACAGATATCAACAAAGAATTTTTCGCTTTTGAACAGACTGTCTGTAGAACTGTAATGAGTATGTTGACGGGCCACTAGAGAATAACTGGAACTAAGATGCAGAGTAGTACACATCTACATTATCAAGCGTTCCATGTTCATGAAACCATATAATTAATACTCACGTCATTTCAAAATCTTATTTATTTCAAGTGATCAGGCAATAACAGCCTTGTTTTTCTTAAAAGTGCACTTGATTATATTTGTGTAGATGAATCAAACACCACAGAAATATAGAAATAATATCAAAGTTCACTTTGAAATGGATTGGTCAAAGAGTAGATACACTGCATGCATAATTGATTTGTAAGTCAGTGATAGAGTGAGTGTTTAGGTGCTAGAGACGTTTTATTGTCGTAGTGGGCTGATTTCACAAACACTCATATATGATGGTATATACTACTTATTTATATGAGTAGCTGCATAACATCCATTGCAAACAGTGTAGCTTGCCAGTCAGATCGACGTTTTCCAGATCAACGAATGAAAATATTATATAGTTGAGCAATTTAGCCATCTCGTTTGTTCCCGTGATTTCCATTTTTAGTATAAAGCAGAACCCGTGTATTGATTTGAATACATTCGGTTTGCGTAGGAAACTATGATGCTGAGATCTCACCATGAACTGTGTCACTAAATTTGTAGCTCCCGCATCCTGAATTTTTAATTCATGTGTTTGAAGCATCTACGTATCTCCTGTGTTATTATGTAATCTTTGTTTTAGTTCACAAGAATTTGTGACTCTAGATTTTGAGTAGCTTCTAAGTGGATTTAGTACCAAAGCTAAATATGTATAAAGTGAGGCTGACCAGCGAAATTATGAAATTTAAAATAGAAAGAGAGATAAGTGGTTTGAGAAAATGAGTGAACAGACCTTGACTGTATGTCTGTGAAATTATCTGTTGATTTATCAAACAAACTGGATGAGTTGTAACTACGTAATACACAATCGATTATGGGTGTATTTTCAGGGTTATCTGAGTCTTCAATGGTAATCTAGAGCAAAGTATTTGCAATGGGCTTCACTTTCGAGAGAGATATTAGTTCTTAGTAGACTTCAAATGCATATGATTGTGCATCAAGTGGTATCATTGTGTTTTATAGTAAATCATTTCAGTCTTGATGTGGAATGGTCACTTTTACATGTGTATATGCCATCTTCGTTTAACTAGTGCACTGCATTTTTTCCCACCTGTACTTAATGTGACCTCATTCCTCCAGCTACATTTCCATGACTCTTATTCAGATTGGCATTATTCAAACTGCTATTCTTGTGATGACTCCTTCAACTGTTTCATATGAGTAAAATTCTTCATGGAATGAATAAGCACACCTGCTGTTATGCTCACAATTATTTCAAGAAACTACTTCCACTACCTGATAAAGTGGTATTGGAAAATACAATTGGGTGCTGACTAGTTTTAATGCATACTAGCTGACAACTTGAAACACTCAACTACATGTGTTTCAAGTCTACGATGTACATACTCGTTTCAATCTTCAGATTTCATATAGCCGATTGAGATTCAATGAAGTGGAATACAATCACTACATTTTCCGTGTTAAGTGTCCTTCTTTCAATTTTGTTTCAGTCCATGGTGCCTAATGAATACATAAAAACATGGAAATTTTAGCTGTGGTATTAAATTCGCTTAGAAGCTGCTCAAAATCTAGACTGACAAATTCTCGTGAACTCAAACATAGATTATATAATAACACAGGAGATATGTAGATTCTTCAAACACATCCACTGGAAGGTGTAGCTAATTCAACTCACTGATGAATTGGAAAGTCAGAATGCAGGAGCTCCAAATTTAGTGACACAGTTCATGGTGAGATCTCAGCATCATAGTTTCCTATGCAAACCGAATGTATTCAAACCAATACACGGGTTCTGCTTTATACTAAAAATGGAAATCACGGGAACAAACGAGATGGCTAAATTGCTCAACTATATAATATTTTCATTCGTTGATCTGGAAAACGTCGATCTGACTGGCAAGCTACACTGTTTGCAATGGATGTTATGCAGCTACTCATATAAATAAGTAGTATATACCATCATATATGAGTGTTTGTGAAATCAGCCCACTACGACAATAAAACGTCTCTAGCACCTAAACACTCACTCTATCACTGACTTACAAATCAATTATGCATGCAGTGTATCTACTCTTTGACCAATCCATTTCAAAGTGAACTTTGATATTATTTCCATATTTCTGTGGTGTTTGATTCATCTACACAAATATAATCAAGTGCACTTTTAAGAAAAGCATGGCTGTTATTGCCTGATCACTTGAAATAAATAAGATTTTGAAATGACGTGAGTATTAATTATATGGTTTCATGAACATGGAACGCTTGATAATGTAGATGTGTACTACTCTGCATCTTAGTTCCAGTTATTCTCTAGTGGCCCGTCAACATACTCATTACAGTTCTACAGACAGTCTGTTCAAAAGCGAAAAATTCATTTGTGATGTCTGTGAGTGCAGCACTGAGTGATGTCAATTTCAATGTCTGCGAATGTAAAAGTTTTTTCTAGATTGTAGATTCACAGTACTGATAGGTGTAGTTGGACATACAACATTATTTTCACACTTTCTTCTATTTACTAACTCTTTTTAGTTCCTTGACTTCTCTAGTGGAACACTGGATTTGAATCTTTGAGGATTCAGAAACATTGTTGCTGATTTTATGGAATGAGGTAGCTGGCCTCACTCTTAATCTTCCCTCTTTTCTTGTCATTCCACCGTCTAGAAAACTGAGAGAGGTTCAAGTGCGCATCGGTCGGAAATCTAAATTAGGCAACTGATTCGGCTGGCAAGTATTCTGTCTCTGTGACGCTAACGCAAGCCACTGACTTATATGACCAGTCAAGTAGCACACTCACCAATATGATGTTGTGCGAACACCAGATGAACATTTCACACCGTTGACACCAGAGTCACCATCGATTCACATTTTCTCACTCTCCAGTCATATGAGCATTTCTCAACAATTACTGCTGGAGAACACTGATCGATTAACTCAGTACTTCGCCGAATCAAACATTGAATCATTTCGCCCAATCAATTCGAGTGTTGCATTTTAACATCTTCCACAATATTGTGTTTCCTACTTGCAATGAAAGTTAACTGATGACGACACCTGTTCCATTCCACTCTGACATTGTGCATGTTAGACCCTGTGTGACGTTCAGTGTATAGGTGGATTCAGATACACACCGTTGACCCTGTTAAGAACAGACAGTCTCAATTTCAATGATTGTCGTATAGATTTATCGAATAGAACTGAGAATGATCCTGAGAGCCGATTGATTCGGATTCAGATCATCAGCATATATTGATCAATACATGAATGTATGTATGTGTGTATGTGTGTA
The DNA here is from genome assembly GCA_944472155.2 of Trichobilharzia szidati. NCBI lineage: Eukaryota > Metazoa > Platyhelminthes > Trematoda > Strigeidida > Schistosomatidae > Trichobilharzia > Trichobilharzia szidati. The sequence goes on along the minus strand of OX235271.1, from coordinate 52,942,524 downwards.
GTGAAGTCTGAATTTGATTTTGGCACCAATCAGAGCTAACACTGCACAGATGTCAGCATGAGTTGGAAAGTGTATTACTAAAAATAGTGTCATGTTTTCAAAATAACCGGAATCGTCTCAACATTACTGTTTCTGTATTGATTAATGCAAACTCGAATTATTATTAAATAAACCACTGGTCTTCATTCTGATGAAAAGCAAAACATACGGTTTGCGCTTAGTTTGTAAAATCAGTGACGATGATGAAATCTCATCATGAAGAGTGCAATTTGCAAAATGGTGAATTTGTAATGTTACACTTCCAAAACAAAATGATATCAAAATGATATGATATCAAGTTGAAGAGCTTATGAGATAATTCGTACCTAAGAGAAACAAGACTGTTGCAAACTCTTAGTTGAATTAGGGACATTTAAAGGACCTGTCTATCCCTACTGCAACCGCTACCTATGAAGATCACTCCATGTACTTCCACATTAGTTTGTCAGTTGTATATATCATGCAGTGAAACAGTATTATTCACTGGACAACGCTTTGAACACAATTTATTATTCATAATCAGATCAAGAATAGCTACACGACGAAAATTGAGCTTAATGGTTCTCTTCATTTCTTCCGACTAGTCTTAGAGGAAGCAGAACTTCCCAGATGTCTGGATAGACAGGTGTTGAACCATTGCTATCATGTGTATTCCCAGTTGATTCGATGAATAAAGCTTCTGTTATCGATCTCTCCGTCCACCCTGTTACATTAGATTTTGAAACTTTCATCTTATCCCATCCTATTGTATGATTGTGTGTAATTGCATGTAGTGATTGGTATAGCTGAACAATTCTCTCGATTTCTTATCTTATTCGGGACAACTTATCTAGAATTTGCTAGTTTTCTATGCTTGACTAGTCTGACTCCCCCTGTTCTGCTACTTTGACTAATGTTTTTGATCTGACAATCATTACAGTAAGAGTATAAGATTAACCAAATTATTTTGTTTAATTGGCTCCAGAGGATCCCGTAACCGACAAAGCTCATTTTATATTGAGTGTGTGGGTAAGACTGACAGCCACTCTCATTCCTGCCTGTATTGTTAACAATTCTGCGTGAGCTTTCTAAGATCCCTTCTTTGTATGGAAGTTCTACCGGTGACTTATATTCCCCATTGTTGGTGTTGTCATTAATCTGTGCTTGTTTGGCATGCATGTCGTCATCAATAACAATATTGTTATTATCACTATTATCACCTTCATTATTACTATTGATTTTATTTTATGTATTCATTAGGCACCATGGACTGAAACAAAATTGAAAGAGTGACACTTAACACGGGGTATGAAGTGATTGTATTCCACTTCATTGAATCTCAATCGGCTATACGAAATCTCAAGATTAAAACGAGTATGTACATCGTAGAATTGAAACACATGTAGTTGAGTGTTTCAAGTTGTCAGCTAGTATGCATTAAAACTAGTCAGCACCCAATTGTATTTTCCAATACCACTTTATCAGGTAGTGGAAGTAGTTTCTTGAAATAATTGTGAGCATAACAGCAGGTGTGCTTATTCATTCCATGAAGAATTTTACTCATATGAAACAGTTGAAGGAGTCATCACAAGAATAGCAGTTTGAATAATGCCAATCTGAATAAGAGTCATGGAAATGTAGCTGGAGGAATGAGGTCACATTAAGTACAGGTGGGAAAAAATGCAGTGCACTAGTTAAACGAAGATGGCATATACACATGTAAAAGTGACCATTCCACATCAAGACTGAAATGATTTACTATAAAACACAATGATACCACTTGATGCACAATCATATGCATTTGAAGTCTACTAAGAACTAATATCTCTCTCGAAAGTGAAGCCCATTGCAAATACTTTGCTCTAGATTACCACTGAAGACTCATATAACCCTGGAAATACACCCATAATCGATTGTGTATTTCGCAGTTAACACCTATCCAGTTTGTTTGATAAATCAACAGATAATTTCACAGACATACAGTCAAGGTCTGTTCACTTATTTTCTCAAACCACTTATCTCTCTTTCTATTTTGAGTTTTATAATTTCACTGGTCAGCCTCACTTTGTACATATTCTCACAATTTTCAAACTATTGTGAAGCTGTCTTCTTTGTTCTGTATTTGTCTGCTGGTATTTTGCGAAATGCTTCAAATCTGACGACGTTGTCATCTCAATTAAGTGACTTTACACTTGTCTTGTCATATTATTATTATTTATTATTTCCTTTAGTTCCTAGAGGAACATAGGGCTTCAGCCATGCGTCTCCACTGCGTTCGGTTCTCTGCTAGAGTTTTCACCTGGCTCCAGGTCTGCCCACATGCTTTCATCTCATCTTCACATGACCTCCTCCAAGACACCCTTGCACTGACGACCAACTCGCCACCTCCCTTTCGGGTTCCACTCGAGGGCTTGTCTAGTGATGTCACTTGCTGGTTTACTCAGAGTGTGGCCAATCCATCTCCATTTCTTCCTGCCTATTTGTTTCACAATCGGTTCCTGGTTGGTTCGCTCCCAGAGATCTTTGTTGCTGATCCTTTCCGGCCATCTGATCTTGAGTATTGAGCGAAGACAACTGTTAATGAAGGTCTGTAGTTTGTTTGAGATGCTCTTTATGACGCGCAGTGCAAGTCTCTGATCCGTATTGTAAGTAGCACGGACTTCACATTGGAGTTGAAAATCCGGATCTTATTTCTGATGCTGAGTGTTGTTGACCTCTACACAGACTTGAGAGTAGTGTAAGCTTTTGTGGCTTTTCCGTTTCTTGCTTTTATATCCTCGTCACTTCCGTTCTCCTGTAGTTGAGACGATGCTTCCCAGGTAGGTAAAGGAGGTTGTTTCTTTCAGGTTCCTTTCATTTATGCTGATTGCTGTCTGTTGTTGTTGTTGGTGGTGTTGGCCAGGGATCTTCATCACCTCCGTTTTCTTTATGTTCACCTGAAGTCCTTTCTTTGATGCTTCTTCTGCCAACTTGTTACTTTTCACTTGCATATCTTCCAGTTTGTGTGAAACCAGGCATATATCATCGGCGAAGTCCAGAGCCTCCAAGTTCTTTGTGTGAGTCCATTTTATGCCTGTTCCCCCATTGCCCGCTGTTTGTCACATTATCCAGTCTACCGCAATCAGGAAAATCATTGGCGATAGTAGGTAACCCTGTCTTACTCCTGTCTTCACTTCGAAGGATTCCGTGAGCTTCCCGTTGTGGATTACTTGGCATGCAGCGTTGTCATACAACTGTTGAATGAGGTGTATAATTGTCGGTGGCACCCCGTAGTAGCGAAGTAGTTGCCAAATCACCTCTCGATCGACGCTGTCGAAGGCCTTTTAAAAGTCGATGAAGTTGAGATAGAGAGGTGACTGCCATTCCAAGCTTTGTTCAATGATGATCCGTAGTGTGGCGATTTGATCAATACATGACTTGTTTCTCCTGAATCCAGCTTGTTCTGGTCGAAGTTTTTCGTCCAGGGCTTGTTTGATCCTTTCCAGGATGATGCGGCTTAGTATTTTGCTTGGGATGGACAGGAGCATAATTCCGCGCCAGTTCTTGCATTGACTTAAGTCTCCTTTCTTTGGTAGTTTGAATAGGTATCCTTTCTTCCAATCCTCGGGTACTTTGCCTTCTTTCCACACCTTCTCCAGTAGTGGCGTCATCAAGTCTGCTGTTGTCATATGTTGAGGCCATTCTGATATATATACGTATGCATATATATTGACTTGTTTGAATATTCTTCGCTCTATGGTCTTTTTCAAATTTTGTTAAATATTGATAATCCATACTTTCGTTTCGTTTCTACTGCTTCTTATGTTGATATTTCTACAAACTGTGCTCATCGTAACAGCTTTCATATTTTCTAATATATTATCGAAATGAAAGTCGGGTTGTTTGAATGAACAAACATTGGAGCACTTAGTGATCACTTGTCTAATTCGACTAATTTTTATGATTATTTCTACGTGGAATAAGCCACACTGCATTAGACAGTGCTTTTAGTTGTACAACAGAAGAGGCATTGAGCAAAATGAGTCACCCTTTTCCGTTATCATTCTCATCATTCTCATGTTACACGTTCACATGTATTGACAGGATTGCACAGCATCCAACTCAAATCGAACGATGGTCAGGTTAAGATCAGTGTCTCAAGGAGTAGAGATGCAATATTAGGCAGGAAGACACGACAATATGACCTGAAACTAAATTTCGTGTCAAATAACAGTGCAGAAAATTCTGTTGTAAGTTCAACGACTGGACAAAAGTCCTTTGTATCTATAGTTCAGGATTTAACGTTTGAATTGCCATTGCGTAGTCTCGAATAGCTTGATTCGCACTCCATTTGTTAAGACATTTTTGCATATCATTTTCCCGTCCTTATCAGACAGACTAAACGCAATACACGTCAGGTTATCAATCAGCTCGAACTTGATTCCTGCATTCAAACGGAAGTAAAAGAAATTTGCGAACTCTACCCCCAACCTTTTGTTTCATTTCTCAATATCATATTTTATTAAGTGTTCAGTATTTTGCTATCCGATATTTGGTTCTATCACTGTTTAGCTGCAATTATGAAGGTTTAATTCACCATATCTTGCAAGTATTTTTTAACAGGTTGAATTTGCAGTACGACTTCTTTGATTATTCAGATAGCAAGATACTGATAAGGTGTCAGTAAAAACAAAAACGGATCTAATGCATCTTACCATAAATTTTACTATTTTATGTTTCATATCGGAAGATTGAAACTCGTAACAGTCTTAAAATGAACAGATCAGTTATCAAGTTAGGTAGTAGTCTGGAAGGTCGATAGATTTCATTTGCAATCACTTTGTTATAGGCGATTACTGAGGATAGATTCCGTATCAACAACACAGAAGTCATTGGTTGCTAATTTACCACGATCCATTGGCTATCTCGGACAACCTGATCAAAATAACTCTCGCTGTTGGATGACATAAACAAATAACCCTGAATCCACATTTACTGGTATTACATATTGTCAGAAGTCTGCATCTTTAAAGGAATTTATTATTCCAAGCATTTCAGTGGAAATATTTCAGACTGCAGTACTAATCGACACAGATGAGAATATTTCGGGGAGCTTTCATTTACTCATAATTCCAAACACACTTAACAAGCTTGAATTGTACGTCAGCGACAAACGCTTGTTGACCACCTTTGATAACCTGAAACCAATTCCTTTCAAGACCGTCGGTGATTTAGAAGCAAATGACTTATTAAGAGCATGATTGATGACTGAAGGTGAATGAGTGAAAGCAGAATACTGGGTGGAATGCTCTTTATCTTATTCGCTCAACAAAGTGAATGTAAACCGAATGAAGTCCAAGTTAGTCAAAACCATGTTACATTGACAGTGGAGATAACGTAACGATAATAAAATGAGACGTGGTCCTGAATTTGAGGTCAGATATCAAAGTGTAGGAGCAGTTAAAATCAACACCTACAGCGAAAAATGAAGTATATTGAATACAACAAGTTTTCCTGCAGGTAGCGACTAAGGGATGATGATTTCCGAAAGTATCTTCTTCGATGTGTTGCTGCCCAACCTTCATCCTCCAACCAATCAAACAAAATTCTCTACAAAACCAATACTTGATTATTACCGCTCTGTTTTAGAGTGAGCAGACAGCGGATTATACAGTTATATTATCTGACCAATATATTCCTAGCGTGAGATATATAATCTATGCTCTGACTAGATGGCGCTTGTCAATAGAATTCCAATGACCTAATCTTTAGTCTCCTTCAGATTTGAATGTCTGGTTTACATGTCGTGTGGGAAAAAGTGACTTGAAGTATGTCTGCAGCGGTCCGAACATACTGGCTGGTTTTGTGACTTAATGGGTGAATTTACACTACTGAGGCTCCTTGACCCAACCAAGGGTCGAACGAAAGGCCCACAACTTACGAAGTAAGCTATATGATTTCTCAGCCAATGGGTTGAGAGTGAATGGCTCGTTAATTCTCACAATGGAATTATTTGAAATTCCTGAAACAACCAAACTATGATTATTATTTGAAAGCATTATGTAATCCAAAATATTCTGTTTCGGAAAATCGACAAAGTGAGATTGTAAATACTGTCAAAATGTGACAAATCCACCTACAACTAATGATTTCATATCATGTCATCCCACTTCATACATGAATAGAAAGTACTAATTCTTTTCAATACCAAAATCAATAAATGAATGAAAGAATAAAGTGACTAAGTTCACCGTTAACGTGGACGAATGCTTCGCTGTCATGATAGGTGGAATGAGAAACCACAAAATATCCATAGTCTGTTTGTCAATCACTTCCATTTTGCCTCTCCTGTTAGGCAGTTCCTATGCTGAGAAATCGGATACTCCAACATCACCCAGAATACTATTAATTGTCACAGGTATATTAATCAAACAGAGATGATGACATCAAAATAATCAGTCAAACAACTCGGTCCTGATTATTTAATCATAATCGGATTTCGCATTAATCAATACAGAAACAGCGATGTTGAGACGATTCCGGTTATTTTGAAAACATGACACTATTCTCAGTCAAACCCTTTCCAACTCATGCTGACATCTGTGCAGTGTTAGCTCTGATTGGTGCCAAAATCAAATTCAGACTTCACTACACACATACACACATACATACATTCGTGTATTGATTAATATATGCTGGTGATCTGAATCCAAATCAATCGATTCTCAGGATCATTCTCGGTTCTATTCGATAAATCTATACGACAATCATTGAAATTGAGACTGTCTGTTCTCAACAGGGTCAATGGTGTATATCTGAATCCACCTACACACTGAACGTCACACAGGGTCTAACATGCACGGTGTCAGAGTGGAATGGAACAGGTGTCGTCATCAGTTAACTTTCATTGCAAGTAGGAAACACAATATTGTGGAAGATGTTAAAATGCAACACTCGAATTGATTGGGTGAAATGATTCAATGTTTGATTCGGCGAAGTACTAAGTTAATGGATCAGTGTTCCCCAGCAGTAATTAGAGAGAAATACTCATATGACTAGAGGGTAAAATATAGTGAATCGCTGGTGGCTCTGGCGTCAACGGTGTGAAGTGGTCATCTGGTGTTTGAACAACATCATCGTGGTGAGTCAGCTATTTGACTGGTCATATTAGGCAGTGCTAAACACAATCCTTGATCTCATCGGTGTGTCGTATAATGATTCACGCTAAATTTCTATTTCTGACTTATTAAATGATCAGGACCGAGTTGTTTGACTGATGTATTTGACCTCAAAATCTTCACATGGCAGTCAGTGTGTGAATTCATTTCTCTGATGAAAACAACCTGTGACAATGAATGGTATTCTGGATGATGTTGGAGTAACCGATTTCTCAGCATAGGCATCACCTAACAATGGAGACAAAATGGAAGGGATTGGAAACGAGCTAACTGATATTTTAGAGAGATGAAAGGCAATCGGTTAATTAACCAAAACACATTTCTGAATGCATTCGACCGATAAGCTCAGTGATAACAAGTCTTCTTTGTATACAAAAGATACACAAATCTAGTCTCCGGATCATTTCCATTCAGGAGATGTTTAGATCTTCTATCATTCGGACCGAAGATCACCGCAGATATTTAAGGACCTGTAAGGAAACATATTTGCATGTGCTTGCTTCACGACGCTTTCATATTGTCAATTGTAGACAGTATTAGAACTCTCTTAATAAAATTGTATTATCTCTCGACATCGAATCACTCTTCACCAACGCTGGACTTACAAAAACCGTTGATTTATTTGCTGATATATAGATGGCAACGAGTTGAACTTTGGAATACTGACGGTATATGTGAAGGAATTAAAAATGATTTCTACCTTTTAAGTACAGTTCACATTCCGTAACACTACAGATAAAAGGACATAATCACAAGTGTATCTTCCTTGGTTTCAATGCTGGAAGAGTGTTTTCTTACAAGTCCCAATATTTGTCTAATTGAGTCAGATATTTGTTATTTCCAACTGCCACCAGGGTGCGTGAGTGACATCCTGATTATGCGTGGTAGAGGATATGATTATAGTCAATCATCACAGGTGTGTATACACTTCTATTCAGCGCGAAAATCCCCTCTTGAAATGAATTCTGAATCTGAAATTCTCCTTCGTGATTTCGAACAAACAAGAAGAGTCGATGATATCTCTACATGTAACAATCAACTGAAAAGTATATACAACTTGATGCCATTTAGGTAGGGATGAATTTTATTTATCTTCATTGTGAATTGCGTCCAACGCACTTTAGAAGAACGTTCTTCGCAGTAACACTCAGTGTATTGCTTTACAGTTTCCCACTGGTCTGCAGAAGCCTGAAAGACAAGATTTGGCCTTTGCCGATATTTTACTCATTTATCAGATTGTTTGCTTCTGTGGGGTCAGATACATCGGTTGATCAACTCACATTCTGTCCGAGAGGGGGTTAAAAGTAGTTTTTTGAAAGGTTGTAGAAAGGTGGCATTACCTGCTCAAGAGATGTAATAACTGTGAGCAACTCTTTGACAATGACCACTGTGCTTCAGAAACTCCTCCCAGAGACTAAACACGTTTGCCTCCTTTGCGTTGTTTGCACTCTAGCCACACAGTTATAAAGACGGTGGTGCTGCATGCATGCTCGAATTCTCTAGCCATATGTAATACCATGGAAATGACTCCGTTATTTTCAACAAATCTGATTTTGTTTATCTCATTCTCAGTCTTTTATTCTTCCAAGCACCTGAGTAATACTACATTTCCTTCCTTTCTATTCGCATCCTGATTGCAGCTCATCCATCACATAATTAGTCTCATTACAGGGCCATGTTACCTTTATTCAACTTCTCTTACATATTGATTAATATTAGCAACTTGGCACACGACTATCCATGTCTTCTTTTGCTACAGTATTTTTGTGGAAGAAACAGTTGTGCGTAAATATAACTAGAGGGAATTAGGTCTTCGCTTGATTTCTTTTTTCCCATTCATGTGTAGGTGAGGGTAATTTATCAATAAAGTGACCTGGATTTATCTTCACTATCACATAAATGTCTGTGTTTACGATTGATTGATTGTCTCATTTTTTTGAATCACCTGCATTTCACTAATTGACTTCACTGACAGTAAAATATTCCCTGTCTCTGAAGTAGATATCACGTCGCTTATACAGGCGTTTATATCAGGTGTCTACTCGAGAAATACAGCCTCGATATACTACTCGGTTGACAGTGACTTGTAGTGGAATCCAAGATACTCATTTCTTCATACTGATCTCCATGCATCGTTGAATCATCTGTACCAGGAGGCAGTGCATCAACACAGACTGATCATTTCGGAACAATATGATCAATCAACGGAAACACGAATTGCCATGAGCTAATAAAGACTGTGCAAATTAACTATAAGTACTGTATAAGAAAGCTGTTACATTCTAAGTACAATTACATTTATGAAGTGAAGTGAAAAACGCTCATGTACCTGTCAGTCTCAATCTGAAGTCAGTTATAAATGAAGACGAAGCATATTCATACATCTTGCAGAGAAGTGATGTAACAAGTGACGAGTAGAACTGTTATGCCTCACCATTACTATGCATCAATACGGAGAAAGGGTTAGTGGACAGTAAAGAGTAACAAGGGAACCAATGATATCCCAAATAATAAAATAAAAACAAACAATAAACTTCAGTGCAGTGAAGTACTCTGTGCAATTTATTTACAGTGTATGAAGTTTTAATTTACATCGAAGTCTGAATCCATTTCCGTGGAAGTATGGAGGCTTTTGAAAACAGGTTGAGTAAGAAATTTCAAAACACTTATAAAATTGTGAAAAAAGGAGAAACACATTCTCTCACCAACATATGCCAGTCGGTTGAAATCTTGTCTGGAAGTATAAAATACTACTTTATCCAAACTAAGTATGATTTCTAGAACAGTGTAAGTCAGAGTAGACGGTGACATCAAAGTTTGCATCCAACCGATTACTTTTCATCTCTTGTATAACTTTCTCCATAACATAATACTCTGTACAGTCATAAGCAATAGGCTCGAAATCATCATCAAATTTGTTGGCGAGAAATTCCGGTCGTGATGGTATGTACGGGAGATTTCCGGCACCTATAATACACACAGAGCGACGAACTCTGGAACTTTTACAGCCTTCGTCGAACCATGTCACATAACGTGCAATGAATCGTTTTCGTCTATCTGAGTAATTCGTTTCATGAATTTCGTTGCAAGCAGCTGGTGCACCGAGTGATGGATCGTGGGTTAACGTTGGGAAAAACAATTCATCCGGATGCTTCTGCAAGTGTCTTTCTGCTTTCATAGCATCGAGTATTTCATTCGCTTTCGGGTCAGTTTGATAGAAGTGTACAAATTCTCGTTTCAATGCCATATAGAAACTGCCTTTGCTCCAGATGATCTGTGAGTAATCAGAAAGAGACATTGTTGAAATATTTTATTGTGTGTGTGTACATTCATTGTTACTAAATTGCATAGTGAAGTGAAACAGTACCATTGGGTGTTTGAAACAAAGCTTTCTATACGATGTCACTGAAATCAATGAGAAAGCGGAACACTACATTCCATCAGGATTCAAATCACAAGGCTTTGCATGCCATCCGCGCATCTGGTAGCTTAGCTGATAGAGCATAGAACTAGTAATTCGAATAACACTGGTTCTTCACCCACCACCAACCAGATCCCTGTTCTAACTGCAGTTGTCACACACTTCATCAAATTCAAGGTAAGAAGATATGCCATATAGAAATGTGTGGGTGTTCATCACTTCTCAGCTGTCGACATCATGGAATAGAGTGACTGCACTTTATTTGTGTCTTCTGTTCACCTACCGACTGCACTAGTATAATGAATTGAGAAGATTACAATGTTTTCTATTTAGCATCAGCGATCATTGAAGTCATGAGTTAAACAGAGAGAATTTGGTGAAATGAGAGCAGGTGCACTACACTGGGCATGCAAAGAAGTAGCAATTGATAACGACTTTGAATGGCGTTTGTCAGTGGCATCATTTATCAGAAACAACTAGTGCGAACCCATAAAAATGACCACTTTTCCCAGTTTATAAGTTCAACATACATTCGAACAGGTTTCAGGTTTATCAACAGTGTGCTCGATAAGTTGGTGGTTAATCGCCAACATAATGGAGAAGAGAATAGTACTCATCAACTTGCATGTTAAAATGTGACATAGAGTTACCATGGAAGAAGTGATGCAAATTACAATCAGTTAGGTTTCAATATACTGATCTGAAAGACGACGTTTTCAAACTGACACATTTAGACACAGACAGATTAAAATGAAAAACATTTAGGTGTAACGGTGGTTCAAGAGTAGAATTCTCGCCAGCTACACACGTCGTCTAGGTTCCATTCGCAGTCGATGTATCCCTAACACTCGCCCAGTTGTTATTGAGTGCGGAAAAGAACAGAGGTTAGGGCGTGAAGGATAAAACTTGTGTACTGTAGTAGAGTGTATTCCCATTACAGGTATTTATTTTGATAAAGTCTAGTGTTTATCAGTAATATTAAATGATGGTGTTTGGAGCACAATTCATTGATGGATTTTATAGGATATTTTTTGATACCAATGTGAGAACAGAAGACAAGAGCCAGGCAACAGATCGTCTATTTAGGAAATCAACAGATATTTATAAATTTTCATATACATCATTATAGATTATTTAAAGCGAAGAACCACAGTCTTCTGATTTCGTGTTTCTCAGTAAAAGTTAATCTTTCATCTGTTTGTGGCTGTTTCTTGAATGTCAGATCATCTACATGCTAACTGTATCCGCCTAATCAAAGTGTGCTGTGGTTGGTCGTGGAATCAGTCTTTGTTCAAATTTGTCTCACGACCAACATTGAGGACGTGAACATTGACGTGAAGCACTGTCGACCAATTTGGCTAACAGCCAGCTCTCACCACACCGACACTTCATCTATCTGTTTCATTTCATCATTTAGGTCATTTTTGTACCACTTGGTGCTACTTCTCGCTTTTTCGGACACTCACCATTAAGGTCTTTTTGTACTACTTAATAATTATTCTCGATTTGTTGGGCACTTATCTAAGCCTGCCTTAACAGTTAACGGATGAGATGAATTATAGTCTAAATATCTATTGGAATGCGTTGGTTTCTTACAAACACTAGTGGACAGTTCACCGTCTTCCATTCGTCGTTATATTTTACAATCTAACATAGCTAATTCTCCTTGTCCATCTTCCGATTCAAATGTGAATTTCATTCCCTTTACTATTGAGTTAAATGTGTCAAGAAGCTAGAGATATGTTCTGTTTCAACACTGTGGAAGTGTCATCCACATATCTCCACCATACTTTTGGAGTACGATTGAATGTATTGAGAGCAATATTTTCCCAGCTGTTCACTAGGAAGTTCAGAAAAGGCCATATGCAAAATGAAAATAATTGTGAAACTAGTAGTGGTAACATAAATAAGAGAGAATATAAGGTAGAGATTATATGGTATGAGAGTACCATATAACAGGGCGACATCTGAGACCCTATGTAGGATTAGAGTGGTATTTAAGCCTTCAAACTCACCCAGGTAGGACAAGCTCTGTTGGGTAAAACGACGCTGTAGGTTGACCCAATTAGACAAAATAATATAATTTGCAAAATACTCTGCAATGAATGTCAGTTGAGTCAACCAGATAGGTCAAACTAGTAGGTTGGGGTTGGTCAGATTGTTGGAACATAAGAATTTAGCCAAGATAAGAATGGTTGACTCCGAGAAGATAAGTAATTTAGACAAAAGCTCAGCGACTGCACTGCACTGCATGCATTAACACACAACCACACAAAAGGATAGGAGAGGGTTAAAATTCCAAGAAGTAATCTAGATAGGTGGAGAGGGAGTTTGATTACTGAATCCTTGTTCATCGAGTCTACACGAAACACGTGCAATCAGAATGACTCATCACTGATGCCGGAAATATGGAAAATACTACTACTACCAATCAAATCAAGCGATGGAAAATAATGGAATTATATAAACGGAGTTAGAAAGATGTGTGAGTATCTTGATATGATTATGAGCGATAAATTGTGCTCGAAACGTCATCAGTAAACATTACTGCATGACACTGTGAGACTTTATCAAAACAAATTTTACCCATAATGGAATTAGGGCATGAAGTGCGTAACACTTTAAACTGAGTGTACGTTTTATCAGATTACGTTCGACTAAAAGTTCATGGTCGTAGATAACGGAATATGAAAACAAATGTGTATACACAGTATACCATATTTTGTATGTAAGAGTAAACAGTTGTTAATCATTTGTTAGCCTCTCCATAAGAAGATGTGGACAATCGGGAATTGACACCAAATATGAGTAATTAGTGATACATATCCATTTTTATCTATTAATTAGGATTTGCCATGCACCAGCTAAAATTGCACTTTCACATCTGTTCACACTGTTGGAATTCACCCATATGTGTTGGGCTTCCGCAGTCAGTCTTTCTTTATTCGAACCAAAACCTTCCAGTAGAACCTTACTCCTTTCAAGTTGGACTTTGTGTCTCGTTTCTATCGAATGCAGTGCAATCGCTCATCTGCTTCCTAGCTTCTTTGAGTCTGCAGGGGTCTTTCGAACCACCTTCAGACATTGTTTATGCTCTTTCACTGTTTTATGCACCTGTCTGGAAGTTTCTCCTACATACACGGCGCCTAGCGCACGCAATTCTGTTGTATGTCTTCTACTATTTTATCCTCAACTTTCATCTGTGACGAGCGTAATGTGTTAGTTGCACGAAAATACACTCTTATTTTATGATTGTTGGGGATTCAGTTTATATTAAACAATGTTTCTTTCAGGTAGGCAATCACATCTGTACTAACACACTTCGTAGCAACACGTTTCAGTTTACCCTTATCTTCACAATTTAAATGTCTTTTCATAAAGGCCGAAAAATTTCAGATGCCTGAAAAGTAGACCACTTATTCAGTTTTAATACACTACTGAACACATCTGTCATTTTGAAATAATAGAGAAGATTTGTAGCTCAGGAAGATGATTTGCAATTAAAAGTGTTCTATGAGCTGGTTGGTTTAGTCAATAAATATGTGAAGATAGCAAACAGGAGACGCAGTTACATCACGCATGAAGAAATTTAAATCATTTCAATTTCTGCTAAATATGGCGCTGAAGATGTTGTCAGGAAGGAAGACGAAAGCTTCGCGAAAAAACCAACCAGCTCACAGAACACTTTTAATCGCATACCTGTCATTTGAATGACCGGTTTATATTTCTGTTTAGATTAATGGAGAAAACGGAGAGACACGAAAGATCAACAGACGTTTTTCGAGTGTTGGTCATCCAGAAAGCAAATGAGATGTAACATATGACAACATCTTACCGGGAATGTGAAATTCTTCGCAGGCCATCGGGATGGATTATGCCTCGGACCTAGACCTTCAACAACATTCGACCCATTGATTGCCTTCAAAGCTGTTACCAACTCCCAGTTGGTTCTCAGTGGCAATTCCTGTCCACTCACATTCAAAATGTATTTCCACTTGTATTCAGTCTTCTTCATCAATTTGTCAGCACAGAGAAGAAACACTTCGAGGATGGAGTAATAACCCCATTGAACATCAATACTTTCCGATCGATTCACTACCATTACATTTGAACCAAAACAATTGGCTAGTGCCGACACTTCATTATAAAATGATTGTGGCGACTTAGAGTCAACGTGAATGCAGTACAGATTGTGTTGTCTGTGTATCAATCGGAGTAATCGAGACACCTGTTTGATGTTCTTGTCTACAGCTATACTGAAGGCTAGCGGGAAATATTTCTCCTCCATCGAGGACTGAACTACATGTCCATTGAATAACTTAAATTCACGACAAACATCGGTATTGGATAAATTTGAATACTTCACGTCCCATTTCATCTGGACACTTTCAATAACTCCTCGACTAGAATTTTTCACAGGGTTTCTGAAGAAATATTCGCATACACTTTTGAGTTCACCGTAGCGTTCAATTGATAATTGGTGCTTATTATATCCGGAATCATTTGTCGAAGAAAATAAGCGATATAATATGAATAAGAATGTGAGTAAATAAATCCCTCGGATTGCATCTCTCAGTAGACTGTGATGATTGAATTTAGTTAAGAATCTCTCCATTCGCAAGATGATTGTTTGAAGTTTATGTAAATACATCCTTTTCCATTAATCAGTGAAGAATTACACAAGTACGTATCAACAATAACTCAAATGAATAATGAGTGATAAAATTGAATTCCATGTCTAGTTGAGAATTATTAATGTGATCTTTATGCTTTGTGGAGACCAAATCGTACACATCTACGTGTTGAACGCTCCGTATTGAGTAAAATATTTCAAAGAAGAATACTGAAATGTGATTTGATAATAACCATGATAGCAAATAATTGATTGCTTAATTCACAAACTAACTAACTAACTAACTAACTGACTGACTGACTAACTGACTAACCAACTAACAAGCTGACCATTTGACATAATTGAAAGTTTTCAAAATATTGTAAGCTAAACAAAATACATAAATAAATACACTAGCTAGTCTCATTAAAAATTCTACTAATTTCACTAAACACCATAGATGTACTACTAATACGTGCACAGATTCAATTTTCTTCTGAATACCGAATGCGTTTTAATACTAGTCGGCAAAAACCCACAACACAGGGTCACCCTTTCATTGACTGATCAATACAAAGTAACCAGTATTAGAGTGTTAGGAGATTAACCAGCACAGTACAGTTTTAATTAAACAGCAGAATGCTTTTTGAATTATGTCTCATGTTAACTGGCACTGTGCACCAAGATTTATCTACAGCTAAAACAGGGCTGTAGTGTCATCAGATATCCAAACACACGCCATCCATCGCCACAGTTTCAGACGTTGTCACTGAGTTTCTGACCTATTTCATGATCAGCTAACACCGAGTACATATCTGTGCTGACAGGATTTCGTGCTCACAAAATCATATCAGTGTTACTTGTACAATGTAATCGATTCTGAATGGTCATCACTGCCTACGGTGTTTCAGTCATATCTAACCGACAGTTTCAAGTTACTATGAGAAATAAGTGCACTGCTTCGTGTAAGGTCCCTTCAATCATCATGTTGCATTGATCTGCGTGGTTTGCTGAAGCCTGAGTAGAATAGTGTGTATACCAGTATAGGTAGGAAAGACTCCTAAGAATGACAGGCAGTAAGTGCTGCAGTAAATCTTCTCAATAAGATTCTCTTATGAAAGAACTTGTTGTTTAAGAGGATAGGAGCTGTCTAAAGTTGATGAATGATGACGTGACTAAGTAGGTGTGAAAAGAAGGTAACAATTACACTCAAGAAAAATCGAACAGAAAGTGATGTGACAATTGAAGGGTAGAAATATTTATGGAAATCACATTGAAGAACTGGTCAAATAAGGCGTGATTTTGGAGAACACAAGGGAAATAATTTAGAACCACCATTTACATAGTGGGGTGAAAATAACGGTTTTTAAGTCATCAAAGCAGTTAATTGACAGAAGTCTACAAGAGATTGTTAGCCAAGAAGAACTGAGAATTTTCGAGTATGAGAGGGGTTGAAATAACGACGGTAATCAAAATGAATTAATTTGTAGGGGTTAGCAGTAAGTTAGTACATAATCGACAATTTGTAAAATAATGATGTTTAAGACGGATAGACAAATGCATTACGTAGGAACACAAAGACACCAATCAGTTAACTGAGTTAGTTGGAATAGTAATCATAATAAGGTAACCAAGTGAATGACAACTGAAATACATGTATGTAAATATTTAATGTAGATGGCCAAGTCAGGAAATGGGGTTGACCAAATTTATTTTGAGAATGCAGATTTGGATTGTTCAGACGAACTCCGAATGCTTCTTTTGTATGTTAAAGTCCTACTCGTACAGCATGCGAAAGGTTGAATGAAGTAGAATGAATGACTTCCAAAGCTCTGTTATCACCAGTCTGATTCGCAGTATCGATGACATAAGCCAGTACTAGCTGTGTATGTCTTCATTCTGTCCTTTGCCTAACCAAGACAGGAAGTGTTTAGTGATTCGTTGATGAGCTTCAGTAATCATACGCCGAATGTAACTAGCTCTACATGGTCAGTCAAACTGATAAATACACATGTGTCAATGTTGGTGAACATTGAATGGACAACACATGGTTTGTGTATTAGAACTGATCTCCATTTGGCGAGAAAGAAGAATGACGGCCTTCGTCTAGTCATATCCCGGTTGAGCGAATACTTGAGAAAAACGATAAGAAACTCTGCGCTTTGTAACCCTGTTGTTGTGGTTCGTTGTTGGTGAAGAAGTAAGCAGTCGTGGTATTGTCAATCCGTTTTTTGATATTTTTGTGACAATTACCACATATATTGTATACTGAGGCATCAGTTATTCTTCTATAATCGGTTATAGGTTCATGATCTTATGGGATCTGGACATTTGACAACATGAAAGGAGGAGGGAATATGGTGGTTCGTCTCGGTTTCAGAAAATTCAGCAATCGGCAGCGAAGAGTCCATCTGTTCTCTCTTGCATTAGGTGTGCCTGAGCTTAATAAAAGACATTGTGATAAATAATTATTGTTTCACCTGTCATTGACCGAAAGATTGAATTTTACAAGCATATCCACAATCTGAGTAAGTTCTTGATGCTGCATCTTCTATTCGTCTGTTGTTTCTCTGTCATAAATCAACCACTATGAGTCGCTACCGGTAAAATACTGGTCAGTGGGTGACGTGGAATTGAATGTCAGAGGAGACATGGGTTCCCTCAAGGTTGCAGATACGCCTTGTTGACTGGTGAGTGGCAACTAGCAAGAAACCAAGGTTGAAGGATTCCTGCGAATTGCCTCCCACCATCTAATATCATCAGGTATATTTGTTCATGTCATCCAACAGCGAGAGCTATTTTGGCCAGGCTGAGATTGACAATAAATCGTGGTAAATTAGCATCCAGTGACTTCCATGTTGTTAATACGGAAGCTGTCCTCAATGATCGCCTATTGCAACATTAAATATACCAGAAATTTCAATGTGATTGCAAATGATATCTATCGACCCTCCAGACTACTACCTTGCTTGCTAGCTGATATGTTTCACTAGAACGTTTATGGGTTTTCACGTTTTCGATGTGAAAAATACAGGAGTAATATTAATGGTAAGATACACTGGATCCGGTTTTGTTTTCATCGACAGATTATCAATATTTTGCTATCTGAATAGTCAAAGAAGTCGTACTGCAAACTCAACGAGTAAGGAAAATATATACAAGGCATGATGAATTGAGCCTTCTTAATTGTAGCTAAACAACAAAAGAACCAAATATCGGATAGGTAGATAACACATATTTAATTGAGATATGTTATGAACAGGTGAAACAGGTCGAGGGCGGAATCACTGAAGTAGTTTTACTTCTGTTTGAATGCAGAAATTAGTTTCGAGCTGAATGGTAACCTGACATGTATTTCGTTTAATTTGTCTGATACTGACGGGAGAATGATATTCAAAAGCAAGTCTTACCAAACGAAGTGCGAATCAAGCTATTCAAAACTACGTGATCCATGTCAATTGAAACGTTGAATTCTGAACTATGGATACAAAGGACTTTTGTCCAGTCATTGAACTTACAACAGAATTTTCTGCACTGACATTTGACACGCAATTTAGTTTCAGGTCATATTATCGTGTCTCCCTGTCTAATATTGCATCTCTACTACTTAAGACTCTGATCTTAACCTGACCATCGTTCAATTTGAGTTGGATGCTGTGCAATCCTGTCAATACATGTGAATGTGTAACATGAGAATGATGAGAATGATAACGGAAGAGGGTAACTCATTTTGCTCAATGCCTCTTCTGTTGTACAACTGAAACCACTGTCTAATGCAGTGTGGCTTATTCCACGTAGAAATAATCATAAAAAACAGTCGAATTAGACAAGTGATCACAAAGTGCTCCAATGTCTGTTCATTCAAACAACCCGACTTTCATTTCGATAATATATTAGAAAATATGAAAGCTGTTACGATGAGCACAGTTTGTAGAAATATCAACAGAAGAAGCAGTAGAGCAGAAACGAGAGTATGGATTATCAATATTTAACGAAATTTCAACAAGGCAATAGAGCGAAGAATATTTAAACAAGTCAATATATATGCATACATATATATATCAGAATGGCCTCAACATATGACAAGACAAGTGTGAAGTCATATAATTGAGATGACAACGTCGTCAGATTTGAAGCATTTCGTAAAATACCAGCAGATAAGTACAGAACAAAGAATACAGCTTCACAATAGTTTGAAAATTGTGAGAATATGTAGTAAGTAGGGCTGACCAGCGAAATTATAAAACTCAAAATAGAAGGAGAGATAAGTGGTTTGAGAAAATAAGTGAACAGACATCGACTGTATGTTTGTAAAATTATCTGTTGATTTATCAAACAAACGTAATACACAATCGATTATGGGTGTATTTCCAGGGTCATGTGAGTCTTCAATGGTAATCTACAGCAAAGTATTTGCAATGGGCTTCACTTTCGAGAGAGATATTAGTTCTTAGTAGACTTGAAATGCATATGATTGTGCACCAAGTGGTATCATTGTGTTTTCTAGAAAATCATTTCAGTCTTGATGTGGAATGGTCACTTTTACATGGCTATATGCCATCTTCGTTTAACTAGTGCACTGCATTTTTTCCCACCTGTACTTAATGTGACCTCATTCCTCCAGCTACATTTCCATTACTCTCATTCAAATTGGCATTACTCAAACTGCTATTCTTGTGATGACTCCTTCAACTGTTTCATATGAGTGAAATTCTTCATGGGATAAATGAGCATTCCTGCTGCTATGCTCACAATTATTTCAAGAACCTACTTCCACTACCTCAATAAGTGGTATTGGAAAATACAAATGGGTGCTGACTAGTTTTAATGCATACTAGCTGACAACTTGAAACACTCAACTACAAGTGTTTCAAGTCTACGATGTACATACTCGTTTTAATCTTCAGATTTCATATAACTGATTGAGATTCAATGAAGTGGAATACAATCACATCATACTCCGTGTTAAGTGTCCTTCTTTCAATTTTGTTTCAGTCCATGGTGCCTGATGAATACATAAATACATGGAAATATGTGGCTGTGGTATAAAATCCGCAGAGAAGCTGCTCAAAATCTAGACTGACAAATTCTCGTGAACTCAAACATTGATTAGATAATAACGCAGGAGATACGCAGATTCTTCAAACACATCGACTGGAAGGTGTACGTAATTCAATTCGCTGACGAATTAAAAATTCAGAATGCGGGAGCTTCAAATTTACTGACAAATTTGATGTTGAGATCTCAGCAACATAGTTTCCTATGCAAACCAAAAGTATTCAAATCAATACACGGGTTCTGCTTGATACTAAAAATGGAAATCACGGAAACAAACGAGATGGCTAAATGGATCAACTGGATGATATTTTCCTTCGTAGATCACAAAAACGTCGATCTGACTGGCAAGCTTCACTGTTTGCAATGGATGTTATGCAGCTACTCATATTAATAAGTAGTATATACCATCATATATGAGTGTTTGTGAAATCAGCCAACCACGACAATAAAACGTCTCTAGCACTTAAACACTCACTCTACCACTGACTTACAAATCAATTATGCATGCAGTGTATCTACTCTTTGACCAATCCATTTCAAAGTGAACTTTGATATTATTTCTATATTTCTGTGGTGTTTGATTCATCTACACAAATATAATCAAGTGCACTTTTAAGGGAAGCAAGGCTGTTATTGCCTGATCACTTGAAATAAATAAGATTTTGAAATGACGTGAGTAGTAATTATATGGTTTCATGTACATAAGACGCCTGATAATGTAGATGTGTACTACTCTGCATCTTAGTTCCAGTTATTCTCTAGTGGCCCGTCAACATACTCATTACAGTTCTACAGACAGTCTGTTTGAAAGCGAATATTTCTTTGTTGATATCTGTGAGTGCAGCACTGAGTGATGTCGGTTTCAATATGTGTGAATGTATAAGTTCTTTCTAGATTGTAGATTCACAGTACTGATAGGTGTAGTTTGACACACGACATTGTTTTCGTACTTTCTACCATTTACCAACTCTTTCTGGCTCCTTGACATCTCTAGTAGAACACTGGATTTGAACCTTTGAGGATTCAGAAACAATGTTGCTGACTTTATGGAATGAGGTTGCTAGGCTCACGCCCAATCTTCCCTCTTTTCCTGTCATTCCACCGTCTAGGAAACTGGGAGAGGTTTAAGAGCCAATTGGTCAGTAATCGAAATTAGGCAACTGATTCGGCTGGCAAGTATTTTGTCTCTGATCCTCAGAGGCACGCTAAATATCAATAGTTACGATCGTATCAAAGGGGTCCCCACAGCCTGTCTGTGGCTTAGTAGTTGAATGCTTGACAAATATGCATATGGTCTGGAGTTTGATCCCCAGTCGACGCACACCTTCACCTTACCAAGCCAGTAGGTTGGACATGAGGCTAATAGCTCCATCCCGTAAGAAATAAACACCACTACTGCTGACACGTCGAAGCTCGGGGTTGAAGCCCTACCTTGTACTAAGACCACAGGAAATGAAATATAGAAATAATCTCTGAAATCATATTCTGTGATAAATGCATTTATTGAATTACAGTGTGAGAGACGATTTTGTCCACAACAGTGGCGGTTTCATTTAAGTTTAATATCAAGCAATTAGTTACATTCACAATATGATATCTTCGTTTAACATTTTCATACAGGATCAAAGTTCTCAATGACTTCACTAAATAAAGTGTGCACATACGACATCATGTCAATCTCACATTTCCATAAATGTATGTCTTCCAGCTATAACAATTTCGCACAGCCTCCTCTCCAGCACTGCTCAAGAGTCTGAAGCAAACCTAAAGATAGACTGGAATTAAATATTTGTTCTTGCATTTCATACACTCTAGTTAATAGTACTTTTCAGCAAATAACTGTAGATGCACTTTTCGTAATATTGGACATGAAAATGCTCGAATCGAACTCACAATTGAGACAGCTGACGGTAAAAATCGACCACAATTTCCCTTGGAACCTGCAATCACTCACATCACAATTTGGAATCTGCTGCATAACCTAGATGAGAGACAATTCACAAAGCAAGCAAAATGCATGATGCTGTACACTGCTGACTGATTGATAAGAGTGGATGTATGCCCGGTACACCAACTAGTAGCGCTTGCTAGTCAGATGGAAGTGATACAAACACTGAATGACCGTTTCGCTCGCTTGAGGCCGAGTTCAACCGTGGTGTATCCCGTTTAACCTAGCTCAGTTGAAATCACCCTTCTTTCTATAGCATTAGCCTTCATTTATTCTTCAGCAATTATTGACTGTTAGGTATTCACCATTGAATACGAACGTTACAATAACTTTGAATTGGATAGACGGAATCACTTTGAAACTGCTGAATATGTTAACTAGCAAAGCTTTCGAATTTCCAAAGACTTTCATCAGAGTGTAGATCATTTACCTAATGGCTTAATTTTTTCAAAATGTCAAGCGTGATAACAAGAACAGACAATTGAGTGAAGAGTCTCTTTTCAGCGAATTCCTTCGATTGGCTGTACATCTGAAATTTTGATCAATTATTTTTCTATGTGTGTAGACATTAGATTTTTCAGACAAGATCGAAAGTTGGTTAGAGTTAATGTGTACATCGTCAAATATATCAAAAAATTGGAGGTGAGTGTTGGGTAGTGGTGAAGACTAGTACGTTTCCCCAAGCGCAACGTAATCTGAGAAACGTCCAAAATAATAGGATGTGAATGAAAGATGCAGGAGATACGTGTGGCAAATAATTAATGTAACAAAATAAAAAGAGCAGACAGAAGTTTAGTCAGGAAAATAAAATCGCTCCAAATTATTCTGCACCAGTGTGTCCTCTTTCGCTGATCAAGCATACTATCAGTATTTCAAAAACCAACTCGTTATCATCTATGCATCTGCATATAAATCAACGGTTTCTCTAGGTGCAGCGTTGGTGAAGAGTGATTCGATGTCGAGAGATAGTATAACTTAATTAAACGTACTCATATACTGCATGCAGTCGTCAACATGTGAATGTCGTGAAGCAAGCATATACAAATATGTTTTCTTACAGGTCCTTAAATATCTGCCGGCGATCTTCCATCCGAATGGTAGAAGATCTTGACACCTCTTGAATGGAACCGATCTGGAGACTAGACTTGTGTATCTTTTGTATACAAAGAAGACTTGCTATTACTGAGTTAGTTCATCAGTCGAACGCATTCAGAAATGCTGTTCTTAGTTAAATGTTCGGCATTCTTCTCTCTAAGACAAACGTAAGCCGTTTTCAAGTTCCTTCCATTTAGTCTCCCTTGTTAGGCGGTTTTCAATGCTGAGAAATCGGTTACTCCAACATCACCCAGAATACTATTCATTGTCACAGGTTGTTTTCATCAGAGAAATGAATCCACACATTGACTGCCATGTGAAGATTACGAGGTCAAATATATTGGTAAAGCAAGTAGCTAGCGGTCAAGTTAATCGTCCGGAAATATAAGTTAATCATATATGAGTGTACAGGAACCAGATGAGGTGAAGGATCGCGCTTAGCTAATAATTCAATGTTAACGTCTGTGAGTGCAGCACTGAGTGATGTAGGTTTCAATATGTGTGAATGTATATGTTCTTTCTAGATTGTAGATTCACAGTACTGATAGGTGTAGTTTGACACACAACATTGTTTTCGTACTTTCTACCATTTACCAACTCTTTCTGGCTCCTTGACATCTCTAGTAGAACACTGGATTTCAACCGTTGAGGATTCAGAAACAATGTTGCTGATTTTATGGAATGAGGTAGCTGGCCTCACGCTCAATCTTCCCTCTTTTCCTGTCATTTCACCGTCTAGAAAACTGGGAGAGGTTCAAGAGTGCATCAGTCAGGAATCAAAATTAGGCCACTGATACGGCTGACAAGTTTTCTGTCTCTGAGACGCTCACGCACGCCACTGACTTATATAACCAGTCAAGTATCTCACTCACCAAGATGATGTTGTTCCAACACCAGATGAACATTTCACACCGTTGACACCAGAGTCACCAGCGATTCAGATTTTCTTTCTCTCCAGTGATATGAGCATTTCTCACCAATTATTGCAGGAGAACACTGATCAATTAACTTAGTACTTCGCCGAATCAAACATTGAATCATTTCGCCCAATCAATTTGAGCCTTGGATTTTAACATCTTCCACAATATTGTGTTTCCTACTTGCAATGAAAGTTAACTGATGACGACACCTGTTCCACTCTGAGGCTGTGCATGTGATATTCTGTGTGACGTTCAGTATGGAGGTTGATTCACACACACATACACATCATTGACCCTGTTAAAAACAGACAGTCTCAATTTCAATGATTGTCGTATAGATTTATCGAATAGAATTGAGTATGATGCTGAGAATCGATTGATTCGGATTCAGATCATCAGCATATATTTATCAATACATGAATGTACGTATGTGTGTGTATGTGTGTAGTGAAGTCTGAATTTGATTTTGGCACAAATCAGAGCTAAAACTGCACAGATATCAGCATGAGTTCGAAAGTGTATGACTAAAAATAGTAACATGTTCTCAAAATAACCAGAATCGTCTCAAACTGTTTTGTTATTGTTGTGGAATGAAGTGATTATTATTATATTATTATTATTATTTCACTTCAAATTTGTAGAAAGCAACAGTTTGAGCACAATGTGAGAAGAAGCCAAAAGAAGTAAACAACTGTTAGCAGGAAGCTTGTTTTCAAGTCGAATAGGGACACGAGGGTCCAGACCATGAGGATTCATAGGATGAAACTGATGATTTAGTTGTTTGACTTGAATTGATGGTCACAAGTATTTTCACGAACTAGTTTAACAATAACCTCTGAATACCTTTCATCAACCTGATATATTTTGTAAATTTGTGGACGTCCAAGTGAATGGTGAGTTTTTCGTGACATCAGTGTTATGTCTGAGGAAGTGTCCAGCTGAATTTGAGCTGGTTGATCAGTTAACGATACATCAGGACAGTTCTGATATTTTTCTAATGTATTTATGCTGAACAAATAGAAACTTACCGCTCTTTCGATTCGTTGGAGGATTTCATCATGAGCTGACATTAGTTAGAAAACCGTGGTGAAACATTCAGAGAGTACTCGACAGCTGTTTTGTTCTAGTGCTCCAGAATATTCAGCGGTATGCAAGACTCAAATTGATTGGGCGAAATGATTCAATGTTTGATTCGGCGAAGTACTAAGTTAATCGATCAGTGTTCTCCAGCAGTAATTGGTGAGAAATGCTCATATGACTGGAGAGAAAGATAATGTGAATCGCTGGTGACTCTGGTGTCAACGGTGTGAAGTGGTCATTTGGTGTTCGAACAACATCATCTTGATGAGTGAGCAATTTGACTTATCATATTAATGAGTGCTTAAAGCAACCCTTTATCTCAGCTGGTTCCTGTACACTCATATATGATTAACTTATATTTCCGGACGATTAACTTGACCGCTAGCTACTTGCTTTACCAATATATTTGACCTCGTAATCTTCACATGGCAGTCAATGTGTGGATTCATTTCTCTGATGAAAACAACCTGTGACAATGAATAGTATTCTGGGTGATGTTGGAGTAACCGATTTCTCAGCATTGAAAACCGCCTAACAAGGGAGACTAAATGGAAGGAACTTGAAAACGGCTTACGTTTGTCTTAGAGAGAAGAATGCCGAACATTTAACTAAGAACAGCATTTCTGAATGCGTTCGACTGATGAACTAACTCAGTAATAGCAAGTCTTCTTTGTATACAAAAGATACACAAGTCTAGTCTCCAGATCGGTTCCATTCAAGAGGTGTCAAGATCTTCTACCATTCGGATGGAAGATCGCCGGCAGATATTTAAGGACCTGTAAGAAAACATATTTGTATATGCTTGCTTCACGACATTCACATGTTGACGACTGCATGCAGTATATGAGTACGTTTAATTAAGTTATACTATCTCTCGACATCGAATCACTCTTCACCAACGCTGCACCTAGAGAAACCGTTGATTTATATGCAGATGCATAGATGACAACGAGTTGAACTTTGTAATGCTGACGGTATATATGAAGGAAGTATAACTAATTTGTACTCTTCATGTACCGTTCACTTTCCGTTGTGTTTCAAACAAAAAGAAGTAATCACAATCGTATCTTCCTTGGTTTCATTGCTGGAAGAGTGTTTTCTGACAAGTCTGAGTCAGATATTTGTTATTTCCAACTGCCACCAGGGTGCGTGAGAGACATCGTGATTATGTGTGTTAGGGAATATGATTATAGCCAATCATCACATGTGTCTATAAACTACTTTTCAGCGCGAAAATCCTCACCTGAAATGAATTAGGAATGCGTTCTAATAATAATAATAATGGCTTTATTCCAAACAGTATTTGTGGTACAGGTATGGAATTTTCAGCGTTCATTGCAAGTTTGCATCTAATTACCTCATAAATTTTATAAGGATTTAAAAATATAAAGCAACAACAACAAAAAGAGAAAAGAGAAATAAAAGAAATAAAAAAGAACAGCATTGCATTCACATATTTAAACAATGCACCACAGGATATGATATATAAAATTAATCTGTAATAGAATATATGAGCAACAATATAATAGTAACAAAGAAAGGAGAACAAAAGCTAATGGGAACTATTTGTTAGAGTACCGCAGTAAGTTGATCGTGTCATGCCTAACAGTTTTCTCATCACATAACAGTTGTGCCAGATAAGGTATTGTGGAGTTTTTATACTTGGTGGTCCTGGCATATAGCCTCCTATAGTTGCTTCTTGTTCTACCAGATGAAATGCAAGGAGAGAGCTGCGTATGGAGAGGGTGTTCGGGGTCTGACAATATAGAATTCGCTAGTTTCTTACATGACATTATATGTCTATCCACAATAGTGTTAACCAGTTGGTTTAATGAAATCCCACTTCCCCTACTAAAAGCTTTTAGTGCCCTATGCAGCGAAGCAAAGTCTTTCTTAAGTAGTCCAGGGAAGATTAATGGGGAGCAGTAAAGAGGGATGGGTAGAATACAGGAATTGACAAACTGAGAAAGCAAAGACTGCTTTATACCAGACTGTCTAAACTTCCTAACGTAGAACTTTAAGCGAAACATCTTTCTAGTCACTTGCAAGATGTGAGAGGACCAGGAGAGATCGGAGGAAATACTCAGTCCAAGGTACTTGACATTAGATGTAGTTTCAACCTCTATGCCGTCAATGATAGTGGGACCATGTGAGCTAGCTAGTTGTTGAAGGTCACTTTTTCGTCTGAAAGTAAAATTTACTACCTGACATTTAGACGGATTCAGCTTAAGACCGTTTGAAGAGGATCACTGACTAATTTCCGAGAGAAAGTTATTTAATATGGAACAGTCTGACTGAGAGTTGACAGGCATGGAGACAGAGAGGTCATCAGCATACTTGACAAAATTTGCTACATTAGAATGGGGCAAGTCATGTGAGAAAAAAGAAAACAGAAAAGGAGAAAGAACAGCACCTTGAGGAACACCAGCTAAAGTAAGTGAGGTAGTGGAGGACTTTCCATTGTAGACAGTGTACTGCTTCCTATCAGAAAAGTAGGAATACAACCACTTATTTATCCAGCTCTCACTCTGTGTTGCAGCAAGCTTACTTAACAAGAGAGACCTAGGTACAGAGTCAAATGCAGATGTGTAATCAAGGAAGGCACACCGAAAATATTTGGCTCCTCTATTTAAACTAGAGACTATATTATGATATAGAACTACAGCGGCATCTAAGGTTCACCTACTATGTTTATAGGCAAACTGGTTGGGGTCATTAAAAGGCTTTAAAGAGGGTTCAAGATTAAGTAAAATAAGTCTTTCCATAACTTTTAAAAAAGGTGAGGTAATAGCAATGGGTCTAAACTTGACAGTAGGTCCACTTGTTGATTTGGGCACTGGAACAACCTTGACATTTTTCCATGAGTCAGGAATAATACTTTTGGAAAAAGATTCATTGAAAATGTCGATTAATGGGTAACATAAGATGTCAGCACACTTCTTAAGGATAACAGCAGGAACTCCATCAGGACCAAGGGACTGGGTAGGTTTGAGAGATTGAAGACACTTAAGGACATCATTCGTGTTAAAACATGAGAAGCAGTCATTATTTATACTATTAGATTTGGGAATCATAACATCTGCAGGGATACATATGAAGGATTTATTAAGCATATCAACATCAATGGAAGTATCATTCATTGTTTGCTTACCACCTGTGATTTCCTTTAATAGCTTCCACATATTAGATGATGATTTACATGAAAGAATCTTCTGATTATAGCGAGCATTTAGTCTTTGTAATTCGGCTTTAATTAAAGTGTTCATTCTCTTAACGCCAGATTTATTTCTCATTTTGTACAACCCCTCTTTTTCACGGCGAAGCTTTTTGAGTTGAGAAGAGGCGAAACGGTCCAACTTTAAGAAGATTGTCTCTTTAGGACAACAAACATCAAGACAGAAATTGAGATAATGTGTTATGCTACTAATTGTGTTGTCAAGAGCTTGTTCAGTAAACAGGTCCCAGTTTGTGTCTTTTAACAGTGTCCTTAGATTCTGTATGTTGTCATGTCAATAACATCTGTGTTGTGTTTTCTTTCCAAGGTGGGAGAAGACCCTTTTGTGCAGCTTTCCATATACCTTGGGCAATACTCTTATGATGCAGTGATCAGAGTTAAGTAGTGGGGCTGTTTTCCGAGCTTCAAATATTCTTACGTCATTTATGAACACAAGATCTAGAATATTATCCATTCGAGTCGGGAAGTTGACAATGTTATCATGACCAAGTGAAATAAGGAAACTGTGATCACTAGAATTGAAATCTCCAGTAACTATAGACAAGGAGTTTCCGAAGGAGGTGGCAGCAAAGGAGGTAAATTCATCAGCAAATAAAGACAATTCAGTGGAATTTCATCCAGGCG
Organism: Trichobilharzia szidati; assembly: GCA_944472155.2. Taxonomy (NCBI): domain Eukaryota; kingdom Metazoa; phylum Platyhelminthes; class Trematoda; order Strigeidida; family Schistosomatidae; genus Trichobilharzia; species Trichobilharzia szidati. The sequence goes on along the minus strand of OX235271.1, from coordinate 52,913,356 downwards.
CAATATAAATGTTCGAGATGTATATGTAGTTATATTTTGACAAATGCTTATGTCGACATTTGACGGTGAGGCAGTCAATGTTGTCACTAGAGAATTTGAAGCATACTTTATTAGATGTACACCATTGTGAATTTATGAAGATGGCGACACCGCCACCACGTTTCTTCCTAGAACTACATCGATCTTGTCTGAATAGTTTGAAATCATGCAGATACACTAGATTGTCATCGTATAGATCATGTAGCCATGTTTCGTGAAGTGATATGATCCCAGTATTTCGATATATAATGGAAGACACGAGTGATTGAAGACAGTTAATCTTGGCTGGCAGGGAGCGACAGTTAGTACTCATGATTGCAGGAACGGTCATTAATTGAATTGGGGTGTTTTTTAAGGCTCTTCGCCACCCGGGATGATGCTTTTTTTGTCTTTTTTATGGCATTTCCGATCAGTAGGTTTTAAGGATATTAAATACTCACGAGAATAAATAATCCGATTAGAGGACATATTAGAATAAAATTTAATTATTTAAAATAAATTGGAAATGAGAAATTAGATGCAATATGACTTGTAATGAATAAGGTATTTGGTAGCCCGAGATTTAAGCAGGCCGCCAAGGAACTGATGAACTGATGAACTCAGTAATAGCAAGTCTAAAATCTAAAATTCTCCTACATGTTTGTGAGCTAACGAGAACAGCCAACGATATCTCTAGATTGTTCATCCATTCGAAACAATCAACTGAAAAGTTTCTACAACAGAATGTCTATTAGTTGAAGATGAATTTCATTTGTCTTCATTGTGAATGGAATCTGAGAAGAACGTTCTTCGAAGTGACACTCAGTGTATTGTTCTACAGTTTCCCACTGGTCTACAGAAGCTTGAAAGACAAGATATTGCCTTTGCCGATATTTCACGAATTTATCAGATTGTTTGCTTCTGCGGGGTCAGATACATCGGTTGATCAACTCATATTCTGTCTGAGAGGGAGTTTAAAACAGCTTTCTGAAGGATTGTAGAAAGGTGGCAATACCTGCTCAAGAGGTGTAATAACTGTGAGCAACTCTTTACAATGACCACTGTGCTTCAGAAACTCCTGCTAGAGACTAAACACGTCTGCCTCCTTTGCGTTGTTTGCACTCTAGCCACACAGTTAGAAAGACGGTGGTGCTGCATGCATGCTCGAATTCTCTAACCACATGTACTACCATGGCAATGACCTTGTTATTTTCAACAAATATGATTTGGTTGTTAGCTCATTCTTAGTCTTTTATTCTTCCAAACACTTACGTGACACCACATTTCCTTCCTTTCTCTGCAAATCCTGATTACAACCCATTCATCAGATGATCAGTCTCATTACGCAACCCCATTGTCTTTATTAAACCTCTCTTATGTGTTGATTAATATCAGTAACTGTGCATACGACCATTCATGTCTTTTCTATGGAATGATATCTGTATATAAATTTGTAAACATATATACATATACATTATACATATATATGCAATAAGCCTCTGTTACGTTAATTTCTATTAATTTCCCTAAAGAAGTTAGGAATATATTACCGAACGAAACGTTGGATTTGATCATTTCAATTTCACTGCGATTATGCAAATATAATTTTTGACACATGTCACCTCACGCGGCGTACAATTATTTTGGAACTATTCAGTCAAATCTTGATCACAATTCATATGAATTCATGTCTTCTGTTGCTTAGGTTTTTGTGGAAAAAATAATTGTGCATAAACGTAACTGTGCAAGTAGAGGTAATCAGATCTCCGAGAAGATCTGCTACACTGAAGCACTTGATTTGTTTTCCTCCAATGATGTGTTGATGAGGGTTATTTATGAATAAAGGAGTATCAGTTTATCTTCACTATCACTCATATGTATGTATTCATGGGCCATTAATCATCTCATTTTCTTTAGATCACCTGCATTTCAATAAATGACTTCACTGACAGAAAAATATTCCTCGCCTCTGAAGTAGATATCACGTCGCTTATACAGGTGTTTATATCAGGTGTTTACTCGACAAATACAGCCTCGATATACTACTCGGTTGACAGTGACTTGTAGAGGAATCCAAGATACTCATTTCTTCATACTGATCTCCATGCATCGTTGAATCATCTGTACCAGGAGACAGCCCATCAACACAGACTGATCATTTCACCACAATATGATCAATCAACGGAAACACGGATTAACATGAGCTAATATAGACTGTGGAAATTAACTATAATTATTGTATAAGAAATCTGTTACATTCTAAGTACAATTACATTTATGAAGTGAAGTGAAAAACAGTCATGTACCTGTCAGTCTAAAACTGAAGTCAGTTATAAATGAAGACGAAGCATATACATACACCATACAGAGAAGTGATGTAACAAGTGACGAGTAGAACGGTTATGCCTCACCATTACTATGCATCAATACGGATAAAGGGTTAGTGGACAGCAAGGAGTAACAAGGGAACCAATGATATTCGGAATCATAAAATAACCAAACAATAAACTTCAGTACAGTGAAGTACTCTGTGCAATTTATTTACAGTGTATGAAGTTTTAAATTTCATAAAATCCAGAATCGATTTCTAGGGAAATATGGAGGCTTTTGAAAACAGAATGAGTAGGAAATTTCAAAACACTTATAAAATGGTGAAAAAAGGAGAAACACATTCTCTCACCAACATATGCCAATCGGTAGGAATCTTGTCTGGAAGTATAAAATACTACTTTATCGAAACTAAGTATGATTTCTAGAACAGTGTAAGTCAGAGTAGACGGTGACATCAAAGTTTGCATCCAACCGATTACTTTTCATCTCTTGTATAACTTTCTCCATAACATAATACTCTGTACAGTCATAAGCAATAGGCTCGAAATCGTCATCAAATTTGTTGGCGAAAAATTCCGGTCGTGATGGTATGTACGGGAGATTTCCGGCACCTATAATACACACAGAACGACGAACTCTGGAACTTTTACAGCCTTCGTCAAACCATGTCACATAACGTGCGATGAATCGTTTTCGTCTATCTGAGTAATTAGTTTCATGAATTTCGTTGCAAGCAGCTGGTGCACCGAGTGATGGATCGTGGGTTAGTGTTGGGAAAACAATTCATCCGGATGCTTCTGCAAGTGTCTTTCTGCTTTCATAGCATCGAGTATTTCATTCGCTTTCCGGTCAGTTTGATAGAAGTGTACAAATTCTCGTTTCAATGCCATATAGAAACTGCCTTTGCTCCAGATGATCTGTGAGTAATCAGAAAGAGAAATTGTAGATACTTTTATTGCGTGTGTGTGTGTGTGTGTACATTGATTCTTACTAAATTCCATAGTGAAGTGAAACAGTACCATTAGTTGTTTGAAACAAAGCTTTCTATACGATGTCACTGAAATCAATGAGAAAGCGGAACACTACATTCCATCAGGATTCAAATCACAAGGCTTTGCATGCCATCCTCGCATCTAGTAGCTTGGCTGATAGAGCGTCGACCTAGTAATTCGAATAACACTGGTTCTTCACCCACCACCAACCAGATCCCTGTTCTAACTGCAGTTGTCACACACTTCATCAAATTCAAAGTAATAAGATATGCCATATAGAAATGTGTGAGTGTTTATCACTTCTCAGCTGTCGACATCATGGAATAGAGTGACTGCATTTCATTTGTGTCTTCTGTTCACCTACCGACTGCACTAGTATAATGAAGTGAGAAGATCAAAGTGTTTTCTATTGAGCATCAGTGATCATTGAAGTCATGAGTTTAACAGAGAGAATTTGGTGAAATGAGAGCACGTGTACTACACTGGGCGTACAAAGAAGTAGCAAATGATAACGACTTTGAATGGCTTTTGTCAGTGGCATCATTTATCAGAAACAACTAGTGCGAACCCATAAAAATGACCACTTTTCCCGGTTTATAATTTTAACATACATTCGAACAGGTTTCAGGTTTATCAACAGTGTGCTCGATAAGTTGGTGGTAATTCGACAACATAATGGAGAAGAGAATAGTACTCATCAACTTGCATGTTAAAATGTGAAATAGAGTTACCATGGAAGAAGTGATGCAAATTATAATCAGTCAGAGTTCAATATACTGATATGAAAGACGACGTTTTCAAACTGACATATTTAGACCAGATAGATTTAAATGAACAACTTTTAGGTGTAAAGGTAGAATTCTCGCCATCTACACACGTCGTCTAGTTTCTATTTGCAGTCGATGTATCCCTAAAACTCCTCTAGTTGTTATTTAGCGTGGAAAAGAAGGGAGGTTAGGGCGTGATGAATAAAGTTTGTGTACTGTGGTAGAGTGTAATTCCATTACGGGTATTTATTTTGATAAAGTCTCCCCTTTTTAAACAGTAATATGCAATGATGATGTTTCGAGCACAATTCACTGATGGATTTTATAAGTTATGTTTTGATACCAATGTAAGAACAGGAGACAAGAGCTAGGCAACAGATCGTCTATTTAGGAAATCAACAGATATTTATAGATTTTCATATATATCATTATAGATTATTTAAAGCGAACAGCCACAGTCTTCTGATTTGTTGTTTCTCCGTGAAAGTTAATCTTTCATCTGTTTGTGGCTGTTTCTTGAATGTCAGATCATCTATATGCTAACTGTATCCGCCTAAGCAAAGTGTGCTGTGGCTGGTTATGGAATCAGTCTTTGTTCAGATTTGTCTCACGACAAATATTGAGGACGCAAAGATTGACGTAAAGCACTGTCGACCAATTTGGTTAGCAGCCAGCTCTCACCACACCAACACTTCATCTATCTGTTTCATTTCATCATTTAGGTCTTTTTTGTACTACTTGGTGCTACTGCTCGGTTTGTTGGACACTTAGCTAAGCCTGCTTTAACAGTTAACGGATGAGATGAATTAAAGTCTAAATATCTTACAAACGCTAATGGACGGTTTACCGTCTTCCATTCGTCGTTATATTTTACAATCTAACATAGCTAATTCTCCTTGTCCATCTTCCGATTCAAATGTGAATTTCATTCCCTTTACTATTGAGTTTAAATGTGTCAAGAAGCTAGAGATATGTTCTGTTTCAACACTGTGGAAGTGTCATCCACATATCTCCACCATACTTTTGGAGTAAGATTAAATGTATTGAGAGCAATATTTCCCAGCTTTTCACTAGAAACATTAGAACAGGCAAAAATCAAAATGAAAATAATTGTGAAACTAGTAGTGGTAACATAAATAAGAGGGAATATAAGGCATCTACTGTCATACCATATAAAAAGGAGGATATCTGAGACCCTTTATAGGATTCCTAATAAGGCGAGAACTAGAGTGGTATTTATGCCTTCAAACTCACTCAGGTAGGACAAGCTCTGTAGGTTAAACGACCCTGTCGGTTGACCCAATTAGACAAAATAATATTATTTGCAAAATACCTTGCAATGACTGTGAGTTAAGTCAACCACATAGGTCAAACTAGTAGGTTGGGGGTAGTCAGATTGTCAGAACATACGAATTCAACCAAGATAAGAATGGTTGACCCCGAGAAGATAAGTAATTTAGAAAAAAGCTCAGCGACTGCACTGCACTGCATGCATTAACACACAACCACACAAAAGGATAGGAGAGGGTTAAAATTCCAAGAAGTAATCTAGATAGGTGGAGAGGGAGGTTGATTACTGAATCCTTGTTCATGGAGTCTACACTCATCACTGATGCCGGAAATATGGAAAATTCTACTACCAATCAAATCGAGTGATGGAAAATAATGGAATTATATAAACGAAGTTAGAAAGTTTTGTGAGCACCTTGATTTGATTATGAGCGATAAATTGTGTTCGAAACGTCATCAGTAAACATTACTGTATGACACTGTGAGACTTTATCAAAACAAATACTACCCATAATGGAATTAGGGCATGAAGTGAGTAACACTTTAAACTGAGTGTACTTTTTATCAGATTACGTTCGACTAAACGTTCATGATCGTAGATAACGGAATATGAAAACAAGTGTATATATACAGTATACCATATTGTGTATGTAAGAGTAAACAGTTGTTAATCATTTGCTAGTCTCTCCATCAGAAGATGTGGACAATCGGGAATTGAGACCAAATATGAGTAATTAGTGATACATATCCATTTTTATCTATTAATCAGGATTTGCCATGCATCAGCTAAACCTGCACTTTCACATCTGTTCACACTGTTGGAATTCACCCATATGTGTTGGGCTTCCACAGTTAGTCTTTCTTTATTCGAACCAAAACCTTCCTGTAGAACCTTACTCCTTTCAAGTTGGATTTTGTGTCTCGTTTCTAACGAATTCAGTGCAATCGCTCATCTGTTTCCTAGCTTCTTTGAGTCTGCAGAGGTCTTCAGAACCACCTTCAGACATTCTTTATGCTCTTTCACTGTTGTATGTACCTGTCTGGAAGTTTCTCCTACACACACGGCGTCTAGCGCAAGCAATTCTGATGTATTTCTTCTTCTATTTTATCCTAAACCTTCATCAGTGACAAGCGAAATATGTTAGTTGCACGAAAATACACTCCTATTTTATGATTGTTGAGGATTCAGTTTATATTATCCAATGTTTCTTTGAGGTAGGCAATCACATCTGTACTAACACACATCGTAGCAACACGTTTCAGTTCACCCTTATCTTCACATTTTAAATAACTTTTCATAAAGGCCGAAAAATTTCAGATGCCTGAAAAGTAGACCACTTATTCACTTATGATACACTACTGAACACACCTGCCATTTGAATGACCAGTTTCTATTTCTGTTGAGATTAATGGAGAAGACGTAGAGACACGAAAGCTGAACAGACGTTTTTCGAGTGTTGGTCATCCAGAAAGCAAATGAGATATAACATGTGACAACATCTTACCGGGAATGTGAAATTCTTCGCGGGCCATCGAGATGGATTATGCCGTGGACCTAGACCTTCAAAAACATTCGACCCATTGATTGCCTTCAAAGCTGTTACCAACTCCCAGTTGGTTCTCAGTGGCAATTCCTGTCCACTCACATTCAAAATGTATTTCCACTTGTATTCAGTCTTCTTCATCAATTTGTCAGCACAGAGAAGAAACACTTCGAGGATGGAGTAATAACCCCATTGAACATCAATACTTTCCGATCGATTCACTACCATTACATTTGAACCGAAACAATTGGCTAGTGCCGACACTTCATTATAGAATGATTGTGGCGACTTAGAGTCAACGTGAATGCAGTAGAGATTGTGTTGTCTGTGTATCAATCGGAGTAATCGAGACACCTGTTTGATGTTCTTGTCTACAGCTATACTGAAGGCGAGCGGGAAATATTTCTCCTCCATCGAGGACTGAACTACATGTCCATTGAATAACTTAAATTCACGACAAACATCGCTATTGGATAAATTTGAATACTTCACGTCCCATTTCATCTGGACACTTTCAATAACTCCTCGACTAGAATTTTTCACAGGGTTTCTGAAGAAATATTCGCACACACTTTTGAGTTCACTGTAGCGTTCAATTGATAATTGGTGCTGCTTATTATATCCGGAATCATTTGTCGAAGAAAATAAGCGATATAATATGAATAAGAATGTGAGTAAATAAATCCCTCGGATTGCATCTCTCAGTAGACTGTGATGATTGAATTTAGTTAGGAATCTCTCCATTCGAAAGATGATTGTTTGAAGTTTACGCAAATACATCCCTTTGCATTAATCAGTAAAGAATTACACAAGTACGTATCAACAATAATTCAAATGAATAATGAGCGATAAAATTGAATTCCATGGCGAGTTGAGAATTAATTACGTGATCTTTATGCTTTGTGGAGACCAAATCGTAGTCATCTACGTGTTGAACGCTCCGTATTGAGTGAAATATTTCAAAGAAGAATACTGAAATGTGATTTGATAATAACCATGATAGCAAATAATTGATTGCTTAATTCACAAACTAACTAACTAACTAACTGACTGACTGACTAACTGACTAACCAACTAACAAGCTGACCATTTGACATAATTGAAAGTTTTCAAAATATAGTAAGCTAAACAAAATAAATAAATAAATACACTAGCTAGTCTCATTTAAAATTCTACTAATTTCACTAAACACCATAGATGTACTACCAATACGTGCACAGATTCAATTTTCTTTTGAATACCAAAAGCTATTTAATACTAGTCGGCAAAACTCACAACACAGGGTCACCCTTTCATTGACTGATCAATACAAAGTAACCAGTATTAGAGTGTTACTAGATTAACCAGAACAGTACATTACAGTTTTAATTAAACAGCAGAATGCTTTTTGAATGATGTCTCATGTTAACTGGCACTGTTCACCAAGATTTATCTACAGCTAAAACAGGGCTGTAGAGTCATCAGATATCCAAACCCACGCCATCCATCGCCACAGTTTCACACATAATCACTGAGTTTCTGACCTCTTGCATGATCAGCTAACACCGAGTACATATCTGTGCTGACAGAATTTCGTGCTCACAAAATCATATCAGTGTTATTTGTACAATGTAATCGATTGTGAATGGTCATCACTGCCCACGGTGTTTCAGTCATATCTAACCGACAGTTTCAAGTTACTATGAGAAGTAGGTGCACTGTTTCCTGTAAGCTCACTTCAATCATCATGTTGCATTGATCTGTGTGGTTTGCTGAAGCCTGAGTAGAATAGTGTGTATACCAGTATAGGTAGGAAAGACTCCTCAGAATGACAGACAGTAAGTGCTACAGTAAATCTTCTCAATAAGATTCTCTTATGAAAGAACTTGTTGTTTAAGAGGATACCAGCTGTCTAAAGTTGATGAATGATGACGTGACTAAGTAGGTGTGAAAAGAATGTAACAATTGGAGTCAAGAAAAATTGAGAAGAAATTGATGTGACAATGGAATGGTAGAAGTATTTATGGAAATCACATTGAAGAAGTGGTCAAATAAGGCGTGGTTTTGGAGAACATAAGGGAAATAATTTAGAAGCACCACTTACGTGGGGTGAAAATAACGGATTTCAAGTCATCAAAGGAGTTAATTGGCAGAAGTCTGCAAGAGATTGTCAGCCAAGAAGAACTGAGAATTTTCGAGTTTGAGAGGGGTTGAAATAACGACGGTAATCAAAATGAATTAATTTGTAGGGGTTAGCAGTAAGTTATTACGTAATGAACAATTCGTAAAATAATGATGTTTAAGACGGATAGACAAATGCATTACGTAGGAACACAAAGACACAAATCAGTTAACTGAGTTAGTTGGGATAATAATCATAATAAGGTAACCAAGTGAATGACAACTGAAATACATGTATGTAAATATTTCATGTAGATGGCCAAGTCAGGAAATGGGGTTGACCAAATTTATTTTGAGAAGGCAGATTTGGATCGTTCAGATGAACTCCGAGTGCTGCTTTTGTATGTTAAAGTCCTACTCGTACAGCATGCGAAAGGTTGAATGAAGTACAATGAATGACTTCCAAGGCTTTGTTATCACCAGTCTGATTCGCAATATCGATGGCACAAGCCAGCACTAGCTGTGTATGTCTTCATTCTGTCCTTTGCCTAACCAAGACGCGAAGTGTTTAGTAATTCGATGATGAACTTGAGTAATCATACGCCGAATGTAACTAGCTCTACCAACTCCTTTTTGCTCGTTGACATCTCTAGTGGAACACTGGATTTCCACCTTTGAGGATTCAGAAACAATGTTGCTGATTTTATGGAATGAGGTTACTGGCCCTACGTTCATTCTTCCCTCTATTCCTGTCATATCACCGTCTAGCAAACTGAGAATGGTTTACAAGCACGTCAGTCAGGAATCGAAATTAGGCCACTAATTCGGCTCGCAAGTATTCTGCCGCTGGCGCACGCCAAAACCAAGTCTTACGAAACAATGTGCGAATCAAGCTATTCAAAACTACGCGATCCATGACAATTGAAACGTTAAATTCTGAACTATGGATACAAAGGACTTTTATGCATTCATTGAACTTACAACAGAAATTTCTGCACTGAGAATCTGGGACATTGTAAACTATAGCCTGGTGAGAAGAGGTTATACGCTTCATCACCTCCGCAGCCAAGCAGTCAATCATATTTTCAGCATTATTTAGGGTGTCTGGAGACATTTTAGGATGATTTCTTAACAGACAGGCTATTGGGTCTAAATCCGAAAGCTTGCTTTGAGTTACATCCAGCAAAGACTTAACCTGGCCAATATCAGAACTGCTCTCCGTGATATTTGACAATGGCAGTGACATTCTATCAAACTGACCTAATTTTTTCTGAAGTTCATTTACTTGCCTTTGGATATCTTTCACAAGGAGGTCTAATTTACAGATCTCAGAGTTCTCTAACAGAACATCTTTCATCTGTATCACAAGAGTGAGAATCGCACTCAAGCCATTTTGTGAGCTAGTAGTTAATGCTGTATTACAGGGTGGTAATGCAGTTATAACCGAGGTTGAGGCACTATCCAAAACAACTGTGTTTCTAAGAACACGTTTTTTAGAAATTTGGACCATAATTACAGGGATTATATGACTATAAGCAGTAAATGAATATCAGAGCAAACACGTGCAAAAATGTCACCAATTTCGAACGTACCGCCAGAGAGTGATGCATGGTTTGCAATGTTTGGAGAATAACACAAAGTGGAACTGACAGAAATGAACAGCAAAACAAAAGTTCATGTTTTGCTCCGTGAGACTTGCATTGAGGGATTTGATAACGTATTCTATATTGCAATAGGCGGAATCCCACAATGAGGCTGCAAGAAGTGATGGTTGAGTATCAAAGCATAATGAAGACGGAAAATCATAACTCTGATGCAGGTGATTCTTTAAACTCAGTCACATCTAGCACTTATCCTTCAGCATCTTCAACAACTGCTACAGTCAAGAAGCCTCCTACTAGCTTTAGTTTCTGTGGAAGATGTTGTTGCTGTCATATATGCTCATACAGGCAACAGAACTGTAGAAAATACTAGAAATACGAACATGAAGAAGTTCAATGCAAGCACAACCTTGATATTTGTCATTCAAATCTGCCGACTAATGGGTCAGTGTCCACATCCAAAACAGAGCAGTAATTCTCAAGTATTAGTTTTGTAGAGAATTTTGTTTGATTGTTTGGAGGATGAAAGTTGGGCAGCAACACATCGAAGAAGACATTGCAAAGCGGTCGCGATATGTCATGAATTGGCAGAAGTTAAAAATCACGCACTGGCCACTGGTTCGAACAACATCACCTTGATGAGTGAGATGTTTGACTGATCATATTAGGCAGTGCTAAACACAATCCTTCATCTCATCTGGGTCCTGTACACCAATATATGCTTAACTTCTATTTCCGGATGATTTACATGACCGCTAGCTACTTGCGTTACTGATATATTTGACCTCGTAATCTTCACATGGCAGTCAGTGTGTGGATTCACTTCTCTGATGAAAACAACATGTGATAATGAATAGTATTCTGGGTGATGTTGGAGTAACCGATTTCTCAGCATTGAAAACTGCCTAACAAGGGAGACAAAATTGAAGGGATTTGAAAACGGCTAACGTGTGTCTTAGAGAGAAGAATTCCGAACATTTAACTAAGAACAGCATTTCAGAATGCATTCTACCGATGAACTCAGTAATAGCAAGTCTAAAATTCTCCTTCACGATTTTGATCTAACAAGAAGAGCCGATGATATCTCTAGATGGTTTATCCATTTGAAACCTACATGTAACAACCAACTGAAAAGTATGTACTACTTGATGACATTTAGGTGGAGATGAATTTTATTTATCTTCATTGAGAATTGCGTCCAACGCATTTGAGAAGAACGTTCTTCTCAGTAACACTCAGTGTATTGTTCGACAGTTTCCCAATGCTCTACAGAAGGCTGAAAGACAAGATTTGGCCTTTGCTGATATTTTACGCATTTATCAGATTGTTTGCTTCTGTGGGCTCAGATACATCGGTTTGTTCAACTCAGATTCTGTCTGAGAGGGAGTTTGAAACAGTTTTCTGAATGTTTGTAGAAAGATGGCAATACCTACTCAAGAGGTGTAATAATTGTGAGCGACTCTTTGACAATGACCACTGTGCTTCAGAAACTCCTGCCAGACACTAAACACGTTTGCCTGCTTTGCGTTGTTTGCACTCTGACCACACAGTTAGAAAGACGGTGGTGCTGTATATATGCTCGAATTCTCTAACCACATGTACTACCATGGAAATGACTCTGTTATTTTCAACAAATCTGGTTTGGTTTTAGCTCATTCTCAGTCTTTTATTCTTCCGAACTCTTACGTGACACCACATTTCCTACCTTTCTCTGCAAATCCTGATTACAACCCATTCATCAAATGATCAGTCTCATTACGCGACCCCATTGTCTTTATTAAACCTCTCTCATGTGTTGATTAATATAAGCAACTGTGCATACGACCATTCATGTCTTTTCTATGAAATGATATTTGTATATATAAATGTGTTTATATATAAAAGGACAAGAGCTGTAACGCTGTTTCAAGAGAAGAATTCTCACCAGCTACACACGTCGTCTATGTTCCATTCGCAGTCAATGTATCCCAGACACTCGCGTAATTGTTACTGAGCACGGAAATGTAAGGTGGCTTGTGCATGAAGGATAAAACTTGTGTACTGTTGTAGAGTATAATTCAATTATGGATATTCATTTTGATAAAGTCTCCCAATGTTTATCAGTAATAATTAATGATGATGTTTGGAGCACAATTCATTGATGGATTTATAGTATATTATCAATATTTAACTTTCACATTGTTGAGCGAATAATATAAATAACATTCCACCCAGTATTCTGCTTTCACTCATTCACCTTCAGTCATCAATCATGCTCCTAATAAGTCGTATGCTTTTGTTTCACTGAAGTTGGTTTCAGGTAATCGAAGGGTATCAACAAGCGTTTGTCGCTGACGGACAATTCATGTTTGTAAGGTGTGTCTGGAATTGTGAGAAAATGAAAGCTCTCCGAAATATTCTCATCTGTATCGATTAGTACTGCAGTCAGAAATATTTCCACTGAAATGCTTGGAATAATAAACTCCTTTAAAGATGCAAATTTCTGAGAATATGTAAAACCAGTAAATGTGGATTCAGAGCTGTTTGTTTATGTAATCCAACAGTGGGAGTTATTTTTATTGGCTTGTCTGAGATAGCCAATGGATCGTGGTAAATTAGCAACCAATGACTTCTCTGTTGTTGATATGGAATCTGTCCCCACTAATCGCCTATGACAAAATAAAGTGTTAGAAATTTCAAAGTGATTGCAAATGAAATCTATCGACTCACTAGACCACTACCTTACTTGATAACTGATCTGTTCATTTTAAGACTGTTACGAGTTTCAATCTTCCGATATGAAAAATAAAATAATGAAATTTATGGTAAGATCCGTTTTTGTTTTCACCGACACCTTATTAGTATCTTGCTATCTGAATAATCAAAGAAGTCGTACTGCAAATTCAACCTGTTAAAAAAATACTTGCAAGATATGGTGAATTAAACCTTCATAATTGCAGCTAAACAGTGATAGAACCAAATATCGGATAGCAAAATACTGAACACTTAAAAAAATATAATATTGAGAAATGAAACAAAAGGTTGGGGGCAGAGTCCGCAAATTTCTTTTACTTCCGTTTGAATGCAGGAATCAAGTTCGAGCTGATGGATAACCTGACGTGTATTGCGTTTATTTTGTCTGAGACTGACAGGAAAATGATATGCAAAAGTGTCTTAAAAATGGAGTGCGAATCAAGCTATTCGAGACTACGCAATGGCAATTCAAACGTTAAATCCTGAACTATGGATACAAAGGACTTTTGTCGAGTCATTGAACTTACACCAGAATTTTCTGTACTACCGTTTGACACGCAATTTAGTTTCAGGTCATATTGTCGTGTCTTCCTGCCTAACATTGCATCTCTACTCCTTAAGACACTGATCTTAACCTGACCATCGTTCAATTTGAGTTGGATGCTGTGCAATTCTGTCAATACATGTGAATGTGTAACATGAGAATGATGAGAATGATAACGGAAAATGGTAACTGATTTTGCTCAATGCCTCTTCTGTTGTACAACTAAAACCACTGTCTAATGCAGTGTGGCTTATTCCGCGTAGAAATAATCATAGAAATTAGTCGAATTAGACAAGTGATCACTAAGTGCTCCAATGTCTGTTCATTCAAACAACCCGACTATCATTTCGATAATATATTCGAAAATATGAAAGCTATTACGATGAGCCCAGTTTGTAGAAATATCAACATCAGAAGCAGTAGAACCGAAACGAAAGTATGGATTATCAATATTTAACAAAATTTCAACAAGGCCATAGAGCGAAGAATATTTAAGCAAGTCAATATATATGCATACGTATGTATATCAGAATGGTCTCAACATATGACAAGACAAGTGTAAAGTCACATAATTGAGATGACTACGTCGTCTGATTTGAAGTATTTCGTAAAATACCAGCAGATAAGTACAGAACAAAGAATACAGCTTCACAATAGTTTGAAAATTGTGGGAATATGTAAAGAGTGAGGCTGACCAGTGAAATTATAAAACTCCAAATATAAGGAGAGATAAGTGGTTTGAGAAAATAAGTGAACAGACCTTGGCTGTATGTTTGTGAAATTATCTGCTGATTTATCGAACAAACTGGATAGGTTATAACTACGTAATACACACTCGATTATGGGTGTATTTTCAGGATTATATGAGTCTTCAATGGTAATCTAGAGCAAAGTATTTGCAATGTACTTCACTTTCGAGAGAGATATTGGTTCTCAGTAGACTTGAAATGCATGGGATTGTGCATCAAGTGGTATCATTGTGTTTTCTAGTAAATCATTTCAGTCTTGATGTGGAATGGTCACTTTTACATGTGTATTTGCCATCTTCGTTTAACTAGTGCACTGCAATTTTTCCCACCTGTACTTAATGTGACCTCATTCCTCCAGCTGCATGTCCATTACTCTTATTCAGATTGGCATTATTCAAACTGCTATTCTTGTGATGACTCCTTCAACTGTTTCATATGAGTGAAATTCTTCATGGGATGAATAAGCACACCTACTGTTATGCTCACAATTATTTCAAGAAACGTCTTCCACTACCTCATAAAGTTTTATTGGAAAATACAAATGGGTTCTGACTAGTTTCAATGCATACTAGCTGACAACTTGAAACACTCAACTACAAGTGTGTTTCAATCCTACGATGTACATACTCGTTTTAATCTTCAGATTTCATTTAACTGATTGAGATTCAATGAAGTGGAATACAATCACTTCATACTCCGTGTTAAGTGTCATTCTTTTAATTTTGTTTCAGTCCATGGTGCCTAATGAATACATAAAATACATGGAAATATGTAGCTGTGGTATAAAATCCGCTTAGAAGCTGCTCAAAATCTAGACTGACAAATTCTCGTGAACTAAAACATAGATTAGATAATAACACAGGAGATACGCAGATTCTTCAAACACATCGACTGGAAGGTGTAGGTAATTCAATTCACTGATGAATTGGAAAGTCAGGATGGGAAGCTTCAAATGTTGGATTGTAACGTGAAAAGGAAAGAAGATGGGAAGTTAAACACTAGGGTTTACAGGAAACCGACAGACTAGAATCGATGTTCGAATTCCGGACAATCCCATACTAAGTGAGTAAAAGCAAGGATTGGTGAAATGTTTAATTAATGGGGCACAAGTAGTGAATAGTATCAAGGGAAATCTGAGAGAGGAAGTGAAGCATGCGTAAGCAGATTTAAAACACAATAATAACCCTACGGAATTAATCAAGAAGTATATAAGAAAATGTGAAGATAAAATCAGTAGTAATAATGATGGTAATAATAGTGATATTAACAATATTGTTATTAATGACAACTTGCATGTCAAACAAGCACAGATTAATGACAACACCAACAATGGGGAATATATATCACCAGTAGAACTTCCATACAAAGAAGGGATCTTAGAAAGCTCACGCAGAATTGTTAACAATACAGGTAGGAATGAGAGTGGCTGTCAGTTTTACCCACACACTCAATATAAAATAAGCTTTGTCGGTTGAAGGATCATTTGGAGCGAATTAAACAAAATAATTTGGTTAATCTCATACTCTTACTGCAATGATTGTCAGGTCAAATACATTGGTCAAAGTGGTAGAACAGGGGAAGTCAGACTAGTCAAGCATAGAAAACTTGCAAATTCTAGATAAGTTGACCCGAATAAGATAAGAAATCGAGAGAATAGTTCAGCTATACCACTCACTACATTCAATTACACAAAATGCATTCAATAGGATGGGATAAGATGAAAGTTTCAAAATCTTATGTCACAGGGTGGACGGAGAGATCGATGACAGAAGCTTCATTCATCGAATCAACTGGGAATACAGATGATAGCAATGGTTCAACAGCTGTCCGCCCAGATATCTGAGAAATTTTACTTCCTCTAAGACTAGTCGGAAGAAATGAAGAGAAACATAAAACTCAATTTTCACCGTGTAGTTATTCTTCATATGATTATGAATGATAAATTGTGTTCAAAGCGTTGTCCAGTGAATAATACTGTTTCACTGCATGATATATACAACTGACAAACTAATATGGAGGTACATGGAATGATCTACATAGGTAGCGATGACAGTGGGGATAGACTGGTCCTTCAAGTGTCCTTCATTCAACTAAGAGTTTGCAACAATCTTGTTTTTCTTAGATACGACTTGTCTCATAAGCTCTTCAGGTTGATATCATATCATTTTGATAACATTTTGTTTACGAAGTGTAAAATTACAAATTCATCATTTTGCAAATTGTATTCTTCATGATGAGATTTCATCATCGTGGTTTCCTATGCAAACCGAATATATTCAAATCATTACAAGTGATGGAAGTCAGGGAAACAAACGAGATGGCTGAATGGATCAACTGGATGATATTTCCCTTCGTAGATCTGGAAAACTTCGATCTGACTGGCAAGCTACACTGTTTGCAATGGATGTTATGCAGCTACTCATATAAATAAGTAGTACATACCATCATACCATATGAGTGTTTGTGAAATCAGCCCATTACGACAATAAAACGTCTCTAGCGCTTAAACACTCACTCTACCACTGACTTACAAATCAATTATGCATGCAGTGTATCTACTCCTTGACCAATCCATTTGAAAGTGAACTTTGATATTATTTCTATATTTCTGTGGTGTTTGATTCATCTACACAAGTATAATCAAGTGCACTGTTAAGAAAAGCATAGCTGTAATTGTTTGATCACTTGAAATAAATAAGATTTCGAAATGACGTGAGTAGTAATGATATGGTATCATGAACATGGAACACTTGATAATGTAGATATGTACTACTCTGCATCTTAGTTCAAGTTATTCTCTAGTGACACGTCAACATACTCATTACAGTTCTACAGACTGTCTGTTCGAAAGCGAATAATTCATTGGTGACGTCTGTGAGTACAGCACTGAGTGATGTCTGTTTCAATGTCTGTGAATGTATAAGTTCTTTGTAGATTGTAGATTCACAGTACTGATAGGTGTAGTTGGACATACAACATTGTTTTCGTACTTTCTGCCATTTACCAACTCCTTTTAGTTCGTTGCCTTCACTAGTGGAACACTGGATTTCAACCTTTAAGGGTTCAGAAACAATGTTACTGATTTTTTGGAATGAGGTTACTGGCCTTACGCTGACTCTTCCCTCTTCTCTTGTCATTCCACCGTCTAGAAGACTGAGAGAGGTTTAAGAGCGCATCGGTCAGGAATCGAAATTAGGCCACTAATTCGCCTGACAAGTATTCTGTAACTGAGACGCTCACACAAGCCACTGACTTATATGATCAGTCAAGTAGCACACTCACCAAGATGATGTTGTTCCAACACCAAATGACCAATTCACACCGCTGACACCAGAGTCATCAGTGATTCACATTTTCTTTCTCTCCATTCGTATGAGCATTTCCCACCAATTACTGCTGGAGAACATTGATCGATTAACTTAGTACTTCGCCGAATCAAACATTGAATCATTTCGCCCAATCAATTCGAGTCTTGCATTTTAACATCTTCCACAATAGTGTATTTCCTACTTGCAATGAAAGTTAACTGATTACGACACCTGTTCCACTCTGACACTGTGCATGTTATACCCTGTGTGACGTTCAGTGTGTAGGTGGATTCAGATACACATCATTGACCCTCTTGAGAACAGACAGTCTCAATTTCAATGATTGTCGTATAGATTTGTCGATTTTTCGAATAGAACTGAGAATGATGCTGAGAATCGATTGATTTGGATTCAGATCATCAGCATATATTGATCAATACATGAATGTATGTATGTGTGTGTATGTGTGTGGTGAAGTCTGAATTTGATTTTGGCACAAATCAGAGCTAAAACTGCACAGATATCAGCATGAGTTGGAAAGTGTTTGACTGAGAACAGTGTGATATATTCAAAATAACCGGAACCGTCTCACCATCGCTGTTTCTGTATTGATTAATGCAAACTCCGAGTTGTTTGACTGATGATCTGATGTCATCATCTCTGTTTGAATAATAAACCTGTGACAATGACTAGTACTGCCGAATAACTGATATCTCAGCCAAGGAACCGCCTAACAAGAGAGACAAAATGCAAGTGATTGACAAACAGCCTATTGATATTTTGTGGTTTTTCATTCCACCTATCGTGAAAACGACGAATTCGTCCACGCCAACGGTGAACGCAGTCACTTTATTTTTTCATTCATTTATTGATTTTGGTATTGAAAAGAATTAGTACTTTCTATTCATGTATGAAGTTGGATGACAAGACATGAAATCATTAATTATAGGTTGATTTGTCACCTTATGACAGTAATTACAATCTCACTTTGTCGATTTTCCAAAACACAATATTTTGGATAACATAATGCTTTCAAATAATATTCATAGTTCGGTTGTTCAGGAATTACAAATAATTCCATTGTGAGAATTTCCAGGCAATTCAAACTCAACACACAGACTGAGAAGTTATATAGCTTAGATATAAGAATAAAACTTGTGCACTGTGATAGATTGTGGTAAATGGCAGAAAGTACGAAAACAATGTTGTATGTCCAACTACACCTATCAGTACTATGAATCTACAATCTACAAAGAACTTATACATTCACAGACATTGAAACCGACATCACTCAGTGCTGCACTGAACAGGTGTCGTCGTCACTTAATTTTCATTGCAAGTAGGAAACACAATATTAAGATGTTAAAATGCAACACTCGAATTAATTGAGCGTTCATGTTCATGAAACCATATAATTACTACTCACGTCATTTCGAAATCTTATTTATTTCAAGTGATCAGGCAATAACAGCCATGTTTTTCTTAAAAGTGCACTTGATTATATTTGTGTAGATGAATCAAACACCACAGAAATATAGAAATAATATCAAAGTTCACTTTCAAATGGATTGGTCAAGGAGTAGATGCACTGCATGCATAATTGATTTGTAAGTTAGTGGTAGAGTGAGCGTTTAAGCGCTAGAGACGTTTTATTTTCGTAATGGGCTGATTTCACAAACACTCATATGGTATGATGGTATATACTACTTATTAATATGAGTAGCTGCATAACATCCATTGCAAACAGTGTAGCTTGCCAGTCAGATCGAAGTTTTCCAGATCTACGAAGGGAAATATCATCCAGTTGATCCATTCAGCCATCTCGTTTGTTTCCCTGACTTCCATCACTTGTAATGATTTGAATATATTCGGTTTGCATAGGAAACCACGATGATCAAATCTCATCGTGAAGAGTGCAATTTGCAAAATGATGAATTTGTAATTTTACACTTCGTAAACAAAATGTTATCAAAATGATATGATATCAACCTGAAGAGCTTATGAGACAAGTCGTACCTAAGAAAAACAAGACTGTTGCAAACTCTTAGTTGAATGAAGGACACTTGAAGGACCAGTCTATCCCCACTGTCATCGCTACCTATGTAGATCATTCCATGTACCTCCATATTAGTTTGTCAGTTGTATATATCATGCAGTGAAACAGTATTATTCACTGGACAACGCTTTGAACACAATTTATTATTCATAATCATATCAAGAATAGCTACACGGCGAAAATTGAGTTTTATGATTCTCTTCATTTCTTCCGACTAGTTTAAAGGAAGTAAAATTTCTCAGATATCTGGGCGGACAGCTGTTGAACCATTGCTATCATGTGTATTCACAGTTGATTTGATAAATGAAGCTTCTGTTATCGATTTCTCCATCTACTCTCTGAAATTAAATTTTAAAACTTTCATCTTATCCCATCCTATTGTATGGTTGTGTGTAATTGCATGTAGTGAGTGGTATAGCTGAACTATTCTCTCGATTTCTTATCTTATTCGGGTCAACTTATCTAGAATTTGCAAGTTTTCTATGCTTGACTAGTCTGACTTCCCCTGTTCTACTACTTTGACCAATGTATTTGACCTGACAATCATTGCAGTAAGAGTATGAGATTAACCAAATTATTTTGTTCAATTGGCTCCAGAAAACGCTGTAACCGACAAAGCTCATTTTATATTGAGTGTGTGGGTAAGACTGACAGCCACTCTCATTCCTGCCTGTATTGTTAACAATTCTGCGTGAGCTTTCTAAGATCCCTTCTTTGTATGGAAGTTCTACTGGTGATATATATTCCCCATTGTTGGTGTTGTCATTAATCTGTGCTTGTTTGACATGCATGTCTTCAATAATAACAATATTGTTATTATCACTATTATTACCTGAATTATTACAATTAATTTTATCTTCACATTTTCCCAAATACTTCTTGATTAATCAAGCAGAGTAATTGTTAGGTTTTGAAGCTTCTTTCACATGCCTCACTACCTCTTTCAGGTTTCGCCTGATAGTATTCACTACTTGTGCCTCATTAATTAAACATTTCATCAATTCTTACTTTTACTCACTTAGCATAGGATTGTCCGGAATTCGAACATCGATTTGAATCTGTCGATTTCCTGTAAACCATAGTGTTTCACTTCCCATCTTCATTCGTTTACGCGTGACAATCCAACATTTGAAATTTCCCATCCTGACTTTCCAATTCATCAGTAAATTGAATTACCTACACCCTCCAGTTGATGTGTTTGGAAAATCTACGTATCTATCGTGTTATTATCTAATCTGTGTTTGAGTTCACGAGAATTTGTCAGTCTAGATTTTGAGCAGCTTCTAAGCGGATTTAATACCAGAGCTACATATTTCCGTGTATTTTATGTATTCATCAGGCACCATGGACTGAAACAAAATTAAAAGAGTGACACTTCACACGGAGTATGGCGGTACGTTCGAAATTGGTGACATTTTTGCACGTGTTTGCTCTGATATTCATTTACTGCTTATAGTCATATAATCCCTGTAATTATGGTCCAAATTTCTAAAAAACGTGTTCTTAGAAACACAGTTGTTTTGGATAGTGCCTCAACCTCGGTTATAACTGCATTACCACCCTGTAATACAGCATTAACTACTAGCTCACAAAATGGCTTGAGTGCGATTCTCACTCTTGTGATACAGATGAAAGATGTTCTGTTAGAGAACTCTGAGATCTGTAAATTAGACCTCCTTGTGAAAGATATCCAAAGGCAAGTAAATGAACTTCAGAAAAAATTAGGTCAGTTTGATAGAATGTCACTGCCATTGTCAAATATCACGGAGAGCAGTTCTGATATTGGCCAGGTTAAGTCTCTACTGGATGTAACTCAAAACAAGCTTTCGGATTTAGACCCAATAGCCTGTCTGTTAAGAAATCATCCTAAAATGTCTCCAGACACCCTAAATAATGCTGAAAATATGATTGACTGCTTGGCTGCGGAGGTGATGAAGCGTATAACCTCTTCTCACCAGGCTATAGTTTACAATGTCCCAGATTCTCTTCCTCTAAAGACTGTTAAACACAAAATCCTGATTTGTTGCGGCATGGCCAGTGTTCCATGTGAATGCAAAAGACTTTGTAAAAAGTCTAACCAGGCTAACTGTCCCATTATTTTTAAGTTCAGTAATTCCCTTGATTCTAGTAATTTTATTAAATGCCAGGATCACCTAAGACTGAACAGTAGTTATAAGTCTATAACCATAGCTCAAGATAAAACACCGTGTCAGCGCAGAATGATGCGGAGTAATAACCTGGTCACCTCCTCTAGCTTAGAATTACCCAAAAACGATCGTGCACAGCAACAGTCACCTAATGCTGACATTAGCATTCAGCAGACCACACAACAACCACGCATGGCAATGGAACTAGGGACTGATTTAGATACCAGTACCCCTGTAAATAACGTCTCACCAAAAGATGTTAAAATAGGTAGAACTGTTGCAAGCCGTTCCAAGAAATTCTTACCCAAACGTGGTGACCTCACCACAATGAACAAATTTCGCCGGGTTGAGACTAATGATGGGGAAGAATACTTTGTATTCAATAAGCTTGCTGAGAGTAAGACTGTCAAAAAACCCTCACCTCTTACGAAAAGTTCCTCTCGAAACACAAGCATATCTGGTGGTTTTCAGTATGCTCCACCTTATAGAAAGTCAGGCCCCAAAACCCCCAAAGCCTTACAACCAAAGCACCTTCCCTCTCAATTTCCTTTAAGTTATAAAACCAACACGAAGGTGTGTACCGGTATGATGGATAGCACGTGGATGGGTAGACCATTTGATGCTATGCTTTTTAACCGTCAACCCAGGCCCAACATCTACTATCCTTATATCCAGGAACAAATGGTAAATTTTCCACGTGTCCCGAATCACTGGTACGACCCATGGCACCTAGGACCACCTCACTGCACTCTAACCCCGATGCACAGACACCCAGTCCAACCCCCGTATCATTCATAAACTCTTGCGTTGTTGACGCACAAACAGAGTTAGGTTATGGTAATATCTTAAGCCAGTTTGTAGTATCCCGTGACTTATTCACGATATTGCTAATTAATGCGCGTTCCTTAATCAATAAGATATCTGAACTAAGGGCATTATTGTTTATCGCCAAGCCTACTGTAGCTTTGATTACTGAATCATGGTGCTCATATTCTGTACTTGATGTGCATATAGGCATAGATGATTACACTGTACACCGTGCAAATAGAGACAGCAAACGTGGTGGAGGATGTCTCATATATATACATAACTCATTCGTAGTCAGTAAGGTGGAAGATGAAATACTGAACGATGTACCTGATTCACTCTGGGTCGTCTTACAAGGAGATAAGTACAAGCTTCTCATAGGCTGTGTTTATCGAGCACCAAGCTCAACCAAAGAAACTGATGCGTTATTAGCTAAATCATTCGCACACGCCTCATCATTTAGTACTAATTACAAAATAATTGCAGGGGACTTCAATCTTCCAGAAGTCAATTGGTTAAGTAGTTCCGGCCCCCAACGCTTCGACGAATTACTTGCCACTATCGATTGTTATGGATGGCAGCAACACGTCCAGACACCTACTCGTGGTGACAACATGTTGGACCTTGTGTTTTGTCATGACACAATCCCAGTCTCCACCTATGTTGGTAACAGATTTTCCAGTAGTGACCATAGAATGGTGCTCTGCTCTCTGCCTTTCTCACCACTAAATACAGGAAACAAACAGGATTCAGGGAGCTTGATTTGTCGTAGTTACAAACATACAGACTGGGGATTAGTCCAAGAACTCATTCGACTCTGTCACTGGGATGAATATTTTACCACTGACTCCCTGGAGGCTGTAGTGTCCCTATTTTACAGGAATGTTATCCTTTGTCTAGATACTGTTGCTCCTAAGAAGGTAGTGAAATTAAGTAGACACCAAGCTGATTACATTCCGAGGGCATGCCGCAATAAGTTAAGGAAGTTGAAGAAACAGTACTATTCCACTAAGGATATATCACTACTGCACTCAATCCATGAGTCTCTTGAATCTATCAAGCGCCAACGCTCTCAAAAGGACCTCGACGAAGAATTAAGGGCACTTGAAAGCACCTCCAAAGTTTATAACTTAACAACACTTCTTAAAAAACGAAAGCAGTCGACGAGGGACATCCCCTATTTACTTCATGACAAAGTTATCTACAATGTGCCTGCCACTATCTGTGAAATATTCAGTGAGTGGTTTGCAAACTTCAGTTTAGAAACGCGCATTCCTGGTGACACCGGCCCCCTTACTAGCTCTTTCCTCGGAAGCATAGTGTTCACCGACCAATTAATAGAACAAGCAGTTAAAAGCCTGAAACCTTCCACTAGCACGGGACCAGATGGCCTTGCTTCCATAATTTTCAAAAACAGTGGGTGTGATATACACCTACTACTTCTTAAATTCTTCTCGATATCTATGGACACTGGCACTTACCCTAATGAGTGGAAAACTAGCTTCATAATTCCACACTATAAATCCGGTGATAAGGCAAACGTCCGCAATTACAGACCTATAAATATAACCCCAGTTGTCTCGCGAGTCATGGAGAAAGTTGTCAAAGATCAGTTGTCAGACTATCTACTTAAGGAAGATCTTGTTACAAGGTCTCAACACGGATTTCTCAAAAATAGGTCTTGCGTTACTTGCCACTTCGACTTTTTCAACTGCGTCACTAGTAGTCGCGAAGCACGTAAGCTAGTTGTTGTTCTCTACTTCGACATATCTAGGGCATTTGACATGGTATCTCACAGTATTCTCTTTGAGAAGCTGTATTCATGTGGGATTCGCAATCCATTACTGAGCTGGTTAAAATCGTTTCTAAGCAATAGGGTACAAATAACCAAGGTTGGATCTGTATTGTCTCATCCTAGGCAGATCACAAGTGGGGTTGTGCAAGGTAGTGCCATAGGTCCACTTTTATTTACAGTATACATTAACAGCATTTGCAACTGCTTCACCTTAGGTAAATCATTCCTATATGCTGACGACCTCAAAGTCGTTTACTCCTGCCACGCTCATGAACTAAGCGATATGGTGAATAAAATACATCTTGAACTAAGTGGTCTCGCAACATGGTGTACTGAATCCTGTCTTAAGTTCAACATTGATAAATGCGGCTGGATTTGTATCGGAAACAGTAACCTTGACCTGAATCTTGAAATAAATGGGCGTAAACTAGCCAAGCTCAACTCAGTCGTAGATCTCGGTATCAGATACTCTAGTAACTTAACGTTCTCTGAACAAACTGATTATGCCAGACGTAAAACACGAAGGCTCCTAGGATGCATAACTCGCAATTTCTTTTGTTGTGAAACTAGGGTTTTATTATATAAAGTATGTGTCCGACCTATTTTAGAATACTGCCCGTTTATTCTTAGCGGACTCAGACAAAATGACAAGCTTAAGTTAGAAGGAGTGCAACGGCGATTCACCTTAGGAGTTCTTGGTTTAGAAAGTGGTCTCCAATACTATGAACGTTGCGACAGACTAAGTTTAGAACCGCTCTGGAAAAGACGTCTTAAGCTAAACCTGATTTTTTACTACAAGCTAACTAATCTGCTCGTGCACTCCTCCGAGCCAATAATTAAACCTACCGCTGTCATCAGTTACAATCTTAGAAATCATCACAACCTAGCTGCTATAGAGCATTGTCAGACTCACATGCGGTATAATTTCTTCTTAAATAAGTTTTCAGTCATTTGGAATAGACTACCAGCTGACGTGCGCGATACAAACACACTCGCAGTGTTCATCTCCTCAGTCACCAGACTGCTCAAAGATGACAGTGCACTTCTGAGTCTGAATCCTACATCCACTTTTTCGTCCAACATAGATATTTTAAGTTCATTAAACGTGTAGTTACAACAAACTACAATTATAAATTTTTATATTATTGGAAGTACATGATAGACATTTTTACACAGGACAATAATATTAGCTCACACAATATAAAAGTTAGCATCACGGGAATAGTTAGTTAGTGCACCAAAATAACTATAATTACTAAACAGAATACAAATGTATATATACATATCAATCACTCCTTGAGGACTCCACTTGCTTTCTTTTGCGTTGTTGTTTGTCTTCTTTTGTCTCTCACCATTTCAGCTTCCATTTGACTTTTTGAATGAGAATGAAGAATGTGGATATTTGACCATTTACAATGACAAATGATCTGCAAACATTATTGGTCCGATATCTTACAATTCCCTCGTGAACTGCGCATTGCCTTCACCAACGACGCAACCTGGATTACAGTTGTGAAATATACCTTTATACCAATAAAAAAGTATTGATTTATAATACTTCACGAATGTAACTTATAACATAACTGATCTTGTCTGCAAAATAGCTTGCATTTCTTGAAAACACCCGTTTATAAGAAAATATAAACTACCATTATTATTAGTCTACCTTGAGTACTATTCACTTGTGATGTTACGAAGAAAATGCTGACAAAAGTATACAAGTGGATTACTTATTTTAAATTATTATCAAGAATAAGACTCGATGCCGTACACACCAAAGTTATATGGAGGAATTACTTCAAGCTTTATTTTTTTCCCAAGTATTTGTAATCCATCCAAAACATACTTGGGTTTTTTTTGTTAATGCGAAGACAATATTTCCATATTTCTTGATGTGCTCCATTGAATGACTAGTTATCATATTGTTCCCATAGACAAAATGACTGCAACCTTATAATTTCACCATGAACCAAATTTATGTAATTTAAATAATACTTATCCATGCCTGTACAATTGGTGTGTCCTACACAGGTAGGAAAAAATGTATTTTTTTAAATTACTATTAATTAATATGTTTACTAATCGTATATGTAATTTATCATATTGATGATGCCTGTAAACTGGCGTCCCTCATGTACAAAATGAGAATATACTATTATTTATTTATTTATTTATTTATTGTATTCCACTTCATTCAATCTCAATCGGCTATATGAAATCTGAAGATTAAAACGAGTATGCACATCTTAGAATTGAAACACTTGTAGTTGAGTGTTTCAAGTTGTCAGCTAGTATGCATTAAAACTAGTCAGAACCCATTTGGAATTTCCAATACCACTTAATGAGGTAGTGGAAGTAGTTTCTTGAAATAATTGTGAGCATAACAGCAGGTGTGCTTATTCATTCCATGAAGAATTTTACTCATATGAAACAGTTGAAGGAGTCATCACAAGAATAGCAGTTTGAATAATGCCAATTTGAATAAGAGTAATGGACATGCAGCTGGAGGAATGAGGTCACATTAAGTACAGGTGGGAAAAAATTCAGTGCACTAGTTAAACGAAGATGGCATATACACATGTAAAAGTGACCATTCCACATCAAGACTGAAATGATTTACTAGAAAACACAATGATACCACTTGATGCACAATCATGTTGCATTTCAAGTCTACTAAGAACTAATACCTCTCTCGAAAGTGGAGCACATTGCAAATACTTTGCTCTAGATTACCATTGAAGACTTATATAACGCTGGAAAGACACCCATAATCGATTGTGTATTACGTAGTTACAACCCATCCAGTTTGTTTGATAAATCAACAGATAATTTCACAGACATACAGCCAAGGTCTGTTCACTTATTTTCTCAAACCACTTATCTCTCTTTCTATTTTGAGTTTTATAATTTCACTGGTCAGCCTCACTTTGTACATATTCTCACAATTTTCAAACTATTGTGAAGCTGTATTCTTTGTTCTCTACTTATCTGCTGGTATTTTACGAAATACTTCAAATCAGACGACGTAGTCATCTCAATTATGTGACTTTACACTTGTCTTGTCATATGTTGAGGCCATTCTGATATACATACGTATGCATATATATTGACTTGTTGAAATATTCTTCGCTCTATAGTCTTGTTGAAATTTTGTTAAATATTGATAATCCAGACTTCGTTTCGGTTCTACTGCTTCATATATTGATATTTCTACAAACTGTGCTCATCGTAACAGCTTTCATATTTTCTAATATATTATCGAAATGAAAGTCGTGTTGTTTGAATGAACAGACATTGGAGCACTTAGTGATCACTTGTCTAATTCGACTAATTTTAATGATTATTTCTACGTGGGATAAGCCACATTGCATTAGACAGTGGTTTTAGTTGTACAACAAACAGAAGAGGCATTGAGCAGAATGAGTTACCCTTTTCCGTTTTCATTCTCATCATTCTCATGTTACACATTCACATGTATTGACGGGATTGAACAGCATCCAACTCAAATTGAACGATGGTCAGGTTAAGATCAGTGTCTCAAGGAGTAGAGATGCAATATTAGGCAGGGAGACACGATAAGATGACCTGAAACTAAATGGCGTGTCAAATGTCAGTGCAGAAAATTCTGTTGTAAGTTCAATGACTGGACAAAAGTCCTTTGTATCCATAGTTCAGAAATCAATGTTTCAATTGTCATGGATCGCGTAGTTTTGAATAGCTTGATTCGCACTTCGTTTGGTAAGACTTGCTTGTAAATAGCATTTTCCCATCTGTCTCAGACAAATTAAACGAAATACACGTCAGGTTTCCATTCAGCTTGAAACTAATTTCTGCATTCAAACAGAAGTAAAACTACTTCAGTGATTCCGCCCGCGACCTCTTTCACTTGTTCATATCATATCTCAATTAAATATGTGTTATCTCCCTATCCGATATTTGGTTCTTTCGTTGTTTAGCTACAGTTAAGAAGGCTCAATTTATCATGCCTTGTATATATTTTCCTTACTCGTTGAGTTTGCAGTACGACTTCTTTGACTATTCAGATAGCAAAATATTGACAAGGTGTCGATGAAAACAAAAACGGATCCAGTGTATCTTACCATAAGTATTACTGCTGTATTTTTCACATCGAAAACGTGAAACCCATAAACGTTCTAGTGAAACATATCAGCTAGCAAGCAAGGTAGTAGTCTGGAGGGTCGATAGATTTCATTTGTAATCACATTGAATTTTCTGGTACATTTAATGTTGTAATAGGCGATCATTGAGAATAGCTTCCGTATTAACAACATGAAAGTAACTGGTTGATAATTTACGACAATTTATTGTCAATCTCGGCCTGGCCGAAATAACTGTCGCTGTTGGATGACATAAACAAATATTCCTGATGATATTAGATGGTGGGAGGCAATCCGCAGAAACTCTTCAAAATTAAGTTTCGTGCTAGTTGCCACTCACCAATCAACAAGTCATCGAATAGGTGAGATGATGACTTTAAATCCGTTATTTTCACCCCACGTAAATGGTGGTTTTAAATTATTTCCCTTATGTTCTCGAAAATCACGCCTTATTTGACCAGTTCTTCAATGTGATTTCCATAAATATTTCTACCCTCAAATTGTCACATCACTTTCTGTTTGATTTTTCTTGAGTGTAATTGTTACCTTCTTTTCACACCTACTTAGTCACGTCATCATTCATCAACTTTAGAAAGATCCTATTCTCTTAAACAACAAGTTCTTTTATAAGAGATTCTTATTGAGAAGTAGGTACTGTCTGTCATTCTTAGGAGTCTTTCCTACCTATACTGGTATACACACTATTCTACTCAGGCTTCAGAAAACTACACAGATCAATGCAACATGATGATTGAAGTGAGCTTACAGGAAGCAGTGCACTTATTTCTCATTGTAACTTGAAACTGTCGGTTAGATATGACTGAAACACCGTAGGTAGTGATGACCATTCAGAATCGACTACATTGTACAAGTAACACTGATATGATTTTGTGAGCACGAAATTCTGTCAGCACAGATATGTACTCGGTGTTAGCTAATCATGCAAGAGGTCAGAAACTCAGTGACAATGTGTGAAACTGTGGCGATGGATGGCGTGGGTTTGGATATCTGATGACTCTACAGCCCTGTTTTAGCTGTAGATAAATCTTGGTGAACAGTGCCAGTTAACATGAGACATTATTCAAAAAGCATTCTGCTGTTTAATTATTACTGTAGTGTGCTGGTTAATCTACTAACACTCTAATACTGGTTACTTTGTATTGACCAGTCAATGAAAGGGTGACCCTGTGTTGTGAGTTTTTGCCGACTAGTATTAAAACGCATTCGGTATTCAAAAGAAAATTGAATCTGTGCACGTATTAGTAGTACATCTATGGTGTTTAGTGAAATTAGTAGAATTTTAAATGAGACTAGCTAGTGTATTTATTTATTTAATTTGTTTAGCTTACAATATTTTGAAAACTTTCAATTATGTCAAATGGTCAGCTTGTTAGTTGGTTAGTCAGTTAGTCAGTCAGTCAGTTAGTTAGTTAGTTAGTTTGTGAATTAAGCAATCAATTATTTGCTATCATGGTTATTATCAAATCACATTTCAGTATTCTTCTTTGAAATATTTCACTCAATACGGAGCGTTCAACACGTAGATGAGTACGATTTGGTCTCCACAAAGCATAAAGATCACGTAATTAATTCTCAACTCGCCATGGAATTCAATTTTATCGCTCATTATTCATTTGAATTATTGTTGATACGTACTTGTGTAATTCTTTACTGATTAATGGAATGTGATGTATTTAGATCAACTTCAAACAATCATCTTGCGAATGGAGAGATTCCTAACTAAATTCAATCATCACAGTCTACTGAGAGATGCAATCCGAGGGATTTATTTACTCACATTCTTATTCATATTATATCGCCTATTTTCTTTGACAAATGATTCCGGATATAATAAGCACCAATTATCAATTGAACGCTACAGTGAACTGAAAAGTGTATGCGAATATTTCTTGAGAAACCCTGTGAAAAATTCTAGTCGAGGAGTTATTGAAAGTGTCCAGATGAAATGGGACGTGAAGTATTCAAATTTATCCAATAGCGATGTTTGTCGTGAATTTAAGTTATTCAATGGACATGTAGTTCAGTCATCGATGGAGGAGAAATATTTCCCGCTCGCCTTCAGTATAGCTGTAGACAAGAACATCAAACAGGTTTCTCGATTACTCCGATTGATACACAGACAACACAATCTCTACTGCATTCACGTTGACTCTAAGTCGCCACAATCATTTTATAATGAAGTATTGGCACTAGCCAAGTGTTTTGGTCCAAATGTAATGGTAGTGAATCGATCGGAAAGTATTGATGTTCAATGGGGTCACTACTCCATCCTCGAAGTGTTTCTTCTCTGTGCTGACAAATTGATGAAGAAGACTGAATACAAGTGGAAATACATTTTGAATGTGAGTGGACAGGAATTGCCACTGAGAACCAACTGGGAGTTGGTAACAGCTTTGAAGGCAATCAATGGGTCGAATGTTGTTGAAGGTCTAGGTCCGAGGCATAATCCATCTCGATGGCCCGCGAAGAATTTCACATTCCCGGTAAGATATTGTCATATGTTACATCTCATTTGCTTTCTGGATGACCAACACTCGAAAAACGTCTGTTGATCTTTCGTGTCTCTACGTCTTCCCGATGAATCTAAGCAGAAATAAAACCGGTCATTCAAATGACAGTTGTGTTCAGTAGTGTATTATAAGTGAATAAGTGGTCTACTTTTCAGGCATCTGAAATTTTTCAGGCTTTATGAAAAGATATTTAAAATGTGAAGATAAGGGTGAACTGAAACCTGTTGCTACGAAGTGTGTTAGTACAGATGTGATTGCCTACCTCAAAGAAACATTGGATAATATAAACTGAATCCCCAACAATCATAAAATAAGAGTGTATTTTCGTGCAACTAACATATTTCGCTTGTCACTGATGAAGGTTGAGGGTAAAATATAGGAAGAAATACAACAGAATTGCGTGCGCTAGACGTCGTGTATGTAGGAGAATCTTACAGACAGGTACATACTACAATGAAAGAGCACAAACAATGTCTGAAGGCGGTTCGAAAGACCTCTGCAGACTCAAAGAAGCTAGGAAGCAGATGAGCGATTGCACTGCATTCGATAGAAACGAGACACAAAATTCAACTTGAAAGGAGTAAGGTTCTACAGGAAGGTTTTGGTTCGAATAAAGAATGACTGACTGCGGAAGCCCCACACATATGGGTGAATTCCAACAGTGTGAACAGATGTGATGCATGGCAAATCCTAATTAATAGATAAAAATGGATATGTATCACTGATTACTCATATTTGGTCTCAATTCCCGATTGTCCACATCTTCTGATGGAGAGGCTAGCAAATGATTAACTACTGTTTACTCTTACATACACAATATGGTATACTGTATATACACATCTGTTTTCATATTGCGTTATCTACGACCATGAACTTTTAGTCGAACGTAATCTGATAAAAAGTACACTCAGTTTAAAGTGTTACTCACTTCATGCCCTAATTCCATTATGGGTAAAATTTGTTTTGATAAAGTCTCACAGTGTTATACAGTAATGTTTACTGATGACGTTTCGAACACAATTTATCACTCATAATCAAATCAAGGTACTCACAAAACTTTCTAACTTCGTTTATATAATTCCATTATTTTCCATCGCTCGATTTGATTGGTAGTAGAATTTTCCATATTTCCGGCATCAGTGATGAGTGTAGACTCCATGAACAAGGATTCAGTAATCAACCTCCCTCTCCACCTATCTAGATTACTTCATGGAATTTTAACCCTCTCCTATCCTTTTGTGTGGTTGTGTGTTAATGCATGCAGTGCAGTGCAGTCGCTGAGCTTTTTTCTAAATTACTTATCTTCTCGGGGTCAACCATTCTTATCTTGGTTGAATTCGTATGTTCTGACAATCTGACTACCCCCAACCTACTAGTTTGACCTATGTGGTTGACTTAACTCACAGTCATTGCAAGGTATTTTGTAAATAATATCATTTTTTCTAATTGGGTCAACCGACAGGGTCGATTAACCTATAGAGCTTGTCCTACCTGGGTGAGTTTAAAGGCCCAAATCCCACTCTAATTCTCGATTTATTAAGAATCCTACATAGGGTCTCAGATGTCGCCCCGTTATGTGGTCTGACAGTAGATGCCTTATATTCTCTCTTATTTATGTTACCACTACTAGTTTCACAAATATTTTCATTTTGATTTTGGCCTTTTCTGATCTTCTTAATGAACAGCTGGGAAAACATTGCTCTTAATACATTTCATCCTACTCCAAAAATATGATGGAGATATGTGAATGACACTTCCACAGTGTCGAAAACAGAACATATCTCTAGCTTCTTGACATATTCAAACTCAATAGTAAAGGGAATGAAATTCACATTTGAATCGTAAGATGGACAAGGAGAATTAGCTATGTTAGATTGTAAAATATAACAACGAATGGAAGACGGTAAACCGTCCACTAGCGTTTGTAAGAAACCAACGCATTCCGATAGACATTTAGACTATGATTCATCTCTACCGTTAACTGTTAAGGCAGGCTTAGCTGAGTGTCCAACAAACCGAGCAGTAGCACTAAGTAGTACAGGAAAGACCTAAATGATGAAATGAAACAGATAGATGAAGTGTTGGTGTGGTGAGAGCTGGCTGCTAGCCAAATTGTTTGACAGTGCTTTACGTCAATCTTTGCGTCCTCAATATTGGTCGTGAGACAAATCTGAACAAAGACTGATTCCACAACCAGCCACAAAAGACTTTCCTTAGGCGGAAACAGTTAGCACATAGATGATCTGACATTCAAGAAACAGCCACAAACAGATGAAAGATTAACTTTCACTGAGAAACAACAAATCAGATGACTGTGTTTGTACATGAAAATCTATAAATATCTATTGATTTCCTAAATAGACGATCTGTTGCCTGACACTTGTCTTCTGTTCTTACATTCGTATCAAGAAATATCCTTCAAAATCCGGCAATGAATTGTGCTCGAAACATCATCATTGCATATTACTGTTTAAAAAGGGGAGACTTTATCAAAATGAATACCCATAATGGAATTACACTCCACCACAGTACACAAATTTTATCCTTCACGCCCTAACCTCCCTTCTTTTCCGAGCTCAATAACAACTAGGCGAGTGTCTGGCATACATCGACTGCGAATGGAACCTAGACAACGTGTGTAGCTGGCGAGAATTCTACTCTTGAACCACCATTACACCTAAATGTTTTTCATTTATATCTATCTGTGTCAAAATATGTCAGTTTGAAAACGTCGTCTTTCATATCAGTATATTGAACTCTGACTGATTATAATTTGCATCCCTTCTTCCGTGGTAACTCTTTCTCACATTTTAACATGCAAGTTGATGAGTACTATTCTCTTCTCCATTATGTTGGCGATTAACCACCAACTTATCGAGCGAGCACACTGTTGATAAACCTGAAACCTGTTCGAATGTATGTTAAACTTATAAACTGGGAAAAGTGGTCACTTTTATGGGTTCGCACTAGCTGTTTCTGATAAATGATGCCACTGACAAAAGCCATTCAAAGTCGTTATCAATTGCTACTTCTTTGTGTGTCCAGTGTAATACACGTGCTCTCATTTCACTAAATTCTCTATTTTGAACTCATGACTTCAATGATCACTGATGCTCAATAGAAAACACTCGAATCTTCTCACTTCATTATACTAGTGCAGTCGATAGCTGAACAGAAGACACAAATAAAATGCAGTCACTCAATTCCATGATGTCGACAGCTGAGAAGTGATAAACACCCACACATCTCTATATGGCATATCTTCTTACCTTGAATTTGATGAAGTGTGTGATAACTGCAGTTAGAATGAGGATCTGGTTGGTGGTGGGTGAAGAACCAGTGTTATTCGAATTACTAGTTCGACGCTCTATCAGCTAAGCTACCAGATGCGAGGATGGCATGCAAAGCCTTGTGATTTGAATCCTGATGGAATGTAGTGTTCCGCTTTCTCATTGATTTCAGTGACATCGTATAGAAAGCTTTGTTTCAAACAACTAATGGTACTGTTTCACTTCACTATGGAATTTAGTAAGAATGAATGTACACGCACACACACGCAATAAATGGTTTCTACAATTTCTCTTTCTGATTACTCACAGATCATCTGGAGCAAAGGCAGTTTCTATATGGCATTGAAACGAGAATTTGTACACTTCTATCAAACTGACCGGAAAGCGAATGAAATACTCGATGCTATGAAAGCAGAAAGACACTTGCAGAAGCATCCGGATGAATTGTTTTTCCCAACACTAACCCACGATCCATCACTCGGTGCACCAGCTGCTTGCAACGAAATTCATGAAACTAATTACTCAGATAGACGTAAACGATTCATCGCACGTTATGTGACATGGTTTGACGAAGGCTGTAAAAGTTCCAGAGTTCGTCGTTCTGTGTGTATTATAGGTGCGGGCAATCTCCCGTACATACCATCACGACCGGAATTTTTCGCCAACAAATTTGATGATGATTTCGAGCCTATTGCTTATGACTGTACAGAGTATTATGTTATGGAGAAAGTTATACAAGAGATGAAAAGTAATCGGTTGGATGCAAACTTTGATGTCACCGTCTACTCTGACTTACACTGTTCTAGAAATCATACTTAGTTTCGATAAAGCAGTATTTTATACTTCCAGACAAGATTCCTACCGATTGGCATATGTTGGTGAGAGAATGTGTTTCTCCTATTTTTCACCATTTTATAAGTGTTTTGAAATTTCTCACTCAACCTGCTTTCAAAAGCCTCCATACTTCCACAGAAATTGATTCAGACTTCGATGTAAATTAAAACTTCATGCACTGTAAATAAATTGCACAGAGTACTTCACTGTACTGAAGTTTATTGTTTGTTTTAAGTTTATGATTTGGAATATCAATAATTCCCTTGTTACTCTTTACTGTCCACTAACCCTTTCTCCGTATTGATGCATAGTAATGGTGAGGCATAACAGTTCTACTCGTCACTTGTTGCATCACTTCTCTGCATGATGTATGAATATGCTTCGTCTTCATTTATAACTGACTTCAGTTTCAGACTGACAGGTACATGAGCGTTTTTCACTTCACTTCATAAATGTAATTGTACTCAGAATGTAACAGATTTCTTATACAATAATTATAGTTAATTTGCACAGTCTTTATTTGTTCATGTTAATTCGTGTTTCCATTGATTGATCATATTGTGGTGAAATGATCAGTCTGTGTTGATGCACTGCCTCCTGGTACAGATGATTCAACGATGCATGAAGATCAGTATGAAGAAATGAGTATCTTGGATTCCTCTACAAGTCACTGTCAACCGACTAATATATCGAGGATGTATTTCTCGAGTACACACCTGATATAAGCACCTGTATAACCGACGTGATATCTACTTCAGAGGGTAAGGAATATTTTACTGTCAGTGAAGTCGATTAATGTCAAAAAGTTGATCCTTGAATATGACAAAATGAATGAATCGTGAACACAGAAATATATGTGATAGTGAAGTTGAACGTAGGTCACTTTATTCATAAATAACCCTCACCTACACGTGCATGGTGAAAAAAGTTCAAGCGAATATATGATTCCCTCTAATGACATTTATGCACAACTGTTTCTTCCAGAAAATACTTCAGAGCGAGAAGAAATGGATGGTCGTATGCACACTTGCTGATATTAATCAACACATAAAGGAGGTTTAATAAGGACAATAGGGTTGGGTAATGAAACTGGTCATCTGATGAATGGGTTGTAATCAGGATTTGCAGAGAAAGGAAGGAAATGTGGTGTCACATAAGAGTTCGGAAGAATAAATGACTGAGAATGAGTTGAAAACCAAATCAGATTTGTTATTACAATGGTAGTAGATTTGGCTAAAGAATTCGAACATGCATGCAGCACCACCTTCTTTCCAACTGTGTGGCTAGAGTGCAAACAACGCAAAGGAGGCAAACGTCTTTAGTCTCTGCGAGGAGTTTCTGAAGCACAGTGGTCATTGTCAAACAGCTGCTCACAGTTATTACACCTCTTGAGCAGGTATTCCCACCTTTCTACAACCCTTCAAAAAGCTGTTTTAAACTCCCTCTCAAACAGAATCTGAGTTGATCAACCGATGTATCTGACCCCACAGAAGCAAACAATCTGATAAATGCGTGAAATATCGGCAGAGACAAAATCTTGTCTTTCAGGCTTCTGTAGACCAGTGGGAAACTGTAGAACAAAACACTGAGTGTCACTGCGAAGAACGTTCTTCTCAAATGCGTTGGATGTAATTCGCAATGGAGATAAATAAAATTCATCTCCACCCAAATGTCACCAAGTAGTATATACTTTTCAGTTGATTGTTACATGTAGATTTCAAATGGATGAACCATCTAGAGATATCATCGGCTCTTCTTGTTAGATCAAAATCATGAAGGAGAATTTTAGATTTTAGACTTGCTATCACTGAGTTAGTTCATCGGTCGAACGCATTCAGATATGCTGTCCTCAGTTAAATGTTCAGCATTCTTCTCTCTAAGACACAATTAAGCCGTTTTCAAATCCCTTCCATTTTGTCTTCTTTGTTAGGCGGTTTTCAATGCTGAGAAATCGGTTACTCCAACATCACCCAGAATACTATTCATTGTCACAGGTTGTTTTCATCAGAGAAATGAATCCACACACTGACTGCCATGTGAAGATTACGAGGTCAAATATATCAGTAATGCAATTAGGTAGCAGTCATGTAAATCATCCGGAAATAGAAGGACCCAGATGAGATGGAGGATTGTGTTTAGTACTGCCTAATATGACCAGTCAAATATCTCACTCACCACGATTATGTTGTGCGAACACCAGATGACCAATTCACACTGTTGACGCCAGAGTCACCATCGATTCACATTTTCTCACTCTCCAGTCATATGAGCATTTCTCACCAATTACTGCTGGAGAACATTGATCGATTAACTTAGTACTTCGCCGAATCAAACATTGAATCATTTCGCCCAATCAATTCGAGTCTTGCATTTTAACATCTTCCACAATATTGTGTTTCCTACTTGCATTGAAAGTTAACTGATGACGACACCTGTTCCACTCTGACACTGTGCATGTTATACCCTGTGTGACGTTCAGTGTGTAGGTGGATTCAGATACACATCATTGACCCTCTTGAGAACAAACAGTCTCAATTTCAATGAATGTCGTATAGATTTATCGATTAGAACTGAGAATGATGCTGAGAATCGATTGATTCGGATTCAGATCATCAGCATATATTTGTCAATACATGAATGTATGTATGTGTGTGTATGTGTGATAAAGTCTGAATTTGATTTTGGCACAATTCAGAGCTAAAACTGCACAGATATCAGCATGAGTTCGAAAGTGTATTACTAAAAATAGTAACATGTTGTCAAAATAACCAGAATCGTCTCAAACTGTTTTATTTCGCCTCAAATTTGTAAAAAGCAACAGTTTTAGCACAGTGTGAGAGAAGCCAGAAGACGTAGACAACTGTTAGCTGGAAGCTTGTTTTCAAGTCGATTATAGAGACAAGATTCCAGATCATGGGGATTCATAGGCTAAAAATGATGATTGAAATTTGTGTTACTTGAATTGATGGTCACAAGTAGTTTCACCAACTAGTTTAACAATAACCTCTGAATACCTTTCATCAACCTGATATATTTTGTAAATTTGTGGACTTCCAAGTGAATGGTGAGTTTTCGTGACATCAGTGTTATGTCTGAGGGAGTGTCCAGCTGAATTTGAACTGTTTGATCAGTTAACGATACATCAGGACAGTTGTGATATTTTTCTAATGTATTTATGCTGAACAAATGGAAACTTACCGCTCTTTTCATTAGTTGGCCAATTTCAAAATGAACTGACATTAGTAAACCCGCAGGTAGTACTGCACAGCTGTTTCATTCAATTGCTCCAGAATCTTCAGCGGTAAGCAACCTCCACCAGGGTTTGAACCCAGGACCTTCTTCCTACTAGCGGAGCTCATAAACCTGTAGGCCTCTGGGACCTGATCCAATGGCCAGTGCGTGAATTCTAACTTCTGCCAATTCATGACATATCGCGACCACTTCGCAATGTCTTCTTCGATGTGTTGCTGCCTAACCTTCATCCTCCAACCAATCAAACGAAATTCTTCACATAACCAATACTTGAGAATTACTGCTCTGTTTTGGATGTGGACACTGACCCATTAGTCGGCAGATTTGAATGAGAAATATCAAGGTTGTGCTTGCATTGAACTTCTTCATGTTCGTATTTCTAGTATTTTCTACAGTTCTGTTGCCTGTATGAGCATATATGACAGCAACAACATCTTGCACAGAAACAAAAGCTAGTAGGAGGCTTCTTGTCTGTAGCAGTTGTTGAAGATGTTGAAGGTTTAGTGCTAGATGTGACTGAGTTTAAAGAATCACCTGCATCAGAGTTATGATTTTCCGTCTTCATTATGCTTTGATACTCAACCATCACTTCTTGCAGCCTCATTGTGGGATTCCGCCTATTGCAATATAGAATACGTTATCAAATCCCTCAATGCAAGTCTCACGGAGCAAAACATGAACTTCTGTTGTGCTATTCATTTCTGTCAGTTTCACTTTGTGTAATTCTCCAAACATTGCGAACCATGCATCAAAAGTAATTCCTGCACCTGAGTCGTTCATAAATTCTGTAATCCACTTTGGTGCAGAATGAATTTTACCAGATTGGAAAGCACTGGATTACTGCGATGGTGATTTACTAGTTTGAACTTCAGTGAGTTTCATTTGAGATGCCCCATACTGTTTCTGTAGTTGATGTTGTTGATGATGTTGATGCTGTTGTAACAGCAACTGAGCTTGTCCAAAACTAAAGGACATGATGGAATACTGCATCACCGAAATGTGGTAACAAAGATTAGTGCTAGGTTTGAGTTCATTCTTACTGTCATCTTCACACATGGCAATGCAGGACTGATCACTGAAATACCGCTCCCAAACTGCAACAAACACAGAAAACAGACTGGACAGACAGCGAATTATTTATTGCTCAAGGAGAAAGGCGATATGACTAGAAAATAGAGCGGATTTTACAATTATATTACATATTATATAAATTCCTAGCCTGTAATATTTAATCTATGCTCTGGCTAGATGGCGCGCGCCAATAGAATTCCAATGACCTGATCTTTAGTCTCCTTCAGATTTGAATGTCTTGTTTACATGTCATATGGGAAAAAGTGACTTGAAGTTTGTCTGCAGTGCTGCGAAAATACTGGCTAGTTTTTGTGACTTCATGAGCGAATTTTCAATACTGAGCCTCCTGAACCCAACCAGAGGTTCAACAAAAGGCCTGCACCTTACAAGGTCACCTATATGAATTCTCAGGCAATGGGTTGAGATTGAATGGCTCGTTAATTCTCACAATGGAATTATTTGAAATTCCTGAAACAACCGAACTATGAATATTATTTGAAAGCATTATGTAATCCAAAATATTCTGTTTTGGAAAATCGACAAAGTGAGATTGTAATTACTGTCATAAGGTGACAAATCAACCTATAATTAATGATTTCATGTCTTGTCATCCAACTTCATACATGAATAGAAAGTACTAATTCTTTTCAATACCAAAATCAGTACTTGAATGAAAAAATAAAATGACTACGTTCACCGTTAACGTGGACGAATTCTTCGCTTTCACGTTAGGTGGAATGACAAAGCAACACTGCCTGGGTAGCCAATAAAAATTACTTCTATTGATGGATTGCTCTTCCGTAGATTTGTGGAGTTTTCACCTAGTGGGTGATCAGATTCCAACTAGCTGAGAAATTTCTGTGCGAGAATATCATGTCATGGGTACTATTCTCTCGGTGCGCGCAATTACTCTGCTTCATTTTTACTGCATTACTTTTGATCTTGTGAGAGAAATCTGTATCTGCAGTCCAGTCACAAATATAAAAAGGGAAAGGCAATGTGCAAACTGATTGACGTCGTCATTCACTAGCACGTGTCTGTGATTCCTCACTCTATACACCTCTCTGAAGAATATTCATCCTTCCTAAGAGAACCAGGAAACGACAAACATACTGGGATTCTTCGACTCTACCAATTATTCAGTCCGGTTGAAATGAATGACACAGAATACGTTTCTAAGAGGATTCGAGTGCTTGATGATACTTGATGACTTAAGAAGAGCGATCACAATAAATTCGTGACAGAATGTAGAGCAGTTGAGTTCAGTGAACTCTTGAGAGGAAAGCTCGTTGACAATGAAACCTAGTAGGAAGATCGAAAGCTTCCTGCTCGGTATTTACATAAGAACAACTAAAGACACATAAATCCAATATATTAATCAGGCCTGTGTTATTTATGCTCGATTCCGCTTACTACAGACTCTCTGTATAATTATTGCAAAGCTAGAACAGCTTGGGAAGGAATTGTCAACACACACTCTTATTGTTTCATCTGAATTAATCAAAGTGACATAACACTCAAGATGTGGTAAGATCAATGCACCAGCACTCCTCTTCAGAACACGAGAAATATCACTTGATAGTCAATGCACAAAAGATATCGCACTGCAAATGACAGAAAATTGGTATATACCTTCGTTGTGTCAAAGATATTAACTTAAAATTTGACAGAATTTCATATGGTCATATAAATGGAGCAGCAATGGGGCACAATTTCTTTTATTTCTCTGTGTTTCCAATACGATATCTGTCGTCGTACTTTGAAATTTCGGTTAACACAGTGTTGTTCTTACATTTTTAGTTTGCTGGCCTCACACTTAACCTCTACTCGTTTCTGGGATTTCTAGTATCAGCTAGAAAATCAAACAATTTACGAGTGCATCGTCCGGTAATTAAGCCTGGAGCAAGTGTTGGGTTGGAGAGCACTCTCCTACTGAACCACTGCTGTCTGTGATGTGGTCCAAAATTTTGAAATGTATCGAGCGAAATCAATGAATTACAAACCAGTGTCCAGTTCGAGATTTTAATGTCACAGACGATTGTTTTGTTATCTACTTCTGAGAAAGATTTCGATCAATTCAAAGCTTCAATTCTCGACAGCTGCTACAAGTACAATGGTACTCGACCGAGCCATAGTTATTTGCTGACTAAGAAATACAGATAAACAACTTCAAGAAAATAAGTGCATAATCCTCGCCAGTTGTGATAAGGTCAACGGGATTGTGGTAATGAGTAGAACCGAATTAATCGAGCAATTAACAGACATACTATCAAACAACATGAAATTCATCGATTTACTGAAAGACATCAACGTGTTTGAAAGACAAATACTTTCACTACATGTCGCCTCTATTCACAAGCATTCACCTTTTTCCGAAACAAAATGCGTCATTTGTGACTAAATTGAAACCAACAACCCAGAAGTTCCTCTTCACATCAACTACCTCAAGGAAATACTTCTCAGATGTACATTTAATATCCTATTCAAATTCAATGAACAATCCTACGTCCAAGAAGATAGTGCAGCTGTGGGGTCTCTTCTCGGTCCACTCCTAGCTGACTAGTTCATGCATAGTTTCGAAAACAACACCCTCGGTCCTTTGATAAGTCAACTGTACTTGCACAGGGGATGCGTATATGACACGTTCATAATTTGTGATGAAAATGTTGATTCAGAGCATCTGCTCGAAACCTCCTGTGCAGCACATCCATCAATAAAATTCACATTAGAACATGAATCGAACATGACATTTCCATTCCTTGATGCACTACTTACGAGAAGACACGACTGTACGATCCAAAGGTCGACATATCACAAGCCAACATGGATGGGACAGTTTATCAACTTCCAGAGCTTCGTCCCACTGATCCGAACGCGAAACCTAGTACGTACATTAAGTTCAAGGAATAGAAAAATTCGTTCGGAAGACACCATAGAGAAAGAATTAAATTTATAAAGCGAAACCCGACTAAAGAACAACTACCCACCAACATTCATAGACAAAAGCATGAAAGAGAAGCCTCCATCGCCAAAAATCACAACTGTTCCTAAGAAAACTCTCTTCATGAACATGGAGTTCAAAGGTGGCATCGAAGCAGAAATTCTTAGAAAGCGCTTTTCTAAATGTCTGAAGAAGACATTTCCAACAGCCACCTCACGCATCACATTCCACAGAAGACAGTAAATCCGGTCTAACGACAAGGATGAGATACCACTTCTGACCACCTCAATGTGTATTTATCAATTTAATTGCTTGTGTGGAGGAAAGTATTTCGGCTGTACGCAACGTCAAGTTCACAAACGTATTATAAAACACTGTCCAGCTTGGTTAGCCAGCCAGAGGAGACAAGAATAATATTAGCAGCTCCATCCTCGAACATTTAGTCATCTCCGGACATCGAGCAAACCGCATGAATGCTTCACAGCACTACACAGTGTTCCTCAATACCATAAAGAGGGAATTCACATACGCCGTCTGTACATAACTGAATCATTAGCTATTAGGGATCTGAAACCGAAACTCTGCATTCAAAAGCGATAGACACATTTTACTCTCCCAACCATGTCCAGAGTAATGTTCTCACTATGATTTCACTTCTCTTTTATTACGTAAGTTTACTATTATGATTGATATTATTATGATTTGATTAATATTAATACGTCCATCATCCATAATTTGTTATCAATCATCTCATTTTGTCTCATGTTCTCATTGACCACGCGTATTAAAAAACTAACTGACTATTGTGCCATCCCATCTTATACTTGTTCCACAATACACTTTCTGATATAATTCTAATTTGCCTTTACTGGCTTTTGTATGCTTAAATTAATGGATTTATAATTGTAGAGCCTGAAGAAGAATTTATTGAAGACAATCGTTCGCTCTTTCTATCATGTCACTCTGTTCCTTTTTTATTATTTAAAATTGTGTTTTCATACAGACTTTATATAAAAATACTTTATCGTCTATTCACTAGTAGCTGTCCGTTCTACACAGTCCTCCTGATTAGTCATTATCTCACGCTGATTTCGTCATGACAACTTCTGCCTATTTGCCACCCCATCTATGTTACACCTTACATTGCTTAATACGCTTTTTGAGGACAAATTTTATCACTATCTCATTGGTCTTTTGATCTGTTTGTTAAATGTAATTATGACTGTACAGCTTATGAGAGTGAATCGTAGAAAAGAAAAATTTCTTCGCTGTTCACGTCTTTTTCTTTTGCACTTTATCTTATAGATAATGTTGGTTTTGTCTTCCTTCACTGTTGCGTATTTTGCATGTCATAGATTGTAAAGGTAAAATTCACCTAATTTTAATCCTTTAATTCAATAGCGAACACCCAATCTACTGACAACGAAGATTTGCACCTATGAATGGTAATGAAGACTGTTCGGTGTTCGCCAATCCATGGTCATGAAATTTCGTTATCCAATTAGATATCTTCATTGCAATCTTCAGTGTGAAGTGAACATATTCAAATTCCACATGGACGACATAAATGAACCCTCTAGCAACCTGTGTCGTCATTGCTTGAAGATGTTAGCCAGAGGAACAATGGAAGCTTCGCAATGGAATCACCCAGCTCACAGAACTTAACCGCATCGAAATCATTCACCTGAACTGCAAATACTCTCTCTCTTACCGAAACAGCTACTTTCTAATAGGTAGTAGTATAAATTTCAGCCAAGAAAATTGACGGGGCAGGAAAGTTCAAGAGCTTTCACCCATCTCGAAACTCATCTCTAACTCCCTCAACGGTTCACCATTAATTAGACTCAGGCGTATTTAATACTAATTATGAATACTTTCACTACATCTTGCACAACTTCGCAAAGCTAGAACAACCATTAGATGCGATCATTT
Organism: Trichobilharzia szidati; assembly: GCA_944472155.2. Taxonomy (NCBI): domain Eukaryota; kingdom Metazoa; phylum Platyhelminthes; class Trematoda; order Strigeidida; family Schistosomatidae; genus Trichobilharzia; species Trichobilharzia szidati. The sequence goes on along the minus strand of OX235271.1, from coordinate 52,868,605 downwards.
AGATAGTGGTCTCTTGCTACAGTTTTCTAAGATATATGAATACTTCAAGTAAAAATAATTATCACTTTTTGCTAAAACCGGTTCAACTTGCTTACTCTCAGGAAACTACTTTCACGTTAAGCAGAAATCAAGAATTTAAATGTCCGCCTGACGTACATCACTGGATTTACCTCTGGAATACGTTTAGAAATGATGTGACTATGTGGGCGACTTCCAAGTTACAGGGAGTCACTCCAGTTGAATGGAGTATCGTATCTCCTCTTATGTTTCAGTCAACTGATTCAGGAGTAAGGAAATTTACTATTTCTGCAACATGACATCACTGCAGTTTTCCACAGAAACTGTCCAATTTCATTGAACTCAAGAAACCTAACTATCGTGGGAGACAGGATGCCATTTCAGAAATGGTTTCAGTCATTTCATTAAGTGATGCTAGAAAAGTTGAGTTTATCATTTTAACCTTCAAGGTAGAACTAACACCCACCGATGTGCTGCTATAAAGTGTTTCCGGATGATCTCATAAAGTTCAAATCTGGTATCGTGAAGCTCCCTTAAATGTTTTCCACCCAAGAAATACTCTTAGTGATGTAATATCTTCAATTCAACTCCAGGTAATCTGACACTGTTTAAAGGACGTGTCTCTAACATTTGTTAATCTCATTCCTAATCTATTATAGCTCATTTAATAGTCACTTAAAGGTGATATTGCCAAATGTGTTTCCTGGTTTGTCTCCAAGAAACCCTCTCAACCCCGCGAAAATATGTGAACTGATAGTAAACTAACAGTCATTCAAAACTGTGTTCACACTATGAACATGAACTGACAACAATCAGCATAAATGGGAGGAACCTGAAAGAAACAACCTCCTTCACCAACCGACCTGGGAAGCATCGTTTCAACTACAGGAGGAACTGACGAGGATATCAAAGCAAGAATCGGAAAAGCCAGAAAAGCTTCCACTACTCTCATGTCTGTGTGGAGGTCAACAACACTCAGCACCAAAAATAAGATTCGGATCTTCAACTCCAATGTGAAGTCAGTCAGTGCTACTCACTATACGGATCAGAAACTTGCACTGCGCGTCATAAAGAGCATCTCAAACAAACTACAGACCTTCATCAACAGCTGACTTCGCTCAATACCACTCAAGTTCAGATGGCCGGCCAGAACAGATCAGCAATAGGGATCTCACGCAATGAGCAAACCAACCCAGCAGGAACCGATTGTGAAACAAATAGGCAGGAAGAAATGGAGATGGATTGGCTGGCCATACTCTGAGGAAACAATGCATCAAGTGACATCACTAGACAAGCCGTCACTCAAGTGGAACCCGAACGGGAAGCGGCGAGTTGGTCGTCAGTGCTAAGGTGGTGTGACTTGGAGGAGGTCATGTGAAGAGGAAATGAAAGCGTGTGGGCAGACATGGAGCCAGGTGAAGACTCTGGCAGAGAACCGAACGCAATGGAGACACACGGCTGAAGCCCTATTTTCCTCTAGGAATTAAAGCATACAATAATAATAATAAATACTTCGAAAGCTTAGTAGGAATAGTCCATAATACAATCTTTCCAAAAATAGTTTCTGAACCAGTCTCCTGGACAACAAACATTCGGCAGTAATCATTGCTGGCGTCACAAACATTCCTGTTTTTTCAGATTAATGAAATGAAACATACTTTCTGTAAAGTATTAACTCAGTCATACAGGTTCAGTAGCACGTCATCTGACGTAACCGGGATGTCCTTGTTTATCGTCTCATAATCATAACTGAATGTGACATACACTAAACAAGTATGACTAAGCTATACAAACTCGGGATAACGAAGTTATTGTAGTAATCTCAATACAACCCTCTGATTTTCTAATAAGTCAGACGAATGATTGAATATGTGTGAGTCATTACTTTGTGGTATTTAAGGTCATAAGGTCAAACTTCCACTTCCATCTGATGCTATGCATTGCAGTGTTCGCACATTTTGCTTGAAATAATAAATTGAATACACGTACAAGTAAAAGCCACATAAATTTGTGGGTCATGCAAAATGAGAAAGTCAAAAATGATTTTTTTTTAGTTGCCGTTTTTATGTATTCCTCCATTCAAGGCTTGTGAGGTGAAGGTAATGTATTGAGTGATTGGACTATTGAGGTTGTCCATTTTGACAAAGTATGATTTATACTAAGTGAATTTTTAACCTTTAAATGATGGCATAATTTGGAAATGACAATTTATTTTTTATCTGCCTCTTTCTTATCGGATTCATATCAGTGTTGTCAACTTTTTATGAAATCTCTTCATTGTTATCTTTGCCATTGGTAGACAAATTATCACTAATTTTCCAAAGACACTAAGTGATACACTACTCAGGCCAATTTATAGGGAGTAACGCCTCAATAAATACAAAAAAAAGGAATTATAACGTTCTCCGTAGTATTCGTCAGTTATAATGAATATCTGATTGAAAATCACAGACATGTGGCCTAGGTATTACCTTGAGATGAAATAATCATTTCAATGTCAGTTAAATTATTCAGACAATTAATATAGAGAGAATGATTACAAACGTTCTCTGCTATTCACATAGGTTTACTTTTTATGATCCGTAACGGTAATGTGTTTTCTCCTGATAACAATCGAACACGATTCTCCATATTTCTTTTATTTTCAGCTTAAAGTTTGACACAGCTTATCGAAATGATAATTAGTTGTACAAACACAGTTTTTTTGTTCAGCGAAGAAATTTCTTTTCAACGATTTCATTTTCAAGCTGTACAGTCGTATTTATATTACAGAAAAGGTTATTAAGAGGCACTAAATAATTGCTCAGTCAATATACATATTTTTGATAAGAATAACGATAATTAAAATGTTATAAGGGGTAGAGTTGAAGTGGATAAATTACAAAATTATTAAAGGTTGTTTTATAAGTGAATTGAAATCAAAAATGTTTTTAAAATGTCAAGTGTCGTCTAAAAATTTTAAAAAATTAGGAGTACGATTACGATAAGAATGAAGACGTGAAGTGAAGTGGAAAGAATTCAAGTGGTAAAATAAAATAAAGTAGAAACTAGAAAGAACATTACTATGACCAAGGTAAAGACAGGGGTTTGACAAAACGTTTTTGAACACATAATTTAGGTTTCTATTCATGTATAGCTAAAGCTTCGGCTATGCATAAGTGAAGAAGACGTAAACTTTTGGATCAATTCGATCAGGTATATGTATATTGACTGAGCCATTATTTAGTGCCTCTTAATAACCTTTTCTGTAATATAAATACGACTGTACAGCTTGAAAATGAAGTCGTTGAAAAGAAATTTCTTCGCTGAACAAAAAACTGTGTTTTTACTTATGAATGAATGGGTATTTTTCGTAATTATTTGTACATTTTAAGACTATCTGTAGTAGCATTAATCGATGAAGAATTTTCTGAAATACTCTGAGAAACTCCAAAAAAGGGAAAAAATCAACGAAGACTGTAGATTAAGTACAGGAGTGAGACAAGGATACCAGCTATCACTGGTGATATTCCTTATTGTGGTGGAATGGATTATGAAACTGACTGTGGGGAGTGAATACATAGGAATTCATTGAACTTGTAAGAGGACTCCAAATGATCTGGATTTCACAGATGATATCTAATGTCACAAAAACAGGCGACTTACAGGCGAAAACCGACAAACTGGCCAAGACCAGAATTCAGGTGAACACAGACAAAACGGAGGTGATAAAGATAACCAACACCACCACCACCAACAACAACAACAACGAGCACCAATCACCATCAACGAGAGAAATTTGAAAGAGGTCACTTCTTTCACTTATCTAAGTAGCATCGTTTCAACCACAGGCAACAGAACGAATGGAGATGTCAAAGCTGACCGGAATCGAAAATGCAAAACAGAACTTCATCACCCTGAAATTCGTTTGTAAATATTCTGCACTCTACAAAAAGAATAAGATTTGGATGTACAACACCAGTGTTAATTCCATTATTGTATATGAGTCAGAAACTTGACGCGTCAGGGAGAGCATTTTCAGCGGGTTTCAGACCCTTATCATCTACAAATTCCTCAGCTTCACACAGAAGACGAAATGGCAGGCCAGAGAGTAAAATTTTGGGTACGAACTAATCAAGAATTTATTATGAAACAAATGGGCTTCGAAAATGCAGACGGATAGGATATATGGTGAGGTGACCGTTGGATGGCATCGAACGCCAGACTCTTGGCTGGAACGCGAATGGGAAATGACGATTGGGGCCTGGTTGGGAGGATGACATTGGGAAGATCGTTTTTTTTCCTTCACGTTCTCCAGTGGAACATAGGGCTTCAAGCTAGTGGCTTGAAGTTTCTGTAGCAGTGTTTATTTTACAGGATGGGGTTGCTAGCCTCATGCCCAACCTTTCCTCTTCACCAGCATTATTTCTGGCTTAGCGAGGTAAAGGAGTGCGTCGGCCGGGTATCGAACTCCGGACCATGTGCATGGTCGGCGAGCGTCCGAACCGCTACGCCACCGACGCCTTGGAAGATCGTAAAATTGTAAAAACGTTATACTGAAATACGACATAAGGATGATAAATTATTTCAAATTATCACCAATAAGAATTCAGTCATGATCCAGTATCAATTAAGAAATCCGTGTACACCAGGGATCTGTGAACAGTTGTTTCGTCCTGGGGATCGAACTCGAGACGTTCAAGTTACAGGGTCCAATGAGGCCATGGGTGTTCGCCCATGAGGCGTCACAAACTAGGATGAAACAGATTGATATGTAGTCACATGATGTCTGCCTTTGGTTTTGACAGTCTGATATATTTTGCTATGTGAATATTGATCGATTTTCCATTATAACTCACAATTTGCTTTGTCTGTCCATTAACTAAATCAACAATGTATGACCTTTTTGTCACATGACATTACAACCAATCAGAATCCAATGATGGTAAGAAAAAATACTGTCTATCTTATTGGTTCATGTATTATTATTATTATTGCTTCCTTTAATTCCTAGAGGAACACAGGGCTTCAGCCGTGCGTCTCCATTGCATTCGGTTCTCTGCTAGAGTCTTCACCTGACTGCAAGTCTGCCCACACGTTTTCATCTCCTCTTCACATCACCTCCTCCAAGTCACCCTTGGACGACCAACTCTCCTCTTTCCTTTCGGTTTCTACTCAAGGACTTGTCTAGCGACGTCACTTGATGGTTTCCTCAGAGTATGGCCAATCCCTCTCCATTTCTTCCTGCACATTTGTTCCACAATCGGTTCCTGGTTGGTTCGTTCCCAGAGATACCCACTATTGGTGATCTTTTCTGGCCGGCCATTGGATCTTGAGTATTGAGCGAAGACAACTGTTAATGAAAGTCTCTAGTTTGTTTGAGGTGCGCTTTATGACGCGCCAAGTCTCTGATCCGTATATTAGCAGTGACTGACTTCACATTGGAATTTAAAATCCGGATCTTATTCTCATTTTCATGCTGAGTGCTCTTGACCTCCACACAGACTTGAGAGTAGTGAAAGCTTTTCTGGCTTTTCCGGTTCTTACTTTGATATCCTCGTCAGTTCCTTTCGCCTGTAGTTGAAACGATGCTTCCCAGGTAGGTGAAAGAGGTTGTTTCTTTCAGGTTCCGGTTCATGTATATTAGTCATTTTCATATATACACTTGTATTGTACACTTTTCACTCAATCTGTCACTCTCTTTTTTCACTCTCACACCTTTCGTACTGTTTGGTACTTTTCACTCACACTTTGTATGACAGTTATTTCCCTTGTGGAAAATACACGTATCATCGTGAACGTGCTGGTCTTCTCAGTTGCCATCTTCGCGTCAGGACAAATTTATTACTCAGCAGTACCAGTCTGTACGTTATCGTCCGTTATATCTCATTAGCGTATATTTACACCCGGTCGCACCCTAATATCGGCAAAAGACCCCATAACTTATTGACGACGAGTACACAACAATAATTGGCGATGGAAATATAACATTTATTGGCAACTAGCATCATAACGCAGATATCCAGTGCATCCTGGTTTGGTCCTTTAATTTATCTTGGCTCGTTACGATATCTACAAGGAAATATATATATATGATAAGATGGGAGTTGTTTGTAAAGGTAAATGAAGAGATATTTTTGTTGTTTGGCTTGGAGACATGAAAAATAGGTTTTGCAAGTAAGTAAAAACTGTGTAATTAAACTTAACGAAATACAATGTGAATAACTTAGAAGATCGATAAAAATGTGAACTTTGGTGTGCATGAAGTCTGATGAAAAGAAGATAGTGTAATTTGTAATGACATATAATGAGTAGAACTGGAAGGATCAGAAACTATACCTAACATGAAGGCCAAACGAGAAACGTTGGGATAACAAAATAAGTAGTCAGTTTGGTCTTGTATTGGCAGACATTTTTATGGCTAATCTTGAATAGACAAGGCTTAAGTGTGCAATTACTGAAGCAACAACCTGCTATAGGTACACAGAAAACACATTCATTTTAGACAGCGACTTCAGTTGGGCTTCGTATGTACTTGATTTATGCACTAGTGTACTTGACAGCATCACTTTCACACTGTAATACGAAGATAATGGAGACTCAGTTTCCTAGATGTCACCTTACAGAGAAGAATAGATGCGAACCTTAGAATATTGACTTTTCGGAAGGATACACGGAAATGTCTCTACCTACATTTTAGTGGATACTACCCAGTAAACTATAATTCAAACTGGTGGAGAAGATATTCTGTACAACAAAATTTATATGACGTTTCGATTGGGTATGATTGTGAACAGTAAACTGTGTTCGAAACAATGTCACCCAGTAAATAATACTGTCTCACTAAGTGTGATATATCTAATAAACAAACTAATATGGAATATTCCTTGGTTTACTGAAGCTACAACGATTAAACTGCTGAAATCTTATTTATGTATCCCAAAGGAATCTCTCGATGCACTTTAGTTACCCTAACAACCTCTTCCTTAGTAACGTTTTGCGGTTTGGTTGAATCATTTTGTTTCCCCCAGTTTTGTATGACCTTCATATTAGGTCTAACTTTAGACCTTTCGAGATCTGTTCACTGTACCTTATTACAAACTACACCATCATCTTTTTATTAGACTTCTTGCACACTAGATTTCGGATGTTTTCCAATATTCTGAATGCCAATCGCTGTATTTGCCCATGCCTGCGTCCGTAACTGTTTCTGACTCATAAAATTTATTCTCAATATTGCAGTCTCTAACAACAAAATTATCTGTTTATTCACTTATAAGAAACTAAATTTGGTCTACAGCATACCGAACAAGGAAGTGAAGAAGACTAGAAAAACAAGGCAAAAGAATAGCAGCTGAACCAGAAAAGACCTCTGAATATATCACATCGGCTTACCGCATCAACATTCAAGATGAGATTGACAGAGAGGAAATAAATGAAAGACAGTGAGCGGAACCTAATTATCAAAGAGGATAGGCAAAGGAAACAATGGGTTGATCGCTTCAAAGGACTCCTAAATCGAACCCTACCTATAATTCGTCCATAAATACCGCCAACTACCACAGAGCTGACATTGAAAGTCGACTGTCCACCAGAAATGGAAGTCTTGAATGCCATAAAGTTACTGGAAGCTGAAAAGACAGCAGGGCTGAAAAGAATTTCAACAGCAGCACTGGAAAGCGATCCAGAGACCTCAGTGAATGTCCTCACGCCACTAGTACTGAAAGTCTGGAAGATAGGAGAAGCACCTAATCATTGGATTTAAGGCTATCTTGTTAAACTACTAAGGAAGAGCAATTTAAGTCTTCGCAAAAAACTGGCGTGGAATTATGTTTCTCTTTTTGGTGTGGTTGTGTTCTCTGAGCTGGATGGTTTGGTTGCGAAGCTTTCATTGCTCTACTGAGCAACATCTTCAGCGCATACTTCGATGTGAAGTGAGCTTTTAGAATTCTCTGTGAGTTTATAAGTCATCTCTTCTAATAACCTTGAACGTGATTGGTTGTTTTCGTGTGACATTTCATCCCCTAGTTTGCTTGTCTCGGTGCTGGCTGCTTCTTTGGTCTGAATGCCGTTAGTCATTCTTTCTGCTAACCTTGAACGTGATTGGTTGTTTTTGTGTGACTTCTCACTTTCTAGTTCACTTGTTTTGGTGTTGACTGTTTCCTTGACCTGAAGTTTGACTTTGTTTTTGTGTGAATTTCTTCGTATGGACTGGTATATTTTGTCAATCTCTATGTGTCTATTGATTGCTGATTCATTTGAATACCAGGCCTCTAGGAATTCTCTGGCATTTTTGCAGTTCCCTTTGTCTAAGATTTGAACATTGTCCCAGTCGAATTGGTGCCCGTAGTTGTCTTCATGTAGTGATATGAGGGAGTGTATGTCGTGTCTTTTGACAGCTAGTTTGTGTTCGTGAATGCGAAGACGAAGAGGGCGTCCACTTTGACCAATGTAATGTTTGTCGCAGTCGTTGCAATTTATCTTGTAGATGACGTTAGTTTTGTCTTCTTTTGCCGTTGAGTCCTTTGGTTTACATAGAACTGAGTGTAGTGACTTTGTTGGTTTATGAGCGACATCGATTCCAAAAGGTTTGAATAGTCTTGCAGTGATTTCGGAGATATCTTTTATATATGGTAGGACGACTTTCTTTGTGTTTTCGCTGGTGGCCTTTGATTTGGTTGGTTGAGCTGGGGGTAGATGTCTTTTGATGAAGTTTCGTGGGTATCCATTTCTTTGGAAGACGTCCATAAGATGATTTTCTTCAATTTTCCTCAAGGCGGGGGTGCTGCAATGAGTCTTGGCTCTCTTGAACAATGTACGTATGCAGCTAATTTTGTGTGATGTTGGGTTGTTACTGTTGTAATTGAGTATTTGATCCGTGTGCGTTGGTTTTCTGTATACTTGGGTTTCTAATTTTCCTGTAGTTGTTCGTTTGATTAAGACGTCTAAGAATGGGATTTTGTTTTCATATTCTTCTTCTCTTGTGAATTCACAATATATATACAGAAAACCAACGCACACGGATCAAATACTCAATTACAACAGTAACAACCCAACATCACACAAAATTAGCTGCATACGTACATTGTTCAAGAGAGCCAAGACTCATTGCAGCACCCCCGCCTTGAGGAAAATTGAAGAAAATCATCTTATGGACGTCTTCCAAAGAAATGGATACCCACGAAACTTCATCAAAAGACATCTACCCCCAGCTCAACCAACCAAATCAAAGGCCACCAGCGAAAACACAAAGAAAGTCGTCCTACCATATATAAAAGATATCTCCGAAATCACTGCAAGACTATTCAAACCTTTTGGAATCGATGTCGCTCATAAACCAACAAAGTCACTACACTCAGTTCTATGTAAACCAAAGGACTCAACGGCAAAAGAAGACAAAACTAACGTCATCTACAAGATAAATTGCAACGACTGCGACAAACATTACATTGGTCAAAGTGGACGCCCTCTTCGTCTTCGCATTCACGAACACAAACTAGCTGTCAAAAGACACGACATACACTCCCTCATATCACTACATGAAGACAACTACGGGCACCAATTCGACTGGGACAATGTTCAAATCTTAGACAAAGGGAACTGCAAAAATGCCAGAGAATTCCTAGAGGCCTGGTATTCAAATGAATCAGCAATCAATAGACACATAGAGATTGACAAAATATACCAGTCCATACGAAGAAATTCACACAAAAACAAAGTCAAACTTCAGGTCAAGGAAACAGTCAACACCAAAACAAGTGAACTAGAAAGTGAGAAGTCACACAAAAACAACCAATCACGTTCAAGGTTAGCAGAAAGAATGACTAACGGCATTCAGACCAAAGAAGCAGCCAGCACCGAGACAAGCAAACTAGGGGATGAAATGTCACACGAAAACAACCAATCACGTTCAAGGTTACTAGAAGAGATGACTTATAAACTCACAGAGAATTCTAAAAGCTCACTTCACATCGAAGTATGCGCTGAAGATGTTGCTCAGTAGAGCAATGAAAGCTTCGCAACCAAACCATCCAGCTCAGAGAACATAACCACACCAAAATCATCCACCTGAGCTACAAATCTTCTCTATTATATCTATGTTTCTCTTTACACTAAACAAAACATTGAGTCGAGTCACATCGTAGGAACTAGAAGATGCTTTGGATACAAAACTCTGCTCGGAACAATCTGTATTCATGGAAAGTAACACATGTGCTGATCGAATCGTGACTTTATACATCATTATCGAACTGCGCAAGGAATGGAAGCCTTAACTTCATCTACTTTGAAGAGACTATCGACAACTTTGGCCGCGAAGTAATTTTGAAGCTGCCCCAACGCTACGGAGTTCAGTCACTCAAACCTTTATCAACCTCATTCAACAGCTATACGGCAATGCCACATGTCTGGTTACTCTTAACGATAAACGCAGCGAAGCGTTTGAAGAGAAGAAGGGAGTAAAACAAGCCTTTGAAATAAGAACAAATTAGCTCAGCGAAGAGTCTCTTTTCGGCGAATTCATTCACTTAGCTGTACAGTCGCAAATATATATACAATTATTTTGTGTGTGTGTGTGTACATTAGGTTTGTCAAAATCAAAAATAACAGTTAGTGTGGGTTGTTGATTATATGATCAAAATAATGAAGAAGTTTAAAATGTGTGATTAATACTCAAAGTTGTAACTAAGTGGGGTGAAGATTGGTAAGATGTGAGTAGGGTTACGTAATATAGACATGTTTAGAAAGATTAGATGCTAGTGAAGGAGTTTGGAGACAATTATGAAAATAAACTAGATAATAGGTGAAAAGATTGAATGGGTTAGTTACTAAAAATTGTTAAACGAAAAAATTGCAAAAAATTTGGTAACAAAATGTTGATGACAAATAAACTTGAAATTAAACCCACGGTAGTAGGAGGGGGTGGAGAAGTTTCTTCTGTGTGCATAACTCAGGCTTTTCCATCCAAATCGCTAAGGCTTCAGCAATACAATAATTGTATATATATTTGCGACTGTACAGCTAAGTGAATGAATTCGCCGAAAAGAGACTCTTCGCTGAACTAATTTGTTCTTATTTCAATGTCTTAATGGGTATATTTCGCGAATTAAAACAAGGCTGCCTACCATCACCGATGATTTCCTAACTGTGGTGGTCTGTATCATGCAACAGACTGTGGGGAACGAGAAGACAGGATAGAGATCCACAGGCAACAACCAACAAGTTTACAGAGGGGACAGATAACGAAGAATGCACTCCAAGTGAAAATGCAGAAGGTAGGGTTGATGAGAATACCCGAAAACCGAAGGCAACAACAAGCACCAGTAATCATCAATGGGAGAAATTTCAAGGAAGTCACTTCTTTCACTTATCTAGACCCCATCGTTTCAGCTGCATACTGAAGCAAGGCTGAAGACACCAGGCATAAACTCTATTCATGATTGCATAAGCTTATAAACTAAAGATGTTTTATGTTAGCAGTTAGACAGTTGAAAGTATCGTTTAGCTTACCCTTGATGCTCAACAGAATCAATCTGTAAGACACAGTTGAAATCTTGAACAATATCTAATCAAATCTGTCCCGTGTGTCTGACTGATTTTAAATTATGAAACAATATTTACAACTAAATATTCAGATTGGATTTGTACAGAGTAAATTAGTTCCGTGTCACTCAGATAAACTACTGTATTATCTAACTTCAGAAATATATTACAAAATCGTGCTCATGACCTGTAGTAATTAAGCGCTGCTGTTTAGGTTATCGGTGAGATTTAGTGTAACTATCATTTAGGTCAAACAGCGTGTGTTAATGAAGCGAGAATTAATGGATTGATCGAATTACCGTAGAACTCGTCAGCTGAATACTCAACCTACAGTGAAACCTACACTGTTAGAAATACATTGGCCGATATATAACTTATTTACCGCATACCTACGAATCTCAAATTGCTTTAAGAGTTCGACTACTAAATATTGCTTAGGCTATGGGGATCCATATTAACAAGCCTAATTTATGCTTCCAAAGGAGTTTGTTCAGTCACTATCATTAGCTTGGCCATCCAGGTTTGAATAATCCGGAATTTTTGTGGAAATTCCCCTAATTCTAGTTGATATTCTATTTGATATTATATCTTTATTATTATTATTATAATTTAAGCATCTTTAATAAACTGTAATTCCATTGATCATACTTTACAAATCGATATTATTTAAAAAACACTAATATTGTTATTAACTACTAATTTAGAATATTCTATGTATATAAACATATATATATAATTGTAGAGCCGGAAGAGGAATTTATCGAAAATAATATTCTTTGCTCGATTATTTTGTGTTTTATAGATGTCTGAATGAATATTTTTGCTAAATTAAATAAACTGTAATGAATCATTCATGCGAAACGATAGGTGTGAATATTGAAGTATAAACGTAACCTGGTAAAGTGTCTGGTTCATAGAGCTAAGATAATCTGTTCAGACGACTGCCTCAATGAGGAGCTTAAGATTATTAAAGAATTACTTAGAAAAAATGGTTATCCAGATAAATTTATTGAGAAGAATATGAATTCAGCACCAAAGAGAGTCAGTATTGCTACAGTTTCGAAAAAGCCAGTGTTCATAAAACTGCAGTTCCTTGGTGACAACATCAGTGAAATCATAACACAGCTCTTGAAGAATGCAGTTAAAAGAGCTTATTATGCAGCAGAAGTACGTTGTCTCTTCAAAACCACTCCTATTCCATGTTCGAGAAATAAGGACAAACTACCTAAATTTGCCTCTTCTATGTGTGTCTACCAGTCTGACTGCAGCTGCGGAGCCAGCTACATTGGGCGTACAATTAGGCAGTTTCATCGTCGTATTTCTGAACATCATCCAGCGTGGTTAAGCAAGAGACAAACAAGATCTATTCGTAGTTCTATTTTAGCACACCTTCTTGATACTGAGCATAAGGTTGATGTGAATACTGCATTTAAAATTATTCATCGCATTCCGACTAATCTTAACTTTGCTCTACGAGTTTGTCTTCTACAGACAGCTGATGCATTCGGAATCCACCAGAAGAAACCAAGCCTATGTGTACAGAAGAAATTTGTACAGCCACTTTACTTACCGTGGCCATCGTTACAAGACAGGACTACGTCGCCCCCCTCCCCCTATTAAATTATGATTGTCCAAATTATTTTATTTTTATTTTGACCACTTCATCTTTAATTACATTTCATTCTTGTAAAATTAACTTATTCTATCCATTTCTAACTTTTAAATTTGTATTGGTTTTCTTCGTTAATTATCAACCCATTGACATTTTGACACTGTTTAATTATTGTTAACAAACATATCGCCACTTGTTTGGTAAACTGTTGTGTATTGTAATAAAAATGCTATAGGTGTATATTAGAGTAGAGCCAGAGATGAGGATCTAATTGAAAAGTAAATATTTCTTCGCTCAATCTTTCTGTTTTCCAAATATTGTATGCATCGAATTCAGCTGGTTAATGGGGAAAGCGTATGAGAATTTACAATTAGAATTATAATGAATTACGGTTCAGCTACATCACCTAAATATATATACAACTAGTTAGCACAGAAAGAACTTGAAAATATCAGCACTGGCAAAGTGAATAATAATAAGAACAATAAGAGATTGAATCAGATGACAATAAGCAAAACAGTTAACAAGCAAGATATATCACCATGTCAGATTCGAAGTGACTACCTACCATTTCTGTCAGAACTGAGAGACTGGATTGATAAACTCTAATAATAAAATCTCTGCAAATGTAAACATCTCTATTTATTTTTATTTGATTTACAGCTTGATTCCACACCGTATTTTCAGTACAAGTATGGAATTTTCAGCATGGATATCTCTGACAATTCAATAAATCCTACCTTAATAATGTTTGTTGCTTGAAATAATAGAGAAGATTTGTAGCTCAGGTGAATGATTTGCAATTAATAGTGTTCTCTGAGCTGGTCGGTTTAGTTGCGAAGCTTTCGTCGTCCTTCTGGACAACATCTTCAGCGCCATATTTAGCACAAAGTGAAATGATTTAAATTTCTTCATGAGTGATATAATTGCGTCTCCTGGTAACTATCTTTACATATGTATTGACCATTTTCTATTGACTTGGATTTTAAACTTTCTGGTCACCTGAAATCCAGTTACTCACAAACAAAACTGTGTGCAGACATTGTTTAAAAGAGTTCAGGCACATTGTAGCACTCCAGAGTTGAAAAGAATGGAAGAAAAGTACCCAAAAACGGTCTTCAAAAAGAATGGTTATCCACAAAATTTCATCAAAAAGTGTTTAAAGTTGAATCAAAACACCGACAAGAAACCATCATCAAAGACCACAAGAAAATTCATTCTACCATACATGAGGAATATCTCTGAAATAATAGCAAGAATAATGAAACCGTTTGATATAGATATAGCACACAAACCAGTAAAATCGCTTAATTCGATATCATGCAAACCAAAAGATCCAACAGAAAAAGGGAATAAAATTAATACCATTTACAAAATAAATTGTATGAACTGCAACAAACATTACATGGGCCAAAGTGGGCGTCCCCTTCGAATCAGAATCCAAGAACATAAATCAGCCGTGAAAAGACATGATATGTATTCTTTAGTATCAATGCATACAGACAATTATGGTCATCAAATTGATTGGGATAATGTCAAAATCTTAGACAGAGGAAACACGAAAAGTGCCAGAGAATTCCTAGAAGCCTGGTACTCAGGCGAAAATGCAATTAACAAACACGTTAATATAGATGAAATATACCAACTAATAAAAAGTAAATCAGGTGACCGGAAAGTTTAAAATCCAAGTCAATAGAAAATGGTCAATACATATGTAAAGATAGTTACCAGGAGACGCAATTATATCACTCATGAAGAAATTTAAATCATTTCACTTTGTGCTAAATATGGCGCTGAAGATGTTGTCCAGAAGGACGACGAAAGCTTCGCAACTAAACCGACCAGCTCAGAGAACACTATTAATTGCAAAACGTTTGTTGCTTGTTTTAGGCTTGTATCGGGAAATAAGTGTTTCCTACATTTGTAGTAGAGTTTAGGGGTTAGTAAACATTTAAAGTATCACTGACAAAATCTTTCACTTAGTTTCCAACACACAGAAATCTTATCAATGCCCATATTGATATAATCAAAAGTACATATATATATATATGTATATATTGACGAATAACATTCGTTAGATTTCAGTGCATAATCATCAGATCGAATAATTAACTGAACCATTTGTAAGGTGAAGCATAAATCACCAATCATATGATTCCATTACTCAAAGTATACTTTAATGAAATATTAATTCAGTGATACGCAAGAGATAAAAGCACTCAACTTTTCAAATATCACATAATCTGTGAACTTATTAAAGTGTTATTTTATAATGAGTGCATAATTTGGAGAATTATAACACAGACAACTTATATTGAGTTATACTTATGAACACTGATAAATGATTATTGTATCAGAAGACTACAATGCAGAGTTTACAATGCAACAAACTATCGTGTATACATTATCAGCTTGCTCTAGTCAAAAGAATGATTTTCGGAAGTTGTTTAATCGTGTTAATCATTCTCTTACATCGTTTAATATTCTCCGTCAATGAATATAAAGGATTTAAAATTCAATTTCCTGTCAAAATACAGAACAGTGGTGTCAACAGTGTGTGTGAAAATTTGCTCGAAAATCGCAGCCACGCATATACTGAAGGTATACAGTCGAAGTGGAGTGGAAAACATTTAAACTTAACAAATCCTAGTGTGTGCGAGGAATTCAAGTTGTACGACGGATATACTGTTCATCCTTCAGTTGAAGAAGAACAATTCCCTTTAGCATTTAGTTTAGCTGTACACATAAACATCAAACAGGTGTCTCGATTACTCCGATTGATACACAGACAACACAATCTCTACTGCATTCACGTTGACTCTAAGTCGCCACAATCATTCTATAATGAAGTGTCGGCACTAGCCAATTGTTTCGGTTCAAATGTAATGGTAGTGAATCGATCGGAAAGTATTGATGTTCAATGGGGTCATTACTCCATCCTCGAAGTGTTTCTTCTCTGTGCTGACAAATTGATGAAGAAGACTGAATACAAGTGGAAATACATTTTGAATGTGAGTGGACAGGAATTGCCATTGAGAACCAATTGGGAGCTGGTAGCAGCATTGAAGGCAATCAATGGATCAAACGTTGTTGAATGTCTAGGTCCACGGTATAATCCATCTCGATGGCCTGCAAAAAAGCTATCCTTCCCCGTAAGTTATCAGTAAATTTTTAAATATATGCACATAATCATTGCCTTCATAAAATCGGCTGAAGAGCTGTACAATAATAGTAATAATAATGCTGTTCGAAGTTTACTAACAGAGGAATTAACAAATAGGTGTTGATTTAAGCGAATGCTCTTCGTGAATAACCACCTCAGCCACTTCAATCTAACGAGTAAACACAAGTAGTCACTAAAGATACCCCTACAATTGACTGCCTATTTCACTTAAACCTACATAAGTGTATAACAGTATTGTGGCTATTTAACTGGATTGCTCAACATTCAAATAGATAGTCGGGGGGGAGGGGTTGAACTCTACTGTATCTGCTTTGATCACAGTGTGAGATTTCATTTTCTTAATCCACTGCACATAAATTCTGGTACATAGCCTAATGCAAATTGAAACATCAATTTCCACTTGATTACAGAATAAGAATTAAAAGTTTAGTAAAGTGTGAAGATAACTCAGATAGGCACCACTGTCTGGTGTAGAAAACAGCTTATTATAAAATAAATGGTGTTTAACGTGCTATAAAGTATAAAAACCGGTGCATTCCGAGGAATGAAAACATTTCCACAATCTTTATGAAAGGGAAAATTCATTCATTCTTACTCATAAAAGGGTGTTAAAATTTGGATTTAGCAAAGAAAAACAATATTTTCCTGTGGTATTTTATTATTTACGGATATAATCTGAAACGATTAGAACTGCGAGAGCATTGTTATAAATGTGAAAGCAGAATAGTACCTCGAAGATATAATAAGGTGGTAAATAAGGAGAACTGTAGTCAAAATCAGTGATTATCACAATAAGAGATCGAATAAATACCCTTCCAAATATACTGAACAGATAAGAATCAACATGGAAGCAGGAAACATTGTACACTTCGCTGAAATTATCATAAAAACTATGACTCCCTGAAGATGTTCACTGGTGTTATCTGTGAACGACAGACAAAGGTGAATTTAAAGAGTTGTCTATCGGCCATATTTGGTTCTATTAGGAATTTTTCGGTAATAAAATGACCGTCTTTAAACTCTTCTTTTTCATATCAACCGCATAATGGAAGTATACTCGTGTATACCCAACTTACTTATTTCTATTCCTACTGAACACTGAAATGTGTGCGTCGGTGGCACAGTGGTTAGGACTCTCGCCGACCATGCACATGGTCCGGGGTTCGAACCCCTGCCGGCGCACACCCGATATCTATGGTATGCCTGAATTTGGGCAACCGATATCCATGCTGAAAGTTCCACACTTGTACTGAAAATACGGTGTGGAAATCAAGCTGTAAATCAAAAAAAAAAATCTAATTACAGGTTTATTTGAAATAATGAGTGCCACTACGGAAACAAATACAATCACATGATATTAAACTCTTTTGTTTTGGTATTTGTGTTATATATGTATATAAAAGGTATATAAATGTTTCGTAGACTAAAACGTTACTTTTTTATTCCTTTACGTTTCCAGTGGAACATACGGCTTCAAGCTAGAGGCATGAAGTTTTGGTAGCAGTGATATTTACTTTTATAGGATAGGGTTGCTAGCCTCATAGCCTAACCTTTCCTCTTTACTAGCCTTATTGCTAACTTAGAGAGGTAAAGGAGTGCGTTGGCTGAGGATCGAACCCCGGACCACATGCGCGGTTGGCGAGCATTCTCCCACCGTGCCGCCGATGCACAAATAAAACGCTATATTTTTAAATATTTACTTCGCTTGCTTCACTCAAGTCTTCAAGTTGTACTTGACACTCTAACTGAGAAAAGTTCAGATTTCACTCAAGTTAAACTACTCAAACTCAATTATGAATACAATTCTTATTCGGTTTTATATTCTCATTGCAAAAATTTAAAAATGTTTTTGAACAAAGCAACAACTACAGTTTTAGCAGAATAAAATGGTACCATCTTTTATTTCGTCGCCTTCTCCTCAGCTGCTTACAGGGCAAAAACATTATTAAATGTATCTACAAAAACAATTTGACATACTTGCACAGAGTTCATTTTAAACAGAAATCAATCGATCAATATACGCATACACTAATAATATATACATATATATATATGCAATATTGAACACTATTCCGAACAATAATAATCATACACAATGAAAACCTTTCAGCATCTTGCATTAGGATGAAAAATATCCAGTTACCAGGGCAAAGAAAGACTAATAACCGCTTCTTTCTGGACGCATAAATCAGGTTTTAGGCGCTTGATGGAAAAGGCTTCAGCAAAATTAAGGAGCATTGGACTCTTTTGCTTATTGATAATTTTGAACGACTTTTCGACGTCCACCTCATGACCCGTGTCAAGAAGATGCCTGCCGATGGCACTGCTTAAAGCATGTGTTCCCTTTAGACGTAAGTTTCATAACCATGCACTCATATCAGTGTTTGAAAACAACAAGGAAAGAAGTGATTGAATGACATTGAAATTGATGGATATATTTCATTATCAAACTGTTTTTACTACCCTTTTATTTAATAAGTGAAAAGTAGTCATTTAGAAATGAAATATGGGAGACATGCAGTTAAATATCGATTTCATTTTCAAACCAGCACAAACAGAAATGTATGCACGTATTTAAGCGGTCATTCATGCATAATACGATAGGCGTTTACAATAGTTTGTACGATATAACCATAAATGTAATAAAAAATAATAATAATGGCACATTCAACGTGATACTCATCATAAAAGAATTAAAATGGCAATAAATAATAAATAAATATTATTGTCAGCAGTAATTAAGGAGTAATTAGTTCTGATCAGAATTTGTGTGATATGATGACGTATCTATTAGGAAATCAGATGTGCCTAGGAAGACAACAAAAGCATAGATGAGTGAGTACTACCTAATGTTATAACTGAATATAGTTGTACTGGGATTTAGTTCAGATACTAAAATCCAATAGACAACTTGACTGAATGCCAAATCCAGTGGTGCGCAGTTAAATACCCTCTGCCAAACTGAGACCATGCAATAATCAGAAGGCAAAACAGGCCATTGTCAGTGAGAATAACAGCAAGCTTACGGGACGAAAATACATCAAATATATATACATATATATACTGCCAATACTCGAAAAATTAAGCTAGTCTCAGTAGTTAAGTAACTGATTTTTTCAGTTGCACAAGGTCAAAGATTCAAAATGAAATCAAAGGTGGTTCAGCCAAATTATCGTACAATTTCCTGCTTCTAAAACCAATGGCTTAAATTGTCAATTCTGGTTTAAGCCAGTTAAAACCGGTGAGAATACAAAGCGCTCGTTATCTCAAAATACGGTTATATTAAGCATAGACAAATTTAGGGGTATATAAGACGTAACAGTTGCAGCAGAATCGGCAGCTTCAGGCAGTTAATAATATGAAATAGACAAATCAAATGAAAGATGCATGAATTTATCACTAGAAAGGAATACTTGGTGAGTGCAGAGGTCAAAGTTTTCGATGCTTTCTATGTAGCATTACTAGCTGATATAGGTGCAGGTTGGAAAAGAGTAAGTGGTGGCCAAACAAAAACATGGCATCAATCCATGAAATCCCTGACAGTTAAACTGAGTCAGGTAGGGAGATGCAGACTTCCGGGTTGGGGCCCTCGGGACTCTAAGAATCAATGGCTGGAAACACTAGGTGACATGGCTCAAAATCGTTGTCAATGGCGCAGATGTATTCAGTCTCTGTAATCTTTCATATTCCTTTCGACCATTAATCATTCTGTTTCACTCTTATATCTGTCAAAACTCTATTGATTCTCTTCACTCATTTTCTTGTCTACCTTTGTGTGCTCTTTATTATTATTATTATTTCCTTTAATTCCTAGAGGAACATAGGGCTTCAGCCATGCGTCTCCATTGCGTTCGGTTCTCTGCTGTAGTTTTCACCTGGCTCCAAGTCTGCCCACACGCTTTCAATTCCTCTTCACATGATCTCCTCCAGGTCACCCTTGGACGACCAACTCGTCGCTTCCCTTTCGGGTTCCACTCGAGGGCTTGTCTAGTGATGTCACTTGCTGGTTTCCTCAGAGTATGACCAGCCAATCCATCTCCATTTCTTCCTGCCTATTTGTTTCACGATCGGTTCCTGGTTGGTTCGCTCCCAGAGATCTTTGTTGCTGATCCTCTCCGGCCATTTGATCTTGAGTATTGAGCGAAGGCATTTGTTAATGAAGGTCTGTAGCTTGTTTGAGCTGCTCTTTGTGACACGCCAAGTCTCTGATCCGTATAGTAGTACTGACTTCACATTGGAGTTGAAAATCCGGATCTTATTTTTGACGCTGAATGCTGTTGACCTCCACATAGACTTGAGAGAAATGAAAACTTGTCTTGCTTTTCCGATTCTGCCTTTGATATCCTCGTCAGTTCCTCCTGTAGTTGAGACGATGCTTCCCAGGTAGGTGAAAGAAGTTGTTTCCTTCAGGTTCCTCCCATTTATGCTGATTGTTGTCGGTTATTGCTGTTGATGTTGGCCAGGAATCTTCATTACCTCTGTTTTGTCTATGTTCACTTGAAGTCCTATCTTTGCTGCTTCTTCTGCCAATTTGTTGCTTTTCACTTGCATATCTTCCAGTTTGTGGGAAATCAGACACATATCATCGGCTGTGTGCTCTTTGGAACGTGGCAACTCGAACTGCTGCACATCGGTGCCAAGTTCTATGTTGAATCCAGCCAGCCAGCAGGTGGGACTTTGGTACTGCAAGAATCAGGAAGATTACTTTTGCAGATTTGTAAATGAAATCAATACTGAGAGTCTCTTCTCTGAACTTGGACCAGTGTAATTCATTTACTTGAGACTGGAAATGTGTGGTAAGAATTCTCCCATTTGAAGGAAGAATTATCGGCTAACATTAAACTATAGAAGAACAAAATGTTGGCAACACAGAATATTTGACGTCGTATGATTTAAAATCCTGCATAAAGATTTCGCAAACATAGTCTAACTCTCAGTCCTCTCTATGGAAGTAACTCTCTTTGAATCAAACTGTTGTTTAGAACTGAAGTCATTGATATTTATGCTATCACCTTGTTTCATATCTCCCTAATTTCTTTTCCAACCACAGATTGTTTGGAGTAAAGGCAGTTTCTATATGGCGCTAAAACGCGAATTTGTTCATTTCTTTCAAACTGATCCAAAAGCAAACGAAATACTTGATGCAATGAAATCAGAGAAGCATTTACAGAAGCATCCAGATGAGTTATTTTTCTCAACACTTAATTACAATCCCCAACTTGGCGCACTTGGTGCTAGTAACTTGCTTCACATCAATGACAGTTCGCATACAAGATCAGCATTTGTATCACGTTATGTCACATGGGGCATAAAACCATGTCTCAGTGGAAGAGTTCGTCGTGGTGTGTGCATAATAGGTGTAATGCACCTGCCATACATACCAAAACGAATGGAGTTTTTTGTGAATAAATTTCTTGATGATTTTCAACCGATAGCATACGACTGTACAGAATATTATATCATGCGTAAGACTATTAAAGAAATGCAAACACAACAAATTGATCCAAATTTTGATATCTCCTTCTATTCTAGACTGTATAATTCAAAAGGTCATATTTAGTTGAGTTCTTTTCCAGGCATATTATTGTTCATTATCCTTGAAACCGGTGACATTCTGATATCTACTTATGTACTGTATTACTGTATTACTTGTTATTCAACAAATTATTTTTTCTGTTGTGTTTACTTATATAAAAAGGGGTTTATTTTTTACAAGAAATTCTCTGTTACTCTTATTTACTAATAAACGCTCAATCCCAGATTAAAAATCCCTGTAATTTATTTCATATTACGTATAGTTAACTTGTAATTGATCATGGATGAATTAGTTTGAAATTTTCAGCAACATCAATTCAACACTTATATCACACTTACGAAATACACAGATTTCAAAAAATTAACCCTTTTGTACCAGTTATGATAAAATAATAAAAGTTATCCATCGAGTGACAATGAAACGTAAGGATTAGAATAACCGCAAGGTGTTTTTGCGAATAATGTAGCCGATAGTGCAACGGATTTCCTAGTTGTATAAAAAGGTTCATGCGACATCTTTAAAGCAGCCAAATGTAATATTTCAAAATGTCTACAGTAGTCCTTTGAACACACACACAATACAAAAATCATACAAGTCTATAGACAGAACCAACTACCTTGGAAAATTCAAACTGTAAATGACCACTTCTGTTCCGTCCTCTGAAGAATGTGTAAATGAAAGCAAAAAAGGAATACAGTACAAGTTTCGAATTTTACATTTGGCTGTTTTAAAGGCGTTTTATCGATTTTTTGCATAGCTGGAATACTTGCTGTGCCATTTGCAGTACTATAGGTGACAACACCTTTTGTTTACTTTTAACTACACCTAACAATAATAACAAGTGCGTCGGTGGCATAGCGGTTAGGACGCTCGCCGACCATGCACATGGTCCGGGGTTCAATCCCCGGCCGGCGCACTCCTTTACCTCGCTAAGCCAGAAATAATGCTGGTGAAGAGAAAAGGTTGGGCATGAGGCTAGGAACCCCATCCCGTAAAATAAACACTGCTTAAGAAACTTCAAGCCACTAGCATGAAGCCCTATGTTCCACTGGGGAACGTGAAGGAAAAAAACAATAATAACGCATAAAAATTAAATGAGTTAGGAAAACCACGTCATGCTAAATTACACCACATTGGTGAAACAAATAATCAAAAACTCGTAGAGAGCATTCAATTATACGTATGCAGAAATAGAGGAATAGAGAAGTGTACTAGTGAGTGGAAACATGAACTGAAACTCACTGACAAAGTTCAAACGTATATAAATTCCAAAAGAATGATAGGAATCTGTGATGATGGTTGACTACACAAAATAATTTGGTCAAGTGACCTACGAAACTATGAAATGCAAAATATGACTCAAAAGGTCAATAAGTACTAACTGAAAAAAACTGTCACTGTTAATCTCGGATATTAATTCATATCCTAACGGACCAATTGCTGTTCTGACACTATAAATGCTCCCTTTCTGAGAACACATTATATCAGGGTCAAAAGTTCTTCAACATGAGGGAAGAAAACATATTAATGAAAATTTTATTCATCAGGGTTCACGTAAAATATACTCCTACATCGAATACTCTCTCTAATAGTGCGTTCCCTTAGTCTGCATTCATTACACAACTAGTAATGTGCGTCACTCACGTGAAGATAACAAAATAAAACAGTTATTTTCCGAATACAGTGTTCACCATTCCCAGTTTATCACAGAACAATCCCAAATAAAATCAACGGTGAAATTTCCACTCTGCTACAAAAATGATAAAATTTGAAAATCCCGCGTATATCAAGCAAAGCACCCCATACCCTGAGCCCCAATCTGAGAGGAGAACCAAAAAAAAACACATTCGAAGTCATTCCTCCTAATCTCTATCAGTCTAAATGCATGCAGAGATTCATAGATAAGATCAATACTGCCAAACAGTGACTAACTCAAACACAGGAATTTAAGTCATAATCAAAGAAAGAAACAAACAAATATTCTTAAGCTGTGACCAAATCCACTCATATGAAAGTATGATTGCCTGTGCATTCAGATACACACAAGGAAATATGGAACAAATTTGAACAGAAATCAACAACCATACGAGGAAAGAAAAGAAGATAGAATGGTAACCAAGGCGACAAGGCGAAACACCCTAATGATAAAACAGGAAATCTGATTACTTCCATCGAGTAACGACACACACACACACAGAAACGAGGAATAATCGTAATAGGCCGAGTAGTAACCAAAGTCTTCGAAACTCTACACTTTTATATCACCATTCAAAATTACACAAAAATTAACGTTGAATACAAGTGAATGAAAGTTCAAAAGTTGGAGAACACGCAAACACACACACACTTTGTGCATGCCAGGCGATGAAGGACATCAACAAAAGGAAAGAAGGTGACTATGGTACTCACCATATTGTCAAACAAGGGGCTCCAGACAGAATACAGGACACGCTTTCCATAAATATCCGATGCACACTACCGTCTTCAAATTATGATGTGTATATTTCATTGAATATTGAGTTTGTTGATAACACACAAATTTCATCGTTATCCCGGAATACACTGGTAAAGGAATAAATAACCAAAAGGAATAACCATGAGAATTGTACATCACATTTTATAAAGTTTGCTCATGCGTATTTCACATTAAGGCAGTCACTTTATTGAATAACCGAAACCAACAGACTACTGAAATTGTTTCATGTCTCCTTTCATCTCATCACTTGATCACTTGAATACAATGGCAATGTGTTGACCACAAAATAAATATATAGTAGTCACATTTTTCGAATATGACTGTAAGCGATAAGCTGGGACTGCCTTAAAATCACAAGATCAAAGAAACACATGTGACAGAAGCATAAATCAAATGTTATAACTCACTCGTTCACTCGTTCATTCATTCACAAAATCGAGGCATATCACAAAACATCGATAATGCTTATTCTTCTAGCCTACTTACTTGCACAGATATTTCAGAAATCAAAACCAGACAAGCGGTAAAGCTGACGAAATGTGTGTGTGTGTGTTAGTTAAGTTCAAAAAGTTCATCAATAGCACAACTCTAATTTTCAGAATTCTGTTTTGATCCAATAACATGTAAAACGTGCGTATTTTCTCCTTGACAGAGTAGTGCTTAGTTGTTCAAGTTTGAAAATTCAAATCCACACCGACTTTGATGATTCCATCTATGATGACATTGAATCAATTTTTGTAAGGTATGAGTTTTCATACATTTTGCATCAATCGATCAACAACATTAGAAAATTGGGTTGATTAGAGGACACAACTCTCAGCATCAGAAATAAGATCCGGATTTTCAACTCCAATGTGAAGTCAGTGCTGCTTACTATACGGATCAGAGACTTGCACTGTGCGTCATAAATAGCATCTCAAACAAACTACAGACCTTCATTAACAGTTGTCTTCGTTCAGTACTCAAGATCAGATGGCCGGCCAGAGAAGATCAGCAATGGAGATCTCTGGCAATGAGCGAACCAACACAGCAGGAACCGATTGTGAAACAAATAGGCAGGAAGAAATGGAGATGGATTGGCCATACTCTGAGTAAACCATCAAGTGACATCACTGGACAAGCCATCGCTCGAGTGGAACCCGGCCGAAAGGGAGGTGGCGAGTTGGTCGTCAGTGCAAGGGTGACTTGGAGGAGGTCATGTGAAGAGGAGATGAAAACGTGTAGGTAGACTTAGAGCCAGGTGAAGACTCTGGTAGAGAACCGAACGTAATGGAGAGGCATGGCTGAAGCCCTATGTTCCTCTAGGAATTAAAAGATACAATAATAATAATAATCCTTACGCTTCTTATGACAGTATTCAAATAGCGGCGATCTATGTAGTTCAGATGCTTAAAAGGGGCAGTCTTACTGGGGAAAATAAATTGATCAACCGAGAAAATATGTAATATGTATTCCCTCAGATGATCGGATGTCTATCTCACATTCGTATGAGGCTCATATTCGTGTAATCAACCCAATTTTCTAATGTTGTTGATCGATTGATGCAAAATGTATGAAAACTCATACCTTACAAAAATTGATTCAATGTCATCATAGATGGAATCATCAAAGTCGGTGTGGATTTGAATTTTCAAACTTGAACAACTAAGCACTACTCTGTCAAGGAGAAAATACGCACGTTTTACATGTTATTGGATCAAAACAGAATTCTGAAAATTAGAGTTGTGCTATTGATGAACTTTTTGAACTTAACTAACACACACACACACATTTCGTCAGCTTTACCGCTTGTCTGGTTTTGATTTCTGAAATATCTGTGCAAGTAAGTAGGCTAGAAGAATAAGCATTATCGATGTTTTGTGATATGCCTCGGTTTTGTCAATGAATGAATGAATGAACCTGTGAATGAACGAGGGAATTATAACACTTGATTTATGCTTCTGTCACATGTGTTTCTTTGATCTTGTGATTTTAAGGCAGTCCCAGCTTATCGCTTACAGTCATATTCGAAAAATGTGACTACTATATATTTATTTTGTGGTCAACACATTGCCATTGTATTCAAGTGATCAAGTGATGAGATGAAAGGAGACATGAAACAATTTCAGTAGTCTGTTGGTTTCGGTTATTCAATAAAGTGACTGCCTTAATGTGAAATACGCATGAGCAAACTTTATAAAATGTGATGTACAATTCTCATGGTTATTCCTTTTGGTTATTTATTCCTTTACCAGTGTATTCCGGGATAACGATGAAATTTGTGTGTTATCAACAAACTCAATATTCAATGAAATATACACATCATAATTTGAAGACGGTAGTGTGCATCAGATATTTATGGAAAGCGTGTCTCTATTCTGTCAGGGGCCTCTTGTTTGACAATATATTGTGAGTACCATAGTCACCTTCTTTCCTTTTGTTGATGTCCTTCATCGCCTGGCATGCACAAGGTGTGTGTGTGTGCGTGTTCTCCAACGTTTTTGAAATTTCATTCACTTGTATTCAGCGTTAATTTTTGTGTAATTTTGAATGGTGATATAAAAGTGTAGAGTTTCGAAGACTTTGGTTACTCTTCGGCCTGTTACAATTATTCCTCGTCTGTGTGTGTGTGTCGTTACTCGATGCAAGTAATCAGATTTCATGTTTTATCATTAGGGTGTTTCGCTTTGTCGCCTTGGTAACCATTCTATCTTCTTCTTCTTCTCCTCTTTCCTCGTATGGTTGTTGACTTCTGTTCAAATGTGTTTCATATTTCTTTGGTATATGTGAATGCACAGGCATACATACTTTCATATGAGTGGATTTGATCACAACATAAGAATATTTGTTTTTCTTTCTTTGATTATGGCCGAAATTCCTGTTTTCGTATTAGTCACCATATGGCAGTATTGATCTTATCTGTGAATTTCTGGATGTATTTTAGACTGATACAGGTTAGGAGGAATGAATTTGAATGCATCTATTGGTTCTGCTGTCTGATGGGGTCTCAGGCTATGGGGTGTGTCGCTTGATATAGGCGGGATTATCAAATTTTCTTAGTTTTGTAGCAGAGTGGAAATTTCACCGTTGATTTTATTTGGGATTGTTCTGTGATAAAGTGGGAATGGTGAACACTGTATTCGGAAAATAACTGTTTTGTTTTGTTAACTTCACGTGAACGAAGCACACGAACGAAGTTGTGTAATGAATGCAGACTAAAGGAATGCACTATTAGAGAGAGTATTCGATGTAGGAGTATATTTTACGTGAACCCTGATGAATACAATTTTCATTTTTTATGTTTTCTTCCCTCTTGTCGAAGAATTTTTGACCCTAATATAATGTGTTTTCAGAAAGGGAGCATTTATAGTGTCAGAACAGCAATTGGTCCATTAAGATATGAACTGATATCCGTGATTAACAGTCACAGTATTTGTCAGTTTGTACTTATTTACCTTTTCAGTCATATTTTTCATCTCATAGTTTCGTAGGTCACTTGACAATATTATTTTGTGTAGTCAACCATCATCACAGATTCTATCATTCTTTTGGAATTTATATACGTTTGAACTTTGTCAGTGAGTTTCAGTTCATGTTTCCACTCACTGCTACACTTCTCTATTCCTCTATTTATGTATACGTATAATTAAATGCTTTCTACTGGCTTTATTATTTGTTTCACCAATGTGGTCTAATTTAGCATGATGTGGTTTTCCTAACTCATATAATTTTTATGCGTTATTATTGTTTTTTTCCTTCACATTCCCCAGCGGAACATAGGGCTTCAAGCTAGTGGCTTGAAGTTTCCGTAGCAGTGTTTATTTTACGGGATGGGGTTACTAGCCTCATGCCCAACCTTTCCTCTTCACCAGCATTATTTCTGGCTTCGCGAGGTAAAGGAGTGCGCCGGCCGGGGATCGAACCCCACACCATGTGCATGGTCAGCGAGCGGGAATCCTTTCGATCTTTCAATTTTACGGAGGTTATTTTCTTCTTTTTTCCTAGAGCTTATCAACGTGTGAGTTAAATTTTTTTCAGTTAACTGCTCATTTGAATGGAAAATACAGTTTCACTGGTATTTATCCGATGGTTGCCTACTCGTGGTGTGTGTTTTACGATGCAGTAGATTAAGTGTGATATACTCGTAGGTGTGTCATCTCGGAAATGCAAAACTTATATTTTATTTGCATAGTTTATTCAGATATACAGATCGATCCTCATTGTGTTCTGGGAAGAAATTCAGTGGTTTTATTGATTTCATGTGATCATACCATTTAACTGGATATAAGACGAATGAGCAACGAAACCGTGTGGGAACAATTGTCTGTCCTATATTAGGGGATGATTTGCCTGAAAATTGGTTATTAGAGTGTAATTTTCAATGATCTGTTTTCTAAACTGAAAAGAACTTTGTCTGTGAAGCAGATGTCATCAGTCTCAAACACTTGCTATTGTCAAAATTTTAATTCCCCTATTGGAATGTCATTAACTCTTTTGCAGTATCTGTCACAGTGTTATTAGATTCAATTGTTTGTTATCTGGTCACCTTAGTCGTTCTTCTTAGTCTTGATCCTTTTCTACTGAGAGTCTTAATCGTAATAGTTTTCAGGTGATTAGGTGGACTGATATAACTTCCATACACTTCCATTCATGACAGTTTCCTGTATTACTTCCTTATATCTTCGCTTTTGTTCATATTGACTGCCAAGATACTAACTTTACCTTTTTCGGTATCTAGACTCTATTTTTAGTTATTCTGGATTTTCATTTCATAGCAATCTCCGTTGTCTTTAATGTCCAGCGTTTTGCATTATTGTTAGCTGGAACAGAATGGAAGGAGGATGGAAATTTCCCAGTGATTAGCCTTGATAAGTATTCTTTGGCGGTTTTCCAAAACAAATCATGCTTAACTGATATAGCATCCCAAAAATGACCTAATGAACCAGGAGTTGTATAGGATATTTAAAAAAAAAGGAGATAAATCATTCCTTATCACCAGTTTGCATAGATAACTGTAGCTATCTGAATCCTTCATCCTGAATCTAAGTGGTCTACCTTAAGTATACTTGCTAAGTATTCCACTTCATTCAGTACCAGATACTTTAAACTCTTCATGTCGTTCAGTCACGAACTGGCTGGTAAATAAAAACTGACGTGAATCAAAAAGTTGAATGTTTTCAAATGTCTTATCCCTCTAACCCAAAAGTGAACCAATATTTGTTCGCTATCCATTAGTGATCCAGAAATTGCATACGTTAATATACTGCCACACTAGGATGGTTCACATAGCTTCGAAAATATTTGGCTACCGAATCTCGAATTTAAAAGTGACTTTGCGATGGAAATTCTTCTCGAAATCTTTTAGTAAACTGCAGCTTTCCGCCAGTGGACGACTGATGTTCTTCAACTACTCGGCCAGCATGTTAACGATAGAATGACCAGCTTGATCCCGTCCACAGGCAAACATTGGTCCATTCACCTTTGTGAAGATGAATGCATAGATCATGTCATGCATTCACATATCAAAAACACACACTCGCAAATCTTACTCAGCCTATAGTTGAGTTTTCAGCTTGATAAGAGAACAGTATGTGAAAATAAGCAACTAAGTTTCGTTTGAAAAATCTTCCAAAATCTTACACATGGTCTGACCGAAACTTTCCAATAAGAGAACGTTTAGTCTTTAACTTTCCGAAACCATTATTATTCTTTCATGGTTATCTGAACAACGTGTTTATTTTGATCCCCAACTTTATTTTAATACTCAGTGGTATAAAAAGTAATTCTAGAATTTTGTGACCCTGTTGTTGTTAGTAGATATTTTCAAATGCACATCCTTAGATGATGACTTCAACGCAACCGTCTAATTGTATTCCAGTTAAATGTTTACAATGCTGGTATACATTATGCTGGTAAAATATCGACAGACAGAATCATTTATAAGAATTAATCCATTTTATAAATAGATTAGGTAGTGTTATTATTATCTGAAAAATGTGATATATCTAAGCAATACATTTTTTCAACAGTCTGATCAAACACGCACTTGTTAGGTTGATTTATATGAAAAATAAAGGTCAATTAAACTATACAAAGTGACAAAAAAGATTTAAGATAAGATAAGAATAATAAGCATAATTAGCACTACGTTTAATTATCTGTTCAGATAAGAATTACCAAAGTGTAGGTTAAAAGTAACAATACATTGTTTTTATTCAAACACAGAGGGCCGGGGAGGGGGGCTTTAAGTTTACGAATAGCTATCGTTTCAGCGTATTTCAACAAGTACTCTTAACCACTTTTATAAAATAACTTTAAAAGCTGTTTTGACATTAATCTGGTGGTACCATATCGATCAGGTGTTTTTGGCGCTGGACAAAGTTGCTACCAGCATCTATCGACTTTTAACAAAGTTCATTTGTTTATCTAAGCATTTCAGATTACGCCAATTTATTTATTTCATAAGTGGATGATGTAAGCAGTCAGGATACAATTAGAATTTTAAAAATTTTAAAACTTATTCTTGTTTCCGTACTGCATGTGAGAGATATTGAAATTAAACAAGAAGATTCCCGGGCAACACTACCAACAGTAACAACAACAACAGACAACAATCAACATAAATGGAAGGAACCTGAAAGAAACAACCTCTTTTAACTACCTATCTGGGAAGCATCGTTTCAACTACAGGCGGACGGAGCTGACGAGGATATCAAAGCAAGAATCGGAAAAGCAAAACAGGCTTTCACTACTCTCAAATGTTTGTGGAGATCAACAGCACTCAGCATCAAAAATAAGATTCGGATTTCCAACTCCAATGTGAAGTCAGTGCTACTCACAATTCGGATCAGAGACTTACAGTGCGCGTCATAAAGAGCGTTTCCAACAAACTACAGACCTTCATTAACAGTTGTCTTCGCTCAATACCACTCAAGATCAGATGGCCGGCCAGAAAAGATCAGGAACAAGGATCTCTGGTAATGAGCGAACCAAGCAGGAACCGATTGTGAAACGCATAGGCAGGAAGAAATGGAGATGGATTGGCTGGCCATATTCTGAGGAAACAAACCATCAAGTGACATCACTAGACAAGCAATCGCTCGGGTGAAACCCGAAAGGGAAGCGGCGAGTTGGTCGTCAATGCAAGGGTGACTTGGAGGAGGTCATGTGAAGAGGAGATGAAAAGGTGTGGGAAGACTTGGAGCCAGGTGAAGACCCTAGCAGAGAACCGAACTCAATGGAGACGCATGGCTGAAGCCTTTTGTTCCTCTAGGAATTAAAGGATGCAATAATAATAATAGTAAGTAAGACTGAATACACTAGGTTTAGAGCATCTCCACCAATTTACTTCATTGGTAAATTGAGACAAATGAACTAGTGAAATATCCTTCTGCTTTTTTATATAATCAGTATTATCACGTCAACAATCGACCATCTATCCTTCTTTTGATTAAGTACGATTGGCATTGAAATGAGATAGTCTGAATAAGCAGCTAGTGAAATGTTGACACACATATTATATTAACCCTTGTGACTCCCGACAAAACAAACGTTAAAAATATGCATTGCAGAAGAAGGAAAGATAAGTCATTTCAAATAACAGAGGCACAAACTAGTTCAGAAAATCGAACAGTGATAGATACTTTGAATTATAATTAGTACACTTCTTGCTCAAATCGCATACTGTTATACACTGCATAAGCAAATACAGGACAAAATGCAACTACTGCGATACAGATGTTATAGTTTGTGCTGACACTTAACATAATTTTAATAAGCTTCTAAAATTTGTTATGTCGAATTGATTGGTGAATATTATACATTCCGGTGGGCGTATTGTATCGTACTTTAACAACAGAAGACAAGAGCCAGGCAACAAATCGTTTATTAAGAAAATCAATAGGTATTTATAGGTTTTTATGTACATTACTGTTAGCAGAGAAACAACCTCTTCTGATTGATTGTTTTCTTGCCGAAGGTTACTTATTCTGTTATCTCTTTGTGGCCGTTTCCCAGAAAATCAAGCGAATCATATTTCTACACGTTAACTCCGCTGTGACTGCCTGGTGATTTTCTCAAGGTTAAGCTTTGTTATTGCTTTTTCTTATGACCCTGATTCGGGACGTGAACATTGACGTAAATTGTTGTCTACAATTTTGGTTTGCAGCCATTTCTCACCACAGTACTATACATATATATATATATATCAAACAGAGTTTTTTTCGGAACTTCACCGACCTGATGTTTTACTTATGTTTTCGGGAAATATTTTGTGAAAATCCATTTATTTGACCCAGCGAATAGTTACAAGTTGATAGTTATCTTATTCGATGGATTTAAAATCACTGACGACAACTTCCAATGATATATGTGGTGTGGTTTTTCTCTTCAGTGAACAATGTAATCTTCTATTTTCAGTTGAGTAGATATATTAGAATGATTCTTTGTATCTTCTTAGGCATACCTATACACTCCTTGATTCCGTGGAAGTAGTGGTTATCAAAATATTTGTGATTTTCGGTAACACCAACTGTGACATTAATAGTCACCTGCTATTATCATTATTATTGTTTCCTTTAATTCCTAGAGGAACATAGGGCTTCAGTCGTGCGTCTCCATTGCGTTCCCTTCTCTGCCAGAGTCTTCACCTGGCTCCATGTCTGCCCACACGTTTTCATCTCCTCTTTACATGACCTCCTCCAAGTCACCCCACCCTCGCACTGACCACCAACTCGCCGCTTCCCTTTCGGGTTCCACTCGAGCAATGGCTTGTCTAGTGATGTCACTCACTTGATGGTTTCCTCAGAGTATGACCAGCCAATCCATCTCCATTTCTTCCTGCCTATTTGTTCACAATCGGTTCCAGGTTGGTTCGCTCATTGCCAGAGATCCCTGTTACTGATCTTTTCTGGCCGGCCATCTGATCTTGAGTGGTATTGAGCGAAGACAACTGTTAATGAAGGTCTGTAGTTTGTTTGAGATGCTGTTTATGACGCGCTGGCCAAGTCTCTGATCCGTATAGTGAGTAGCGCTGACTTCACATTGGAGTTGAAAATCCGGATCTTACTTTTGATACTGAGTGCTGTTGACCACCACACAGACTTGAGAGTAGTGAAAGCTTGTCTTGCTTCTCCAACTCTTGCTTTGATATCCTCGTCAGTTCCGTTCTCCTGTAGTTGAAACGATGCTTCCCAGATAGGTAGGTGAAAGAGGTTGTTTCTTTCAGGTTCCTCCCATTTATACTGATTGTTGTCTGTTGTCACCTACTATTAGTTTGGGAAATTCATATCAAAGCGTTTAGTTTGTTCAGGTAGACTTTGATACGAATTGAAATCATTTAGTGCACCATTAAACATTATGCAGTAACTGATGTTTGTTTCAACCCAGTTTGATAACCTTCATTTTGCGATAACCTGGAATCAATTTCGTAATTGGCAAATTACACAGTTCATTTATGTCAGTAAAAAGTTTGAGCATTGTGGAATAGATCAATGGTTTCAATGATTTACACACAGTGATAAGTTTTGTTATTGGTAATATCTCGAGCAAAATTACTGCCCGTGTTCACACCACCATTGAAATTGTTTTGTTCACACATTTATGATTTGTACTCATATATATATATATATATATATATATATATATATATATATGTATATATATTTCATTTTTTGTTCATTCATGATTTGTATTCAGAATTATATTCCAGTTGTACTAAGTCACCCTTGTTATAGGTATCCAGTGCAACCTTAATGAATATAGATTCTGTTATAAGTCTCTCTCTCCATTTGTTCATATTAGTTTTTAAAATACACGCATTATTCCAACCGATATTGTTGATTTGTCCCATGTATGTGCAGCTATAGATGAATTTTTTTCAAGATTTTTGTAAGCTTATGTTCCTGTTGTTTGACCTTTAGTTAGGCGTTTATGTTCATTCACTCTTATTTTGAGTGATCTGGACGTTCGCCCCACATATTTAGTCGGATAGTCATCACAGGATATTTTGTAAATCAAATTGTTTTTATCCATCATTTTTATGGGACCTTTCAGTTGATTTATTTTATTTTTGATTAGATTCATCGGTCTAAACGTTGTGCGAATACCGATATTTTTGAGGTTTCTTCGAATTGCCTCTGATGTACCATTTTTATATGGTACTGTGACTGTTTTTTTGCATTCTTCCATCTTGTCATTCTCCGGTTTTACCTTCTTTTTTCTCTTTTCAATTTTATCTTTTATAAATTCTTTTGGGTAGTTGTTGTCGAGTAGCATTTTGAATAGGACATTTCTTTCTTTCCACTGGTCCTCTGGTGTTGATGTAAGTCTACGTATTCTATCTTCAAGACCTTGTATTAATCCTCGTTTTACCGTGAGTGGATGGGCTTAGTGATAATTATAGTTCATTGTGAGAATTTATCATGGCTTCATTTGGAAACCCATAATATTCAGAGAACTATTTGAGATTTTCAAGTGTTGGTATGTAGGGATTTGATTGGTTACAGGATTATCATCATGAGCTGACATTAGTGAGAGAACCATTGGAAAACCTGGGAGTACTGGACAGCTGTTTCGTCCTAGTTTGAAACTCTTCAGCAGTACACACCCACCGGGATTCGAACCCAGGACCTTCTGGTTGCAAGGCGAGCTCGTCTACCATTAAGCCAGTGGGACCCGATCCAATGACCCATGAATTCTAACTTCTGCCAATTCACGACATAGCGCAACCCCGAGCCAATGTCTTCGGCAAGTATTTGTCCTCACACCCGACCTGCTGCACCCTAGTGGTCACGACTTCTCACTAGAACCCCAGGTAACTACTTACCTGAATAGGGCAAGTCGCTAGTGAGCATCTCATTGATATTGAAGTGTTGGTTTGTAGGGATTTGATTGGTTACAGTCGTGACCAGTAGGGTGCAGCAGGTCGGGTGTGAGGACAAATACTCGCCGAAGACATTGGCTCAGGGTTGCGCTATGTCGTGAGTTGGCAGAAGCTAGAATTCATGGGCCGTTGGATCGGGTCCCTGTGGCTTAATGGTAGACGAGCTCGCCTTGCAACCAGAAGGTCCTGGGTTCGAATCCCGGTGGGTGTGTACTGCTGAAGAGTTTCAAACTAGGACGAAACAGCTGTCCAGTACTCCCGGGTTTTCCAATGGTTCTCTCACTAATGTCATTTCATGATGAAAATCCTATTTGAGATTTGTTTGATATCATAAATAGCGCTCAACAATAGCTGACTGGATAGTTGGGTGAAGTGATAAAATACAGAATCAAATTCGTTATCAGTATTCGCTACTATATAATTTGGGTGATTTCTAATTTTTCATATCCATCAGTAGTACACATCAACATGCTATAATCTGGCTCTAAGCTTCAATCTTTGAGGGAAATAAAAAATTAGCTACCTAACGTGTTGATGCATGAGTAACACTGTTTGTTAATTTTCAGTGATGCTGTAGACAATTCGATGCCAGCAAAGTCAAACTTTCAGCACTAGTGATAGCAACAGACAAATGACCTTGAACGCACCAACCCCATGATAAAAGCCATTTTTGCGTATAAAATATATACATTCATAAAAATAATGAATTAAAAGGCATGAAACTGTTGCACAGGAAACCTTTCCCTAATATGCCACAAAATGCCTCTCAGTCTCAGGTTGGAGTATCGACAGAGTAATTAAACCATTATCAAGGTCTTCTAACCCTAACAATAATTCTAATCTTTCCTTAACCTAACCCCTTCTTGGAAATATCCCTAAACTAACCCTAATCTAAATCAAACCAACCCTAATGTCGCCCTTGTTAGGTTAATCTGATCCTAGCCTGTCCTTGGCCTAAACCTCAATATAATCTATTACAAATCTAAGCCGAAACTTGCCAGATATCCCATTTAATGATATAAGACTTCATTAAGCATAATTTATTCATGACTACAACATTATTTACCAGGTTTCACTAACTTTCTCCCTGAAGTTTTCAAGGTCATGGGTGCCGTCGCACTCCATTGGTATTTACTGTTGCTTAAAGTTTAACTTGACCTTGATACCAACTAAACCTGCAGTAGAATCTCTCCTCCACTTTTGTTCTGTTCGGAATTATCGACTAACCTGCTAAAAATACTTTGAGTATCTGTTGGTATCCTGTAATTTAAATGGCGCGTAAACTGCAGCACTCATTATAGATTTGCAAAAAATAAACTTGAGACTGGTAATCATGTTGAAGTTTCATTTGAATTAAGGAAATTACTAGTTTGGTGAGGATGATATGTATCGTTCTACAGTGAGTGTAAGTTTCTATTTTGTTTAAGTCGACTGCTTAGGGTGAAGGTAAACAGCCAACCATCCTCATTATCTTACACTCTGTCTTGTCGCCTTTCGATTGTTTGTGCACTATTCCTAGCTAGCAAAAATGCACCTCTGCTCCCCACAACAACAGTCTCTAAATATACCAAGTATTCTGGACGATGTAATTGTTGTTCTGATCCGGCTTACTAAATGATCTCTGAACTACTTAGAATATGTGCAATAATATGTTGAAGAAAACATATACGGGGTATCACATAGTTGTTCCTCGCGTGCTCGTTGACATCCTTTCTGCATTAAAACCTCTGAACTATAGGTCTGACTTCCATTCTTTCATCTCCTAGAGTTGAGCTGCCCACCATATCCTGAGTTCTAGTTAGTTACTTTCTGGCAAAACCAATTTTTTATATTTATTTACATTTTTCCCAATATATAAGAGAGTTAATTTCTACTTTCAATTTTGATGTTTGTAGCACAAATTATCTTTCTATATCCATATTAATGTACCCGGCAAATTGTTATTCTTGGGACCATGGACCAAGGGTGAGGATAAACGCTTTCACATTTTAAATTCACCTCGCTTCTGGTTTCCCCATCTTTCATTGGCTAGAAAAGTGGCAGTCAATTTGATTTGATTTTGATTTGCCGTAGGTAGGTACTGTTGTGTACGGTTTTATGTGGCTTTGTTATGCGTGGTCTGCAAGCAATTGTGATGAATGTCAATGTAACTTTTGACTATTCTAACGTTGTTTCACCGTTTTTTATACAGACACAATGCTCTTTTCGTTTTACACTATCTTGAAACTGGTTAGCTACTATGGCGGTTATCAGTGCATTTCTTGAGTTGTGTTCATGCGTACAATATTTTCCACTTTGATATTTTTCACTCACATAGTCTAGTATTTGTGTTCCCATTGAATCGACTGTGACAAGTTGTAGCAATAATTCGCTTTGTTACCGAAGCCTTTTTATAGAAGTTCATCGCAGGTAATCAGTGCGAGTGGAAACACTACATTTGTAAGAAGCTGTAAACGCATTGGGAGACTTTCAAAAAGTGAGGACCTTATAAATTGCCAACAGTGACGACCTTTTTCATGTACTGAGTATAAATGCTGAGGAAAAATCTGCGAATGAGAAATTGCATTGTAGTGGGACAACTTTGTGGAACTTTAATCTGGCTTGCATGTTTCTTTCTAATATTTTTGTCCCTCAGACCAATAAAAAGCACTGTTAAATGTATTCTTGTAGTATGATTCAATGGCATAATTACTGGCAGTTGATGATATCATATACGCCTAATTATCATGATTTTTTCTGCACCATTAATGTGCTCAACTTTTCAAAAGAAGTGTAAACTATGATAACTGATCTTACTGAATACTTATGTCATCTATGATCATGCGTGTTAATCGTGTAAATGCTTAATTTCATGTAAGTGAATTTAATATAATATGATATGATTATGATCAATAAATTGTGCTCTAAAAGTCATCAGTAAATATTACTGTATAACACTGTGAAACTTGGCAAAGTTAAACTTTCGACACCAATAACAACCAATCAGCAAACGACCTTGAACGGACCAATCGCATGTAAGAGACGTTTATGATAAGCGGAAACGTATATTTATAGAAAAATGCACAAAAAAATGATAAAACGGTTACAGTGGGTATGTTTCCTGAACATGGGAGAGAAACATTTCCCAATTCAGCATGGCACTGTCAACAGAGAAGTCACACCACATTCTATACATATGTTCATCTAAATAACTATAAATGAGATCCTTTTGAGGTTGATTTATAGCCCTTACTCTATTTTTCAATCGACCCCAAAATCCTCCAATGGAATTTGTATGAGTCCCTATAACTGGGTCCACGAAATCACTGGAGTGGTTCACTCTGTGATGAATGTATCCTAGGGATGACAATGAATCATAGCCTTTCCACTCGTTGGTATGTACAATTGACCCCGGTTTCACGAGTCGCTTTATAATAGGTACCAAAGTAGTCGCCTTCCTGTCTGCTATTCTCTCAACAAATCCTTTTCGGAGGGACGTGTCATATAAACCTATGACCCAAAGGTTGTTCGCTCTCTGACGACCACGGTTATATTTCTTCTTCACCAACACTGTCTCATACACATGGACTACTACGTCGTCCCCGCCTAACAACGAAGAAATTCTGTCCATTCTCCATGAGGCGATGTCTCTGCAGTGCTAGTACCACTGAACTGTTGAGACGAGGCTATTCTCCGTCTCGGCAGCAGAGGCTCTCACAGGCTGTTTCAGTAGCCAGTAATTGCAAATGTACAAAATATGGATTAGGGAGAGATGCGACCTAGCAAAAAAAGTTCCTACGAAATGTTACCCTCGCTTCCAGCATATTCCACAACAATGTACAAAACCATCAGTTGACCTAGTATAGCTTTTTAGAGTCATTACACCACCACACGAACAACTTCTCTCCTTTAGAAGCAAGCCTAAGTCCAGGTAATACTGAAAGACACTATCCTCCTTGAATTGCAAACGCTACCTTGTAAGGGCACGCATTGAAATGAATCAAGCGCTATACAATATTGAACTACGCTCGTGAATCTCATTGGATAATTCGACGTCCTTCGCCGATTGGTAGTTATTGGTGTCTAAAGTTTAACTTGGCCTGAAACTTTACCAAAATCAATTTTACCCACAATGGAATTAAATGAATTTCAATCTGTAACACTTTTAAGAATGTCGAGTCGTAATGAAGTTTGTCAGTTGGTTAAAGTCAATGAGAAGTAAATGTAGTCGCATTCGGACAAAGACATCCGAATCACACTGACGAGCGTTTTACGACTTATCACCAGATTGATCTGCATTTATCAATTGTAGGAATTGATTCTACACACACAATAACAAGAGAAGGTAAGTTCACGCATTCACTTATAACCATGCAGATATTCTTTGTTCCAATTTGTCATACCAGATGACTTTGGATGTGGACATACAGTTCTGTTAGCTTGAAATAAGGAAGAATTTAAACGTGATGCAATTTGGATACTCGACAGTTTCCTGGGAATAATGGGAGGAGATACTTCCCAAACAGAGACTTTCATCTTGAACTGTGCCCAGCCTATGTATATACATAAACTTGTTTGCGTTACAGTGAAATAAAGCATTTTATCTAATATCCTTGTGTTCTGTTTGATCTGCATGCGGTGGGAGCACTGCATGCTAGACCGATACTCCCTAGGTGAATTATAAGTACTTTAGTCAAGCCTAAACATTTGCCTAAAGTTACACGAATACTTCTAGCCATCAGTTAATCTGTAGGGACCAATGACAAAAAGACCTTACCTTTGCATTTTAAAAATAAGAATAGGACTTAGGCACTACAGTGGAGTTCGATTTCGTATAAGATTAAGTGTATTCAAATGTAGGGCATTACTATTATTTCGCTTAAAGCGTAATGTCAATCCATATGATTACGGGTGTTAACGTAGTATAAAATGAAGTCGACACGAGACGAATAATTGAGTAGATGGAACTGTAGCAATCGTAGTGAGATTTCGCTTATGTTGAATTATGCCACCAATTACTTTCTCAGGTCTCATTGATAAGTCAAGCCTCCATCTTGTCATGACGATAACTTTATTTTCACTCAGATCGAATAAGAAAAGTATAGTAAGCAGGATGTTAGGTATATTTGATGAAAAATAATAGCAAGCAAATGCCTGTACACAATTGTTTGTCGTAATTATTTCGGTGGTGTTGAGATGCAGTGACCAGGTTGACTGACGTTACCTGGCATCTGCAAATAAGTGAATAAAGTATATTTTGAATTCGTAACAGTTAGAAAAAAGTAATATAAAAGTAAAACACTATATTCCCCTACATTTTTTGACGACGGTTCATTCTCGTTTCATATTCTGTGGTCATGACAACACTCTTTTGTGGCTTTCACTATGACATACATTGTTCCTCTTGTCAAGTATTATTTGTTATTATTAATGTTCCCTTGGGTTTCTAGTGGAAAATAGGGCTTCAACTGCACGTCTCCACTTGCTTCTGTCTTCTGCTGTGCTTTTTATCTGCATCCATGTTAGTCCATACTGTGTCAGCTCCTCTTCACACGATCTCTTCCATGTCACCCTTGGACGTCTCACTCGCCACTTCCCTTTCGGGTTCCACTCGAGCTATGGCCTGACGCGCGATGTCACCCAGCGGCCTCCTCAGCTCAGCGAGTGTCCAATCCATCTCCACTTTCTCCTGCATATTTGTTGGGCGATTGGTTCCCGTTTTGTTTGTTCCCATAGTTTCTTGTTGGTGATTCTTTCCGGCCATCTGATCTTCAGTATAGAACGAAGACAGCTGTTGATAAAGGTTTGCAGCCTATTGGAAATATTCTTTGTGACCCGCCAAGTTTCTGAACCATATAGCAAAACTGACTTGACGTTTCTATTGAAAATCCGAATTTTGTTGTTGATGCTGAGTGACGAAGATTTCCTGATTGGTTTCAGGTTGATGAATGTGTTTCTCGCCTTCCCGATTCTCAATTTGACATCCTCGTCCGTTCGTCCTGTAGTTGAGACAATGCTCCCTAGATAAGTGAATGAAGTAATCTCTTTCAAATCCCTCCCGTTGATGGTGATTGGCGCTGGATGTTGCTGCTGCTGTTGTTGTTGGTTGGTTATTTTCATTTGTCAAGTATAGCACTAAGAAAATGATGACTTCATGTTTTGGTGTTATGCTGAACTTTGGAAGATGGTTCACACATCTAACAGATAGTAACTGTGGAAACCAAAGTGACATTTGTTTCTATCCGTTCAGAGTACTTCCTTTGACACAGTTTCTTATCAACAATTCGCTGTGTTCCTAATTATTTTATATGAAGCTTGACTTTGCATTCATTTTCATCAACTGTCTCTTCACCGACAATAGCATGCAGTAAATATATATACTTGGACATCGCAAAGTCCCTATAGATAAGATGTATAGTAATAAATGGTTATAAAAAATGAATCATAATTGCAGCTTCCATATGCTTCATAGCCATAGGTAATTCCTGAAGGAGCTAGGAATACCTTAGTAATCTGAAATTATTATTATTATTGCTTCCTTTAATTCCTAGAGGAACATAGGGCTTCAGCCACGCGTCTCCATTGCGTTCGGTTCTCTGCTAGGGTCTTCACCTGGCTCCAAGTCTGCCCACATGCTTTCATCTCCTCTTCACATGACCTCCTCCAAGTCACCCTTGCACTGACGACCAACTCGCCGCTTCCCTTTCGGGTATGATATGACTGCATGCCTTTCTTCGCAATAAATCGTCTGGGATATCGAGACACATTTACGCATTAATGAGAACAAAATACAATGAAACATCGCTCTTTTCAACTTCAGAAGCCTAAAACTAATTAAATATACACTGTTTTCACAAAAATAAACGTTAATAACACCTCTATAGGCATGAACACGATAACTCGTTCTATGCGCGAAAATACATAGCAATTGCTTTTATCCTCACTCATGGATTAGACCCGACCACAGGGATCATGCGCAGTTGCAGGCCAGTTGCCAGATTTAAGAACTACTAAACGACAACATTTTGAATAGTTATTTTTGACAAGGTATGCAAACTGAAGCAAAAGGAACCTGATGATTCAAGAAATTATGCCATTTCATTTGCAGAAAGTCACAAATATGTATGTTCCCAATAGGACAAATGTGCGGAATAAAAGGGGAAATTTCCGAGAAAACGGGGAAGAAAAGGGGTGGCTCTTTTACAAAGGGGGGGAATCGATTAAAAGGGACAATGAAGGGGAAATGTTTTGAAGGGGGTAAATTTTCCAAATTAAGGGGCCGATGAGGGGAAACCACAAAAGATTTGATTGCACGCTTGTGGTTACTGAAAAATTGTAAGTAGTTTAATTTTTCTGTTGAAATTACATTTCTAACACTTCAATCGAGACGTCGTTCTTACACTTACAGTTTCCTATTGAATCTTTTTCACAAAATCCAACAAGTAGAACAGAGAAGGAAGTACTAGCACTTAAAAGTAGGAATATCGGTAAAAGCAACCCGACAGCTTATGTATTTTTCGTTACACACTAATGAAGACAGGCACACACATTTATGCACATACACTAAGAAAAATGGCCAAGAGCATTAGATTGCAGTCACACTTAGAAATTGACCTGCAACTTGTTATTGCCACTTTGACTATGATAATATAAGGATTCAATGCACTTTGCTAATAATGTCACAAATGCCACTAAAAATTGTTCGAGAGATTGAATAAACCAGACTGTATGACTCATCGTTTAACAAATTAAGTGTTATATATGGATTCGTGCTTACTGACCAATCACTGGACTTTATGAAAACATAAGTGGTCGATGTTACTCGCAGTGTAACAAAATATTTTGTTTAGTTGAATTCCAGTCATCCATTTTTTGCGAACTTTTAAACTACACAATGCAGGTAATTGGTCGCTGCGGTTCATTTTTAATTCTATCCTAGTCTAACTATAAATATCCTTTATTAAGTATGAAAAGATTATGTCAGTGCAGTCGACGTTTATACTGCCATAACAGTACATTCTACAGAAAGTATAAATGTATCCATGAGCGGTTACTGACCGAGATCTCAATAACGTTGACGTTGCCGGAGGCTTTTTCACCTGCTGTCCTCCCTGCGAACGTCGGGCCTTCTTCAGTGAACACTGACACCATTACTGCGGAAACCTAGGTAGCGCCGTTACCACCTTGCAGCTACCAGTACTTCACAAATGTGCCCACAAGTATCTTCTGAACATGATGACATGACAAGTATGCTACTAAAAATCGTGGTTACCACGAACAGGTCACAAGCAAATGATAACAAAATCTTGAAGATCTTCAGTGAAAGATGGCCCCAGCTACCTACAACTATTAAGTGTGCTGAGAATATATGGTTCTTGCGAGTCAAGACTAGCTGGAGGCGGAACCTATTGCCACATCGATCTCCAGAAATGTTTGCGGCACTACACGGAGACGTCTTCGTTTGACGGTCCCTTCAACAAGATACACTTGCAGTTAAATGTCGACGGATTGTTCATCTCGAAGTCTTTCAACCAGCAGCCATGGCTCCTGTTAGCCCGAATTACGGCATCTTTTCTAAGTAGTGTGCTCTTGATAGGCATATTCGGTGGTGCTAGCTGTAGTACCGCTGTACCAACTATAAACATACGCTTTTTCATCTAATTCACATACTTATATTCTATGTTTACTCAGACCGATTTTACATGTACTTCACAAACATTTGTCGATTTACTGTTGAGCATTACCTTGACACAATTTTTGAAAATTCGACTTTTGCTATAATACACGGTCGTACCCTTCGCAAGTGCCTTCTGGTTTTACGTTGTGGGCGTCGAGTAGACACAAAGTCTATGCACATCGATAAACGTGAAGAAGTACTAGGAAATACGTGTACGCTAATTAAGTCAAATAAAGCACGCAGCAAATTGGTGAGCCCGACGTGATCTTGTTGACCCCGACGCATCGTTACACTTGCTGGATCAATAAAACTCTGACTTTAGCGGATCAATGTATATTAGACATTTCGAACTCATTCTTGTGCTTTCTCATCGCACAGCCTGCAGTAATTTGCGGTAAGCATTGCATGTTTTTCTGTTTTGCCATATTCTTAATGTGCATAATTTTTGCTATTTCGCTACTCTTAAACCATTTTTTTACGAATTTTAACAAGTCTTTCAATACCTCTGATTACTTAGAGCTGGGATCTGTTAGTAATATTTCTC
Source organism: Trichobilharzia szidati (assembly GCA_944472155.2). Taxonomy (NCBI): domain Eukaryota; kingdom Metazoa; phylum Platyhelminthes; class Trematoda; order Strigeidida; family Schistosomatidae; genus Trichobilharzia; species Trichobilharzia szidati. Next base: position 52,824,198 of record OX235271.1, on the reverse strand, counting down.
TTACTGTACCAGATTTTAAGCCCAGAGACCCCCATCTTTGGTTTGCACGACTGGAGCATTATTTCACTACCGATAAGCTCACGTCACCAATGGCTATATTCGGCATTTTGAGAACAGTACTACCAGACGAAGTCGCCGAGCAGGTACGACAATACATCGTTCAACCCAACACAGAAGCGCCCTACGACAAGTTGAAGGAAGAGGTACTTCGATGCACTTCACTTTCGGATAGGCAAGCACTCGATCGTTTGTTAAGCAATGTTGAGCTAAGTGATGAAACCCCATCGCAACTCATGAGGCATATGCAAAGCCTAGTAGCAGGAAGAGAAATCTATAAACGTCTCTTTTACCAAATCTGGCTGCGACGACTTCCTGCAAACATCCAGCAAGTTCTTGCTTTGGGAGACGACGACATTGACGTAGAAAAACCCACCGAAATCGCAGATAGCATGTATGAGAGGTCAATACCTCAAGCTATCGCTTCCACTAGCAGAATATCAGACACTCACGATAGGATACAGACTCTAGAACACAAAGTTGACACCTTGCTGAGTCAGTTAGCAACACTGACCACACGCACACGACCAAGCCGTTCTAGAAGCTCGTCTCGCCAACGTCTTTCTTGGTCACCCAGCACGTCACGACATCGCGATAATATTTACTGGTACCACCATAGTTATGGAAGCGACGCAAGACGGTGCCTTTCAGCTTGCAACTTTTAGGATAAACCATGTGTGAAAACTTCTACTGGTACTACATTCTTAGTCGACGCAGGAGCAGAGGTGAGTGTTCTTCCTCCGTCTACGCAGGAACGTCAACATCCTGACCAAGCAGTTACGCTCTAAGCCGTTAATAAGTCCAGTATTGTGACATATAGAAGTAAGCGAATGACTTTGGATTTTGGTCTGCAGAATACCTACACTTGGTCGTTCATCATTGCAGACTTTCCATCCCCAATCCTCGGTATCGACTTACTACAGCAACACAAACTGCTAGATGATCCGATTAGCCTTAAGCCAATAGACTCGCTCAATAAAAAGTATATCGCTGGTACGATTACCCGAGCATCATCGTTGAACTTGGTGGTTACACACACACCAGTATCTCCATATACCTAATTGGTAAATCAGTTTACTGACCTTCTACAACCTTCTTTCCGAGGAACAGAACCAAAGCATCACGTGGTTCTGATATATACACTGGTGACTCATAAATATTAATTTTTCGCACCTGCATGATTGAATTTAATGAATTCCTATTGGTTGTTAACATTTTTAAATGTGGCATTGATTTTCCTAACTGTATAAATACGGAGTTTCGTTTAACATTTTCGACTGTTGTAGAGAAGGCAAAAGCTCTCGTATCAACGTCCAGTCTTCTTTCTTTGTCTTGCGTGCGCGGCGGTTGTAGTGGACCTACCAACTAAGTATGTCTATACACACAATTAAAAGGACAGAACAAGTACTAACAAATACGTATATATAAGATATTCAGTTCACTTAAGTTAATATACACAAAAAGAACTGAAGTTATTAGAAGAAAAACTATAGTAGTCACAAAATACTCAAATTATAGACGTACGAAATTATAGGAATGAAATTGTCCTTTTCTTGATTATACAAATCCTCAACTACACCTTAGAGCTGTCAACCGTCGGAGGTCTCCTGCGTAGAGAAAAGCAGATAGGAGCAAAACTCTGGATGTGGATGTGTCAATCAGTGCGAGACAGAGTTGGTCGGCAGATGTGCTGAGCGAGCTACCGGAGAGAGAGAGCAACCGATTCATTCCTTGCGCGCGGTCCAAGGTTGAGTTCTTTTCAATCTCACCTAACAACCACGATTTTCATTGGATTCCTTATTTTTCGGTGAACATATAATTTGATATGTTTTTAGGCCGCTACAGGGTTTCCCCTCTTACAAGTCCGGAGGGACTGCTACTGACGATTGGCAGTACAACTGTGAGAAGAAAAATAGTGCTACATAACACTATGGGAATACGGAAAAAAAATGGAAAAGATTTTTTTTACGCTTTTGTGAATAGTTCGACATCAACTTCTGAACTGGTAGTGGGTGGGAGTACAATGGATACATATTACGGAGAGTGAACACGCACACAAACCAAAAAAAAATATTCTTTAAATAAACACAGGTGAGTATACGTCGGCTCTGTTTATATGACAAATGAATGAACAAAATTACGAAAGAGATCAATGTTAATTGGAACGATGGCATCAAACTGAATGGCACTAATAATAATGATAATAGTAGTAGTAAAGAAAACGTCCGTTAAAACGCTAACCAATATATTAGTAATTATGGGAGAATAGTTGTGAATACATATTTACAAATATTCAGTACTGAGGTAGTAAAAAAAAATAGCAATACTTCGGAAAAAAAATGATATCGTACCTGACACAAATAAACTACGTAAGCCAATAATTAACAACAATAATCAATAATGTATACGTAAAAAAAAATGTTACAACCTTAAATGTATTAAGCAGTAAAGCGTACGAAACCGGCTCATCCTCCCGTAGGAGATAGCCGAAGTAAAGTAAAGTAAGTACGAAAAGGACAGGTTTAATAACCTGCCTGCCACTACGAGTACCGCAAGGGGATGGTAGCATTATTGGCACCTTTGGAGCTTTGGTAGTTTCTTGTTTGTCTGTTGAAGTAGCTGTTGGAATGTCGTCGCAATCTGTGTAAGCAGGTTTGAGTGTATCCACGCAGATGGTAATCTTTTCACCTTCTTTGCTAACAGTGAAATATATTTCCGCGCGATGCAGTACTGGGAAGGGGCCTTCATATGGAGGTTGTAGCCCTTTCCTGGCGTTGTCGATGCGTATAAAGACAAATTTACTGGTTTGTAGATGTCTGCTTACGTTTTCTCTGCGGTGAGATTGTCTCGGAGCTATTGGTTGAAGTTGTAGCATTCGTCTGGTCAGTTGATCAGAAAACTCAGAAATATTCACATTTTGAGAGTCATGAGAGGCTACTAGCTGTCCTGGCAGTGTTAAAGTAGTGCCGTAAACTAGTTGTGCGGGTGTACAACCAAGGTCCTCTTTAACAGTTGATCGGATGCTAAGTAAAATCAAAGGTAAGTATTCACTCCATTTAGATGTATCATTCTGTGCCATCAGGGAGCTTTTCAGTTGTCTGTGAAATCTTTCCACAAGACCATTCGCTGCCGGATGGTAGGCTGTTGTGGAGATATGTTTCACTCCCAGGAGTCTCGTCAGTTCACGGAACAGCGTCGATTGGAATTGAGCACCTCGATCGGATGTAATAGTAGTTGGTACACCGTAATTTGACACCCAGCGGTCGAGGAAAACCAAAGCAACATTTTCGGTAGATATATCGTTCAGGGGGCATGCAATAGCCCAACGAGTAAATCTATCAATGGCTGTCAGGATATGTGTATACCCTCTTGACGTTGGCAATGGTCCTACAATATCTATATGAACGTGCTGAAATCTCCTATCCGGTAAATCAAACGTTTTCGGCGTTGTACTTTGGAGCATTGGCATTGGAGACATTCTCATGCCCATCTCCGAATGTCAGAGTTCATTTTAGGCCACACGAAACGTTCGCTGATGAGTCTGACCGTGGCACGTACTCCAGGGTGAAAGAGCGAATGTAAGTGGTCGAATAAAGCTCTTCGGCATCGGAGAGGAACAAAGGGACGATTAGTGCCGGTAGATACATCGCAAACTATAGTGGTATCTGATAAGGGGATAGGTACGTCCCTGAGCTGTGTAGGGGACTTATGTTAGAGTTCACTAGTATTACAAAATATGAGAAATAAAATTCAAGTCAATGGAATGTTAAGTAACAGTATATTACCAAAAATGCAACGACACGTTATATCAACAAAAGGGTTACTTGGAAATAAAGTTGAAGTCCTCTGCTACAAATTATTTATATAACCCACGGAGACGTTAGTTGTTTGGACGGAGTAGGTTGTAGCTGCTGTGTCCCGGTTGTATAATTGTCTTCGGTTGAGCGTAGTGGACTCCTACAATAAATCCGAAAGATACAACACGGTGAGAGCTGAGCTAGTAAGCCAAAGAAACCAAGGAGAAGACGAAGTCTCCAACAGCAGAGTGTATTTTCCAATCGTACACGGAAGCCAAGGGTATTTCAACCAGAAGCGTTTTAAACAAAAATTATGTACAGTATGTCTAATTTCTACAAATAACCAAAAAGTGTACAATCACATTGTTACGCACTCCACAGCTGTAAGGAAGAGTTTCCGCGACAATTTCGAAGTTCTGCATCGTCTCTTTGTAACTGAGTCATACGGTCAAGACTGACGTCTACTGAAGTCTCAAGCTGGTGTATATCACCTCTTGAAAGAGAATCAGCTACCACGTTTGCGTCCCCTTTGATGTACTGTATGTCAGTTGAAAATTGGGAGATATAGCCTAACTGTCTGGCTTCTCTTGGGGAGTGTTTATCCAGCGAAGTGGTGAAAGCATAGCACAGAGATTTGTGGTCAGTAAAAATAGTGAAATGCCGACCCTGTAGTAAGTAACTGAAGTGCTTGACTGCTAGGTATGTAGCCAACAATTCTCTCCCAGCATAACCACCTTGGATAAAGCTTCTTTAGCGTTAACAAATGTTTCTTTCGCTTGTTTCAACAGTTGAAACTTTTTTGGATCACCTTTGAGAAGATCGGTTAGAGGTTGTACAATGGAGGCACATGAAGGTATAAAACGTCGATAGAAGTTAAACATCCCCAAAAAACGTCTGACCTTCTTGAGTGAATCTGGTTCGGGGAAATTTTTGATGGTCTCTATCTTTTCCTCCATAGGCCTAATACCATTTTCGGTTATGTGGTGCCCTAGAAACTGCATAGAGGAGACACCAAATATGCACTTTTTGGGGTTAATGGCGACGCCATATTGCTCGAATCGCTGAAATAAGATGGTGAGGTGATATGTGTGTTCTTCAACCGAAGAGCTAGCAATTAAGACATCATCGATGTATACAAACACAAAATCTAAACCTTGTGTGACCTGATCCATGAAACGTTGGAAGGATTGTGCGGCGTTCTTTAGACCAAACGGCATGCGCAGAAATTCGAACAAACCAAAAGGTGTGATGATGGCTGTTTTTCGATATCTTCTGGGGCAACTGGTATTTGATGATAGGCTCTGACCAAGTCTACTTTAGAAAAAATTGTTTTTCCATGTAATGTCAGAGAGAAATCATGTAGGTGGGGAATCGGATAACGGTCTGGAACTGTGGCGTTGTTTAAATGGCGATAATCCCCACATGGCCTGCAGTCATGTTCAGCTTTAGGCACCATGTGTAAGGGTGAAGACCAAGGGCTATTGGAAGGTCTGATGATGCCGAGCTGTATCATGTGTTCGAATTCTGCCTTGGCTGCTGCTAATTTGTCGGGAGGTAATCTACGGGGACGAGCTCGAACCGGTTGACCCGTGGTAACAATTTTGTGAGTGACTGTATGGGGTACGTCCTCGATGTTATACGACGATTTAAGTATTCTAGGAAAACGATGAAGTAGGGAGGAAAAAGTAAAATCCGTTGGTCTCTCGATGCAGATATTGTAGATGGAGTAATTGGAGATGATTCCATGAATTTTTAGTTGGGTGTTGTTATCAATCAATTTTTTACTTTTGACATCAACTAACAGATTGAAATTACTTAAAAAATCAGCCCTGAGCATGGCATGATCCACGTCGGCTACTATGAAAACCCATGTAAAACGCCGACGTAAGCCTAGATCCACTATAAGAGATTGTTCACCATACGTCTGTATGTTTGTGTGGTTGGCTGTACGGAGAGACAGTTTTCCTGGTGTCCGATTAGATCGCCTGGATAGTGGAGGGGGAATCACGCTAACTTCTGCTCCTGTGTCTACCAGGAATAGGGTGCCTGAAGTTTTCTCCTTCACATAGAATAGGCGACTTGTTTGCTTGCCGGTAACAGCTTTCGCCATCACTGTCTGGCTGAGACGTTTCCCTGAGCCTGATTATCTTCACTAAAGATGCACGGTTTGACACATTTCAGGGCATGACGTTCGAACTTCCTATGATACCAACATATATTACTGTCCCTAGAAGACATGCGGGAACGCTGTCGGGAGAGAGATCGTCTATGTAATTGTGACCTTGCTTGTGAACTCCGCCTCTAGACTCGTCGATCAGATCTATTTGTTTCCAACTTGTCAATCCTTGCCGCTAAGGCTGCAATGGCGGCGAGTATTGGTGTGTCTGTCGTGGGTGTGGACTGAAATGGTGTTTCACTGTCAGATGCAATATGACCTATGGTGTTATCTGATAAAACATCCACAATACTATCTGCCATGTTGCTTAGTGAGTCTAAGCCATACGACTTTCCTGAGACGATTAAAATTTGTTGAACGTTTCTGGGTAAACGTTGCAACCACATTTGTCTCAGCATGACCTCGTCAACTTTATGGTTTCCAGTTAACTGGCGCATATGTCTAAGGAGCTGGGATGGTTTACGCGTTCCTAGCTCGCAGCCCGTGAGTAATTGTTGGATCCTATTCTCGTCTGATAAATTGGTGCGTTGTATAAGAAGGGCTTTAAGTTTTTCGTATTGGTTTTCCGTCGGGGGGTTTTCGATGAAATCACTGATTTCTGTTAACACTGACGGAAGAAGTTCTGCCAGCACGACGCCATATTTGGCAATCTGAGATTTAATGCCCCGTGCTTCCAACAACGGCTCCTTAGACAAATGCGCCAGTTAATTGGAAACCATAAAGTTGACGAGGTCATGCTGAGACAAATGTGGTTGCAACGTTTACCCAGAAACGTTCAACAAATTTTAATCGTCTCAGGAAAGTCGTATGGCTTAGACTCACTAAGCAACATGGCAGATAGTATTGTGGATGTTTTATCAGATAACACCATAGGTCATATTGCATCTGACAGTGAAACACCATTTCAGTCCACACCCACGACAGACACACCAATACTCGCCGCCATTGCAGCCTTAGCGGCAAGGATTGACAAGTTGGAAACAAATAGATCTGATCGACGAGTCTAGAGGCGGAGTTCACAAGCAAGGTCACAATTACATAGACGATCTCTCTCCCGACAGCGTTCCCGCATGTCTTCTAGGGACAGTAATATATGTTGGTATCATAGGAAGTTCGAACGTCATGCCCTGAAATGTGTCAAACCGTGCATCTTTAGTGAAGATAATCAGGCTCAGGGAAACGTCTCAGCCAGACAGTGATGGCGAAAGCTGTTACCGGCAAGCAAACAAGTCGCCTATTCTATGTGAAGGAGAAAACTTCAGGCACCCTATTCCTGGTAGACACAGGAGCAGAAGTTAGCGTGATTCCCCCTCCACTATCCAGGCGATCTAATCGGACACCAGGAAAACTGTCTCTCCGTACAGCCAACCACACAAACATACAGACGTATGGTGAACAATCTCTTATAGTGGATCTAGGCTTACGTCGGCGTTTTACATGGGTTTTCATAGTAGCCGACGTGGATCATGCCATGCTCAGGGCTGATTTTTTAAGTAATTTCAATCTGTTAGTTGATGTCAAAAGTAAAAAATTGATTGATAACAACACCCAACTAAAAATTCATGGAATCATCTCCAATTACTCCATCTACAATATCTGCATCGAGAGACCAACGGATTTTACTTTTTCCTCCCTACTTCATCGTTTTCCTAGAATACTTAAATCGTCGTATAACATCGAGGACGTACCCCATACAGTCACTCACAAAATTGTTACCACGGGTCAACCGGTTCGAGCTCGTCCCCGTAGATTACCTCCCGACAAATTAGCAGCAGCCAAGGCAGAATTCGAACACATGATACAGCTCGGCATCATCAGACCTTCCAATAGCCCTTGGTCTTCACCCTTACACATGGTGCCTAAAGCTGAACATGACTGCAGGCCATGTGGGGATTATCGCCATTTAAACAACGCCACAGTTCCAGACCGTTATCCGATTCCCCACCTACATGATTTCTCTCTGACATTACATGGAAAAACAATTTTTTCTAAAGTAGACTTGGTCAGAGCCTATCATCAAATACCAGTTGCCCCAGAAGATATCGAAAAACAGCCATCATCACACCTTTTGGTTTGTTCGAATTTCTGCGCATGCCGTTTGGTCTAAAGAACGCCGCACAATCCTTCCAACGTTTCATGGATCAGGTCACACAAGGTTTAGATTTTGTGTTTGTATACATCGATGATGTCTTAATTGCTAGCTCTTCGGTTGAAGAACACACATATCACCTCACCATCTTATTTCAGCGATTCGAGCAATATGGCGTCGCCATTAACCCCAAAAAGTGCATATTTGGTGTCTCCTCTATGCAGTTTCTAGGGCACCACATAACCGAAAATGGTATTAGGCCTATGGAGGAAAAGATAGAGACCATCAAAAATTTCCCCGAACCAGATTCACTCAAGAAGGTCAGACGTTTTTTGGGGATGTTTAACTTCTATCGACGTTTTATACCTTCATGTGCCTCCATTGTACAACCTCTAACCGATCTTCTCAAAGGTGATCCAAAAAAGTTTCAACTGTTGAAACAAGCGAAAGAAACATTTGTTAACGCTAAAGAAGCTTTATCCAAGGTGGTTATGCTGGGAGAGAATTGTTGGCTACATACCTAGCAGTCAAGCACTTCAGTTACTTACTACAGGGTCGGCATTTCACTATTTTTACTGACCACAAATCTCTGTGCTATGCTTTCACCACTTCGCTGGATAAACACTCCCCAAGAGAAGCCAGACAGTTAGGCTATATCTCCCAATTTTCAACTGACATACAGTACATCAAAGGGGACGCAAACGTGGTAGCTGATTCTCTTTCAAGAGGTGATATACACCAGCTTGAGACTTCAGTAGACGTCAGTCTTGACCGTATGACTCAGTTACAAAGAGACGATGCAGAACTTCGAAATTGTCGCGGAAACTCTTCCTTACAGCTGTGGAGTGCGTAACAATGTGATTGTACACTTTTTGGTTATTTGTAGAAATTAGACATACTGTACATAATTTTTGTTTAAAACGCTTCTGGTTGAAATACCCTTGGCTTCCGTGTACGATTGGAAAATACACTCTGCTGTTGGAGACTTCGTCTTCTCCTTGGTTTCTTTGGCTTACTAGCTCAGCTCTCACCGTGTTGTATCTTTCGGATTTATTGTAGGAGTCCACTACGCTCAACCGAAGACAATTATACAACCGGGACACAGCAGCTACAACCTACTCCGTCCAAACAACTAACGTCTCCGTGGGTTATATAAATAATTTGTAGCAGAGGACTTCAACTTTATTTCCAAGTAACCCTTTTGTTGATATAACGTGTCGTTGCATTTTTGGTAATATACTGTTACTTAACATTCCATTGACTTGAATTTTATTTCTCATATTTTGTAATACTAGTGAACTCTAACATAAGTCCCCTACACAGCTCAGGGACGTACCTATCCCCTTATCAGATACCACTATAGTTTGCGATGTATCTACCGGCACTAATCGTCCCTTTGTTCCTCTCCGATGCCGAAGAGCTTTATTCGACCACTTACATTCGCTCTTTCACCCTGGAGTACGTGCCACGGTCAGACTCATCAGCGAACGTTTCGTGTGGCCTAAAATGAACTCTGACATTCGGAGATGGGCATGAGAATGTCTCCAATGCCAATGCTCCAAAGTACAACGCCGAAAACGTTTGATTTACCGGATAGGAGATTTCAGCACGTTCATATAGATATTGTAGGACCATTGCCAACGTCAAGAGGGTATACACATATCCTGACAGCCATTGATAGATTTACTCGTTGGGCTATTGCATGCCCCCTGAACGATATATCTACCGAAAATGTTGCTTTGGTTTTCCTCGACCGCTGGGTGTCAAATTACGGTGTACCAACTACTATTACATCCGATCGAGGTGCTCAATTCCAATCGACGCTGTTCCGTGAACTGACGAGACTCCTGGGAGTGAAACATATCTCCACAACAGCCTACCATCCGGCAGCGAATGGTCTTGTGGAAAGATTTCACAGACAACTGAAAAGCTCCCTGATGGCACAGAATGATACATCTAAATGGAGTGAATACCTACCTTTGATTTTACTTAGCATCCGATCAACTGTTAAAGAGGACCTTGGTTGTACACCCGCACAACTAGTTTACGGCACTACTTTAACACTGCCAGGACAGCTAGTAGCCTCTCATGACTCTCAAAATGTGAATATTTCTGAGTTTTCTGATCAACTGACCAGACGAATGCTACAACTTCAACCAATAGCTCCGAGACAATCTCACCGCAGAGAAAACGTAAGCAGACATCTACAAACCAGTAAATTTGTCTTTATACGCATCGACAACGCCAGGAAAGGGCTACAACCTCCATATGAAGGCCCCTTCCCAGTAATGCAGTAAACGAAAATTAGTTATATCGTTTACTGTGGCCTGTGCCTCGCTGTCAGTTCTGTTCAGTTGATGTACCGTGCTGAGTAGGTGACGACATTATAGGTGTGGGAATATTGGTACAGAGGGGGATACAAATATGAGACCACCAACAAAAAATTGCAATGAAAGTACAAAATAGCAAAAATAAGTATATAGATACGTGAAGATAATCCGTGTTCAAAACTGGCTCACCAATTAAGTGTAGTGGACCTACCAACTAAGTATGTCTATACACACAATTAAAAGGACAGAACAAGTACTAACAAATACGTATATATAAGATATTCAGTTCACTTAAGTTAATATACACAAAAAGAACTGAAGTTATTAGAAGAAAAACTATAGTAGTCACAAAATACTCAAATTATAGACGTACGAAATTATAGGTATGAAATTGTCCTTTTCTTGATTATACAAATCCCCAACTACACCTTAGAGCTGTCAACCGTCGGAGGTCTCCTGCGTAGAGAAAAGCAGATAGGAGCAAAACTCTGGATGTGGATGTGTCAATCAGTGCGAGACAGAGTTGGTCGGCAGATGTGCTGAGCGAGCTACCGGAGAGAGAGAGCAACCGATTCATTCCTTGCGCGCGGTCCAAGGTTGAGTTCTTTTCAATCTCACCTAACAACCACGATTTTCATTGGATTCCTTATTTTTCGGTGAACATATAATTTGATATGTTTTTAGGCCGCCACACGGTATTGTCGTTGTTGTTGTTGACGTGCGATTAGGACATATAACACACAGACCACAAGCACGACGGACGATGGAAGAAGGCAAAGACGGCGAGGAAGATACGTTTATTTCAAGCAAAATGAGGCTTGAATAGCCCGGGGTACAAGTTACTTATCGTCATTTAGAACAAGTTTAGAGAACCGATCTTCCTCTTGCTCTAGTGATGCCACGTTGACTTTTCTTTCTGAAAAAGAAGAAAAAGAAACTTGTTTAGTGGCATTACATTGGCTTCTATTGCGTTACAGACAGATTAGCCAGCGCACTAAGTTAGATTCGCTCGTAGTCTACAAGGTCATAACATTCATACATAACAAATTTGGTGAAGGGTTTTGCTGAAGATGGACCCACTGCGTTTAGAGAAACTATTGGAACAGCAGCTAAAAATGCTGGAAATGCTTGATGGTCTACAGATTTCACGCCCTGCCGATTCATCTACAGCCAACGACAGCACTGGTAGTAGCATCTCAGAACTCGTTTATGATCCAGATGCGAACGTGACTTTTGATACCTGGTTACGCAGATATGAAGGTCTATTTCGAGTAGACTTTGCGGATAAAGATGAGGCCTGAAAAGTACGGCTTCTACTTCGTAAATTGGGAGCAGATGAGCTAGAGATTTATTGCAACTTAATTCTCCCACAGCCCACCGAAAGATCATTCGATGAAACTGTCCATACCCTTTCTCAGCAGTTTGGTGATCAGAGATCTTTATTCAACATTCGATATGGTGAATTGCCGTTGCACTCCTTCTAATTTAAGCTTGCCATTTTGTTTGAGTCCGCTAAGAATAAACGGGCAGTATTCTAAAATAGGTCGGACACATCCTTATATAATAAAACCCTAGTTTCACAACAAAAGAAATTGCGAGTTATGCATCCAAGGAGCCTTCGTGTTTTACGTCTGGCATAATCAGTTTGTTCAGAGAACGTTAAGTTACTAGAGTATCTGATACCGAGATCTACGACTGAGTTGAGCTTGGCTGGTTTACGCCCATTTATTTCAAGATGTAGGTCAAGGTTACTGTTTCCGATACAAATCCAGCCGCATCTGTCAATGTTTAACTTTAGACAGGATTCAGTACACCATGTTGCGGGACCACTTAGTTCAAGATGTATTTTATTTACCATATCGCTTAGTTCATGAGCGTAGCAGGAGTAAACGACTTTGAGGTCGTCAGCATATAAGAATGGTTAACCTGAGGTGAAGCAGTTGCAAATGCTGTTAATGTAGATCGTAAATAAAAGTGGACCACTTGAGATCTGCCTAGGATGAGAAAATACAGATTGAACTTTGGTTACTTGTACCCTGTTGCTTAGAAACGATTTTAACCAGTTCAGTAATTGATTGCGAATTCCACATGAGTACAGCCTCTCAAAGAGAATACTGTGAGACACCATGTCAAATGCCCTAGATATATCGAAGTAGAGAACAACGATTAGCTTACGTGCTTCGAGACTACTAGTGATGCAGTTGAAAAAGTCGAAGTGACAAGTAACGCAAGACCTATTTTTGAGAAATCCGTGCTGAGACCTTGTAACAAGATTTTCCTTAAGTAGATAGTCTGACAACTGATCTTTGACAACTTTCTCCATGATTCGAGAGACAGCTGGGGTTATATTTATAGGTCCGTAATTGCGGACGTTTGCCTTATCACCGGATTTATAGTGTGGAATTATGAAGCTAGTTTTCCACTCATTAGGGTAAGAGCTAGTGTCCATAGATATTGAGAAAAATTTAGGAAGTAATAGGGGTATATCACACCCACTGTTTTTGAAAATTACTGAAGCAAGGCCATCCAGTCCCGTGCTGGTAGAAGGTCTAAGGCTTTTAACTGCTTGTTCTATTAATTGGTTGGTGAACACTATGCTTTCGAGGAAAGAGCTAGTAAGGGGGCCGGTTTCACCAGGAATGCGCGTTTCTAAACTGAAGTTTGCAAACCACTCACTGAATATTTCACAGATAGTGGCAGGCTCATTGTAGATAACTTTGTCGTGAAGTAAATAGGGGATGTCCCTCGTCGACTGTATTCGTTTTTTAAGAAGTGTTGTTAAGTTATAAACTTTGAAGGTGCTTTCAAGTGCCCTTAACTCTTCATCGAGGTCCTTTTGAGAGCGTTGGCGATTGACAGATTCAAGAGACTCATGGATTGAGTGCAGTAGTGATATATCCTTAGTGGAATAGTACTGTTTCTTCAACTTCCTTAACTTATTGCGGCATGCCCTCGGAATGTATTCAGCTTGGTGTCTGCTTAATTTCACTACCTTCTTAGTAGCAACAGTATCTAGACAAAGGGTAACATTTCTGTAAAATAAGAATACAACAGCCTCCAGGGAGTCAGTGGTAAAATAGTCGTTCCACTGACAGAGTCGAATGAGTTCTTGGACCAATCCCCAGTCTGTATGTTTGTAACTACGACATATCATGCTCCCTGAATCCTGTTTGTTTCCAGTATTTAGTGGTGAGAAAGGCAGAGAGCAGAGTACCATTCTATTGTCACTACTGGAAAATCTGTTACCAGCATAGGTGGAGACTGGGGTCGTGTCATGACAAAACACAAGGTCCAACATGTTGTCACCACGAGTAGGTGTCTGGACGTGCTGCTGCCATCCATAATAATCGATAGTCGCAAGTAATTAGTCGAAGCGTTGGGGGCCGGAATTGCTTAAAGAATTGACTTCTGGAAGATTGAAGTCCCCTGCAATTATTTTGTAATTAGTACTAAACGATGAGACGTGTGTGAACGATTTAGCTAACAACGCATCAGTTTCTTTGGTTGAGCTTGATGCTCGATAAACACAGCCTATGAGAAGCTTATACTTATCTCCTTGTAAGACGACCCAGAGTGAATCAGGTACCTCGTTCAGTATTTCATCTTCCACCTTACTGGCTACGAATGAGTTATGTATATATATGAGACATCCTCCATCAAGCTCGCGATCTCTATTTGCACGGTGTACAGTGTAATCAGCTATACCCATATGCACATCAAGTACAGAGTATGAGCACCATGATTCAGTAATCAGAGCCACAGTAGGCTTGGTGATTAATTATGATGTCCTTAGTTCAGATATCTTATTCATTAAGGAACGTGCATTATTAACGATATCGTGAATAAGTCACGGGATACTACAAACTGGCTTAAGATATCTCCATAACCTAATTCTGTTTGTGCCTCAGCACCGCAAGAGCTTATGAATGATAAGGGGGTCAGACTGGGTGTCTGTACATCGAAGTTAGAGTACAATGAGGTGGCCCTAGGTGCCATGGGTCGTACCAATGATTCCGGACACCTGGAAAATTTACCATGTGTTCCTGGATACAAGGGTAGAAGAGGTTGGGCCCGGGTTGTCAATTAAAAGCACAGCGTCAAAAAAGCCTACCCATCAATCTGCTATTCGTCATACCGGTACACATCTTCGTGTTGTTTTTATGACTTGAAGGATATTGGGGGAAGATGCTTCGTTTGCAAAACTTTGAGGGTTTTGGGGCCTGACTTTCTATAAGGTGGAGCATACTGAAAACCTCCAGATATATTTGTGTTTCCAGAGGAGCTTTTCGTAAGAGGTGAGGGTTTTTTGACAGTCTTACTTTCAGCAAGCTTATTGAATACAAAGTATTCTTCCCCATCATTAGTCTCAACCCGGCGAAATTTGTTCATTGTGGTGAGATCACCACGTTGGGTAAGAATTTCTTAGAACAGCTTGCAGCAGTTCTACCTATTTTAACATCTTTTGGTGAGACGTTATTTACAGGGGTACTGGTATCTAAATCAGTTCCTAGTTCCACTGCCATGCATGGTTGTTGTGTGGTTTGCTGAATGCTAATGTCAGCATTAGGTGACTGTTGCTGTGCACGATCGTTTTTGGGTAATTCTAAGCTAGAGGAGGTGACCAGGTTAATACTACCCATTATTCTGCGCTGACACGGTGTCTTATCCTGAGCTATGGTTATAGACTTATAACTGCTGTTCAGTCTTAGGTGATCCTAACATTTAGTAAACTTACTAGAATCAAGGGAATTACTGAACTTAAAAATAATGGGACAATTAGCCTGGTTAGACTTTTTACGAAGTCTTTTGCATTCACATGGAACACTAGCCATGCCGCAACAAACCAGGATTTTGTGTTTTACAGTCTTCAGAGGAAGAGAATGTGGGACATTGTAAACTATAGCCTGGTGAGAAGAGGTTATACGTTTCATCACCTCCGCAGCCAGGCGGTCAATCAGATTTTCAGCCTTATTTAGGGTGTCTGGAGACATTTTAGGATGCTTTCTTAACAGACAGGCTTTTGGGTCTAAATCCAAAAGCTTGTTTTGAGTTACATCCAGTAGAGACTTAACCTGGCCAATATCAGAACTGCTCTCCGTGATATTTGAGATTGGCAGTGACATTCTATCAAACTGACCTAATTTTTCCTCAAGTTCATTTACTTGCCTTTGGATATCTTCCACAAGGAGGTCTAATTTACAGATCTCAGAGTTCTCTAACAGAACGTCTTTCATCTGTATCACAGGAGTGAGAATTGCACTCAAGCCATTTTGTGAGCTAGTAGTTAATGCTGTATTACAGGGTGGTAATGCAGTTATAACCGAGGTTGAGGCACTATCTAAAACAACTGTGTTTCTACGAACACGTTTTTTAGAGATTTGGACCATAATTTCAAGGATTATATGACTATAAGCAGTAAATGAATATCAGAGCGAATACGTGCAAAAATGTCATCAATTTCGAACCTATCACCAGAGTGTGTTAGGTTTGTAGAAGTATTGGAGTCAGTGGCTTTAGAAGCACATGTTAGACATCCACCTCCTCTTTTTCGACTCTGTCATTCCTGTGGATGTCGTAGTTATCAATTATCAGCCTAGTGTCAGGTATATCATTAGTTAGTCAGGTTTCAGTTACCAGGATTACTTTTGGCCGTTCCATGTATACCAAACTGCGAAGGGAAGTTATTTTGTTAAGGAGAGATCGAGCATTTGAGAGCATAATTTTCAGAAGACCTGGGTTGTTGCGGGGTTGTTTGTAGGTTTTCTTCTTCCCATCTATAACTCCTGGCTGCCTGTTTTGTGTTCGGGGGGATTCTCAGATGAGACAACGTCAGCTTGTCTACTATTCCCTGAACAAATTGTGCTGCAAGAGTGGCTTTTGTTTAATGCAGCCGAAAATAGTCTCATTGTAAGTATTGGTTTCTGGCGTCATTCCGTGGGTATCTGGAGCCATTTCTCGACACTAGATACTCTGTTTCACTGTTCAGACCGCAACTTACAGGGCCAAAGTACCTTGTTTCTAGATTGTTTTGAGGATGATGTGTGATGCGTAGTCGCACATTTGTTGACTCATTTCATGCGTGTACATAGAAGGACCGTGAGCCAATCTATACCCGTTATGTCGACGGGGTAACCACTACAAGGCTTCGGGAATACATTTCCGTTCATATAGTACTTAGTGGTGTCCCGTCTAGTTGCCCGTTCTCAGGTTGTGTGCTTATGGGCATATTAAAGCCTCGGCTATTACGGAAATCGTGGGTCTCATTCTTCTATTTAATCAGTTTGACGCCACATGCGGGTCTGCTAGTGCGCGGTTTTATGTGGTTAAAGCTCTTTTTGCTGTCGGCTATCACGTCACGTAGTCTGTCGACCCCAGTTTGTCCATTACTCTTAGTTCGTCTCCGTCTCCTTTATGGGACCTTCGCAGTGCATGCATACTTCCTTTCTAGGCTTACACGCTGTTTGTTGGGCTTATCACAAGGGAGATATATGGGCGCCTGTGGATAGACTTTGGTTTTCGAGGACTTTTTTCCCGCTTTTATGGTGAAATTATCTTACAAGGCTTCAGATGCAGTGTGATCTGCCGATATTTGCAGGTTATCGGTAGAGGGAGCATCCATTTCTACTTCACATTTGAGGGTCGGCAGATTTCCTAGAAGTGTTCGCATTAACTTCGAGACTCATTCCGGTGTTACTCATCCTTTTAGGTTTAACTCCACTTTTACAAGTCGTTTGTTCACCTAGTACTGTGCGAGTGTCACCTTGTGCTTGGGTGGCATGTGTGGTTCGGATCCTTTTATTCAGCCGAAAACGCTGACAGAGTGTACGTAAGAGGTTCGCACATCTTAACAAGGAGTGTTGAGCCGGCTCCTAGTTTGATACATTGTACGCTATAGCGTTCTGCTTAGAAGCGAGTCTTTTAAAAGCTTCGCTCGACAAAATGCCCATAGCGTTCTCTAATTCTTTAGCAATGAGTTGGCTAAGTCTTTCAATTAAAGAGTTTTAAAAGAGTGAGACCCCCTAGTTCTTTTTTACAGTGCGAGACAGTTTTTAGGATGAAGTCAAGTAGACCTAGTTTCATTCTGAGATCATTTATTTGTGGCTACATATCGTTTATGATGCAGATTAAGTTGGAAATCTCTGCCTTTTCCAACAAAATGTCTTCCACCTGTATAACAGGGCTTAGCATTATGTTGGAACCGTTTATATTGGGTGAACTACGAATAACAACTGATGTAAAGGATAGTATTGTGTTACAAGAAGAGCTTAGGCTATTTCCTAAGTTACAGGTGTTCCTAGGAACACGCTTTTCAGAGTTTTGACCCATTATTTTTCGTGATAATATAGCAGAACCCGAAAAATGAATATCAGCGAAAACACATGCAAAAGTGTCACCAAATTTGAACATACCGCGAACTTGATCAACGACACTATGTCGGTTATGAGTGAGAGGAACAGAATGGGGCCAAGAGTAATACCTTGCATTACACCACTAGTTATCGGCTTTGGTGAAGACAGCTGGAGGTTGATTTTGACTAATTGCTTTCTTTTGGTGAGAGAAAAGAATTTATTCATTTGAGAAGCTTTCCAGTCATTCAGTTGGATTGGAGTTTTGTTAGGAGTCTGATATGTGGGGCTCTATCGAAGGCCTTGCTAACGTCGAGAAATTATGTTGTTGCTGAACACCCATTATCAATGCATTGTGTAATGTAGTCAAAATAATCTAAGCGGCATGTGGTGCACAACCTTCTACTTAAGAAACCGTATTAGGGTGGGGATAGTGGATCATTTGATAGCGAGTACTGAAACCCGGAGTATATAATATTTGGATAGGCTGTTTTAGAGTTTGTTAACCTACTTTCGAAAAGTTTGGCTATTTCTCCTAAGTTATGCGGTGGCTGAGTGGCCCGCATTTCTTTCTTTATGAAGCTTATATTTTTTAACTCTTGAATTCTAGTGTGAAGGGACGTATTAGCATTTAATGGTGACAAGTTATGATATGTGTACTATTTCATTGAGTGCTTCTTCTTAGCGATGTTGGAATATAATCGCTTTGGGGGAATTCGAAGCTGAGAATCTCCTCAGGTGCAATGACATCATGAATTTTGTTAATATTGTGGTAAAAATTGTTGAGAATCGCCCCTAAGGACTCGCTTGAAAAGTACTAGTCCCAATTAGAGCATATTATTAGATGCTCATACAAGTTAGAACTGGCATGTATGCATAATCTCCTAGATGTTTGGTCAGCTTCATCTCTTCGTCTTGTTTCAGGAAAGATGTTTAAAGAGCACACCGCTATTTTATGGTCACTTCATGAGAATTCATGTCCCCCATGTACTGTTGTGTTATCCGTGGATATTTGTGGATCTAGTGGGTGAATCTATGTGTTGGATCCACCCTTCTGTGACGATGGAATTCAGGAGATTACCATACCTTTGGACTCCTCAGAGTGAAGGCCAAGATACTCCTGTCCTCCAATAATTTTATAACTGAAGGGAAGATTGTCTGTAACATTAAAAATGCTGCTGAGCATATTATCATACTCCCTGTTAGTTGAAGATGTACCGCACAACCCGTAAGCATAGGTTTATTTATTTCGATCCAGATCGAGTCACTGAGTTGTGACGGAATTGGGTTACCGGACTGGGCTGCACACATGGATTAATCATGGTAAATTAGTGTTCCACTCCCAAGACTTGTCGCTCTGCCCCCTCACAAAGGGATGTAGTTATCGATTCTCGGGCTGTCATTAGAGATTTCACTTGCGCAGGAGGCTTCAGTGGCTATAATTGATGATGGCCTGCATATGTGCATCGGTGGCACAGTGGTTAAGACTCCCGCCGACCATGCACATGGTCCGACGTTCGATCCTCTGCCGACGCACACCTGATATCTATGGTCGGCCTGCGAAATTTGGGCTACCGATATCACATGCTGAAAATTCCATACTTGTACCAAAATACTGTGTGGAATCAAGCTGTAATCAAAAATAAAAAATAAATATGTACTTAGCGTTAAGTGTTCGTTTAGAACTGATCTAGTAATTTCGAGGATAACAGATGAACACCGGCTACGTGGATGCAGTGTGCGGACAACATCTCGGTAAAATACTTCTTGAATACCCTCTGTGTGTATCTTTTTAAACTCACAGACCACCATCTTTGGAGACTTTATCATTGGGCGACTTTAGGCAGGTTTGTGAGGTGGTAGTTAGGGGTGGTCTATCGTCTGGATAGGGTATGCTATGAGAGACTCATTTGTGATAATTAAACACATTAGTACCCTTGTTTAGTGTTCAAACTAGGAAATGTGCCATTTCACACGAGTATTCCTACGTCAACCAACATTCTCATACCAATGAAAAAGTATTAATTTATAATACTTCACGATTGTAATTTATAACATAACTGATCGTGTCTGTAAAAATAGCTTGCATTTCTTGTAAACACACATTTTTAGAAAATATAAACTATCATTAATATTAGTCTACATTGAGTACGATTCCCTTCTAATGTCACAATGAAAATGCTGACAAAACTATACAAGTGTATCACTTATTTTAAATTATTACCAAATTTGGATATAAATCAAGAATAAGACTCGATGCCGTACACACCAAAGTTATATGGAGGAATTACTTCAAGCTTTATTTTTTTCCCAAGTGTTTGTAATCCATCCAAAACATACTTGGGTTAATGCGAAGACAATATTTCTATCTTTCTTGATGTGCTCCATTGAATGACTAGTTATCATATTGTTCCCATGGGCATAATGACTGCAAACTTATAATTTTACCATGAACCAAATTTATGTAATTTAAATAATACTTATCCATGCCTGTACAATTGGTGTGTCCTACACAGGTAGGAAAAAATGTATTTTATTAAATTACTATTATTAAATATGTTTACTAATCGTATATGTAATTTATCATATTGATGATGCCTGTAAACTGGCGTCCCTCATGTACAAAATGAGAATATACTATTATTTATTTATTTATTTATTTATATAGATGAACTGACACAGCCACAAGAGATGCAAGGTTAACTTTGTGTGAGAAACAACCAATCAACAGACTGTATTTTCTACTAACATTAACCTACAATAATGTACATCTAAATCTATAAATACGTGTTGATTTTCCGTAATAAACGTTCTGTTGCCTGGCCCTTGTCTTCTGTTGTTACAATAGGATTGGTGACATTTTACAGATTGGCCAATCATACGTTCCATGATACATTTGAAGAATCATAGAACTCGATTTATTGATCTCAGCTTCTCTTCTGCGAAAGGCATATGTTACATAACTAACTCTCTTATCCATCCGTTAAAGAGGACCAGATCTTCAAACTTTATACTTCTTAGATTAACCTACTCAATATTATTAGTTGCGTGTCCACTGCATGTCACACCTGTGAAATTTTCACTTATATTAATTTGGATAAAGTCTCACAGTGTTATACAGTTATGTTTATTGATGACGTTTCCAGCACAATTTATTGCTCACCTTGATATGATTATGAGCAATAAATTGTGCTGGAAACGTCATCAATAAACATAACTGTATAACACTGTGTGACTTTATCAAAACAAAATTTACCCATAATTGAATTACACTCTACCACAGTGCACAAGTTTTATTCCTATATTAATGAGTTGAAGCAAAATGAATACGAGAAATCGGATGAAATATTATGATGGTTGGATTTGTGATGCCCAAGATTTGAGCATGTTTTGTAGGAATCAAATAGAAGTAAACATGTTTCCAGCAGACATTCCAAGAGTGAGCAGTAACTTCACGACACAGCTTTGTATCCACGCAGGCAACAAGCCAACAGTGGCGCTACAACACATTACTGTCACCGCACTGAAGTGGAGCATTAACAATAAGAATCAGTCGAAAGGTAGGGCAAGTACGAAATAATATGTTAGATGTTCAGTATCAGAACATATATATATATAAAGAGAGAGAAGTTGTGTACACTATATTTTCAAATCATCATTCGCACAGATCGCCCGCGTTGTGCTACTTCTGTCCTTCGTATTGCGTTGTTCTGTTTTCCCTTTCACGTTTCCCATGTTCTTCCGCAGCTCTGAATAATTTGCTTTCTCTGACATCAAATCTATCTCCCTCCTATTGAATATTTTTATGCCTATGAGCGTCTCTTTATATACTATTGGTAAATCTCATTGGTAGCACAAGCCACAGTCTTTCCTCTATCACACAGCTTCGAATGGGGGCTGTTCCGACCTTCTTTGTTCCACCCCATACTGCTGTATCTCGGTCGCGGGTTCCATAATTCGTTGTATCCATTTCTGAAGTTTGCTGATGTCAACTCATTTTTGCTTATTTCCTCCTTTGATGGCACAGACGGGACCCCGTGTGTTAGTGATAATGCACTGCCCTTCCCACTTTGGGGGGAGGTTCCGTTAACATCTAAATGCTTCCTTCCTTTATCTACACACCGCCTGATCACCATCCTCAAAGGTCATGCACCGCATGTCTTCTCCCTGTCTTGAATCCACAGTGTCTGTCTTCTGTTTACGCTCTGCATTCCTGACGGCTTCTTTTCATCCCGTTCGCAGCCTCGTCATATTCCATTCCTGGTGAATGGACTAGGTAATGCTGTTCATTGGTAATCGCGGTCTCCCTCATACATCAACTGTCTGGTTACTTCTTTGTTGTTTCCTGGGTGGACTCATGATGTGCTAGTAGAATTAATGGAATCGATGTCTCCCAGTTACTTCCCCTCGAGGAAAGTCAATCCTTCAGCGTGCGGTTATTTCTTTTTGACAGACCATTCATTGTGGATTATATAGTGTTGTTCTGGTCTTCCTGATATCTAGCTGCTGCAAACGGGAAGTGAAGGCCCTGATCTGTCAGTACCGTCCTTGGCACACCACGGTCTGCAACGATTTGTCAATCTACACGACAGTGACGACTCTCGCGCCTTGATCAGGGTCTTGACAGCGTATACCCAGCGTGTATCATGTTCCCTCATCACCAGAGGATACTGACCGCCATTAGATGTCTGCGGAAGTGGACATCCGGCATCTAGGGAGCACAAGTCACCTACTGAAGTGGCTAGAATCGACTAGAACAAACGCGGCGGCGGGTTCCGGTTCTGCTGGGATAGTGGCACTGGCAAAGTAGCTATGGCTGGTGTCACGAATACTAGTGGAATTAGAGCCTGTCGTTCGCTAAAATTATCCGCAGCCTTTGAGTATAAAAAGTCGTGGAACAGGGTCCTATGAACCTCTCAAGACACTGCCAGTCACTGGCAGGCCCTAACCTCTCGAGAAAGTGCGAGGTGCCTTTCTCCGGCTTGAAACGTTATGTTGGTTTTGTTGGAGTTTGAATAGACCTGGCCTCTGATAGGATAAATACGTTGCTGATGAATAATAGACTGTTGGATTGCAGTTCACCCAAAAGATGGAACACGAACCATTATCAGAGCTTTACGCTCAATATGTATGTCAAGGTGGTCACACGCACTGGTCTCCTTTCATTAACTGGCACTATGGATATCCAAGTACATATTTTGCCACATCTTCTCTCAAACATGGCTAGTACATGCTTTGTTTAAAGAAGTCAGTTGTTCTGGTTACTCCGGTTTGCGCTGGCGAGTGACAATCTTGTTTCTTCAAACGGCGTAGTGACTAAGGTATTTCTGCTAACCAGGTTCCATCATCATCTCACCAAGTAAGAGTTTCTCAGGCGATCACTCTTAATTGATCTTTCCATCTGAGTAGAGTGATTAGCCCCCTACTTCCTGTAGGTCGATCCACTTCTATCCCATTAGTGATCACCTGTATTACTGCATTCAGGTCAGAGTATGAATTCTGACCGCGGGTAAGTGGTAATAGGTCTTGTTCGAATGTATGCACTCCTTAAGCCATTTTTGGTAGCTCAGTTTTGTATTCCTGCTTAGATAAAATGTCTGACTCACTATGAAAACCGTCCTATATCTGTCGCTCTGTTTCATCAGCATCTGCTAGTATCCTGACTGGAGGTCAAGCACTGCACTCGCAACTTAGAATACATTGCCGCTCTCGATAGCCCCACTACTTCTAGTCTTAAGAGAGAGAAATAAAAAATAATAATGTCTGGAATTTTTCTGCTTTTAACTTATTTCCTCTCCCAGCATCCTGGTTTGCCACATTCAAGGCATTGGTCTTTCATGGCACTCATTCGTAGTGTCGCTAATTAAGTCTGCAAATCTTCAATTTTTTGTCCTCATACGTTTGATTTCAGTGGCTATGCTGCTACTGCCGTTATGCTCAGCAGCTTCCTGGTCACCTTCGCCAACCCACCGGTGTTCATGGGTTGTGTAGCTTTAACCAGTTGAAGTTGCTGAGAAGCATGATCTGGGAAACTCTCGGTGGTGTGGGGCACCAACAACTGAGACTCCTACTCTTTGCCCAATGCGGGGAGTGCACAAAATAGTAGATTTGTCATCTTCATCGCCAACACTAGTGGGCCTGCGTTTGGCCCCAGATTCACTGCACGGGACTCATACATCGGCAGCTGACTGTCTGCCGGGCTGTCGAACTCCGCCACCAGTCGTTCAACCAATACCTTCTTTGTCTCTTTTCTTCCCGACCACTCCAAACTGTCGTCCGCCACCCATACTCGACCCCTCAGTAGAATCCCCAACACAATCCGCCTCGCCGTCATGGCGAAGTTCAACAATAGAGTCCCAGGATGGTAAATGTTCCAATGTCCTTGTGAATGTTCCAATGTCCTTGTGAATGTTCCAATGACCTTGAACGCATGCTAGTTATTGGTTTAGGAAACTTACCGTTATTCTACTGCGAAAATGAACGCTGTTCATCTACTGAGATGCAAATTTCACCCAGATCACGTATTTCAGTGCTGTCTGGATAATGGATTAATAGCACGTACACGGATACGTACTTGTGGTGCTTCTGTGAACCTGCAATCGTATTCACAGGTCATTGATGGATATGTCTTTAGATGTACACAGTGCAGAAAACGAATAAGTGTTCTTAATGGTAAGTGACAGTCTCAGTTATTTGCCTTCTAGGGACTTTCTTTGAAAAATCGAAACTCCCGTTGACGAAAATCCTGTTTATGTGCAATTACTGGGTTTTAAAGTCCGGAGTGAGGTCAACAACCGCTCAGACAGGGAATACTTTGGCATCTACTGTTCAGTGGTTTCAGTTTTGTAGAGATTTAGCATCATGGAAAATGAATAATATTACTCAAGTATTGGGAGGAATGGGTGTTATCGTTCACGTCGACGAAACAGTGCTGATAAAGAAGAAATACAATCGTGGTCGTGCTAGAGCGAACAGCGTTTGGGTGTTGGGAATTTATGATACCCAAATTCGCAAAGGATTCATTGAACTGATTCCAGACAGGAGTGCGGGCACTCTGCTGCCTATTATTCAGAGGCTTGTTTTGCCTGGCACTACCACACACACCGATGAATGGGTGGGATATAACCAGTTATCGCAACTCGTATATATACATCATAGAGTTAACCATGTAAATGATGATCATGTAAAAAATGAGAATATACTATTATTATTATTCGCATGATTTCGCCGACCCTGTCACCGGAATGCATACTAATTCCATCGAGGGTTTTCGGGGAAGACTTAAAAATCGAATCCGAGCCGTCAATGGATCACAAAACGAAGTCATTTTCAGTCATTTGGATGAATACATGTATAGAAATTGGTTTAATTTCAAAACTGAAACTCCTATTAATAATTGGAACATTTTTAACTCATATTAGAGAAAAGTACCCTGTTTGATTTTTTTCATGCTTATTTATGTAAAAATACGTAAAATTTTATGCAAAAATCATCCTTTTACTGACTGGTCGGTTCAAGGTCACTTGTGCGTTCGTCCCTTGGGACTCTATTGTAGAACTCTGCCACCTTAAGAATTCTTGGTTTAGAAAGTGGTCTCGAATACTATGAAGGTTGCCACAGACTAAGTTTAGAACCACTCTGGAAAAGACGTCTCAAGCTAAACCTGATTTTTTACTACAAGCTAACTAATCTGCTCGTGCACTCCTCCGAGCCAATAATTAAACCTACCGCTGTCATCAGTTACAATCTTAGAAATCATCACAACCTAGCTGCTATAGAGCATTGTCAGACTTACATGCGGTACAACTTCTTCTTAAATAAGTTTTCAGTCATTTGGAATAGACTACTAGCTGATGTGCGTGATGCAAACACACTCTCAGTGTTTATCTTCTCAGTCACCAGACTGCTCAAAGATGACAATCCACTTCTGCGTCTGAATCCCACACCCACTTTTTCACCCAACATAGATATTTTAAGTCCATTAAACGTATAGTTACAACAAACTACAATTATAAATTTTTATATTATTGGAAGTACATGATAGACATTTTTACACAGGACAATAATATTAGTTCACACATACTATAAAAGTTAGCATAACGGGACTAGTTAGTTAGTGCACCAAAATAACTATAATTACTAAACAGAATATAAATGTATATACACATACTAATCACTCCCTAAGTACTCCACTTGCTTTCTTTTGCGTTGTTGTTGTTTGTCTTCTTTTGTCTCTCACCATTTCAGCTTCCATTTAGCTTTTCGAATTTGAATGAAGAATGTGGATATTTGACCATTTACAATGACAAATGATCTGCAATCATTATTGGTCCCATATCTTACAATTCTCTCGTGAATTACGCATTACGCAACCTGGATTACAGTTGTGAAATATACCTTTATACCAATAAAAAAGTATTGATTTATAATATTCCATGATTGTAACTTACAACATAACTGATCTTGTCTGCAAAATAGCTTGCATCTCTTCAAAACACCCGTTTATAAGAGAATATAAACTGTCATTATTATTAGTCTACTTTGAGTACTATTAACTTGTGATGTTACGAAGAAAATGCTGACAAAACTATACAAGTGTATCACTTATTTTAAATTATTACCAAATTTGGATATAAATCAAGAATAAGACTCGATGCCGTACACACCAAAGTTATATGGAGGAATTACTTCAAGCTTTATTTTTTCCCAAGTGTTTGTAATCCATCCAAAACATACTTGGGTTAATGCGAAGACAATATTTCTATCTTTCTTGATGTGCTCCATTGAATGACTAGTTATCATATTGTTCCCATGGGCATAATGACTGCAAACTTATAATTTTACCATGAACCAAATTTATGTAATTTAAATAATACTTATCCATGCCTGTACAATTGGTGTGTCCTACACAGGTAGGAAAAAATGTATTTTATTAAATTACTATTATTAAATATGTTTACTAATCGTATATGTAATTTATCATATTGATGATGCCTGTAAACTGGCGTCCCTCATGTACAAAATGAGAATACACTATTGTTATTATAAAAGCCCCAGGAATCTAAGCGGGTAAGCGTTCACAAGAATGAAAATAAAATTCAGGTGGGATGTATATACCGAGCCCCTAACAACCCCTAAACGACTGATACAATTATTGGAGAAATTCTAGATCATGTATCTACTCTGGAATTCCACTACAAACTAGTTTGTGGCGATTTCAACCTCTCCGGAGTGAACTGGGATACCTGCGCTGGATCTAAAATCCATAACGACCTCCTACAAACAATAGATGTAGGAGGATGGAAGCAGTGCGTACGGCTGCCAACACGACATAAAAATGCTCTCAACTTAGTCCTCTGCCACAGAATAGAGCCGATCTTGATAGAGGTAGGGGATAAACTCTACAACAGTGATTGCAACCTACTGCACTGCACTCTGCCTCTTCAACCAACAACCAAACAAACACCCAAAAGTTTCCCAGTTTACCATCAATATAGGGACTATAGAAATGCCGATTGGGAATTCTTACCAGCCTTCTCGAGAATTTCCAAGCGGGATGAACACTTCACCAATAATAGCTTAGAAGTAACACTTAATACCTTCTACAATACTATATGTTTGGTGGGAGACACAATCACGCCCCTAAAATCTGCCCTAAAGACGCTAACTCTATTCATAGACCGTAAAACGCGATTGAAATTAAGGAAACCTAAGAGGAAATTTTATACACCAGATACATGAAACGTTTAAAAATATCGAGGAGAAATATAAAATAAAGCCACAACTCGTGGAGAATAAAGCCCTAGGGGGCACCTATAGAACTCAGGAACTCTGCAAGGTCTTGTAAAACGACTGAAGAAGGGTGAAGACAATGAAGGTAGCAGCTTGAAACATAAAGGTGTTGTTTATGGTGATCCCTAGATTGTCAATGAGCCCCTCAGTCAGTGGTTGTTCGATGACATCAAAGTGCATCCGCCCACAATTCTCGATATAACCTGCGAAAATAGCTACAAGTTAGTTGATACCAAGTTTAATATACAAACTATAGTACCAGCCGAAAAAATTGAAAGCTAATGGTAGCTGTGGGATAGATGACATTCCATCTGACATATATAAAATCGGTAGCACGGATATAATAGTATTACTACTTAGAATATTCACTCTATCGCTAGTGACTGGGACCTACCCTAAAATTTAGAAATTTTCATGTATATATATATGTAAAACAGACACCAGGCAAAATTTTCACGTGACTGATACGGAATAAACTATCAACGGAAATGTGTCTAGCATCACATTGGTCTCCTTCCAGAGGTATTTAATGGCACACTGAGAGAGCTTGCAGACGATACTAGTGTCCATTCCCATGTTGGAGCTTCAAAAATCATAGGTCCGTTTAATGTATGAACTTGAAGACTGCACCTGTTGTTTGTTCTACCTCCATTTATAATCGCGGACAAAAAAGCAGCAGTCATGACAAAAACACCAAAACAAATAAGAGTCGATCGAATAATGTCTACCTGATACGATGAGTGAAGCAATAACCGGCATAGGGATGTTATATGGAAACAAGGTCGAAACTTACCACAATATTGCGTGAAAAAATATAAGTTATGGGCGTTGATAAGGCATATCCCCTGTTTGAAGTGGCGACTCCACCTTTACCTTGAGGACATTTGCGCGGTCTAGTTGATTTCAGTTTGGCTGATTTGTTTCGTTTGATCTAGGTAGCTGCATTTGACGTGATTCTGGTTTCTATTTGGCTTGAACTGTATTGATTTTGTTAAGAATAGTCGTCAAAAGCTGCCTCTAGGCCTGAAGGCAGTTATGGTGCAGGAGGATGCTTGAGAATGTGTTTCATGTGAAAATTATAGGGTGCACCTAAAATCCTCTTGTTTGTGGCGTCTCAATGATTTCTGTAGAGCTTCGTTTTATAACTTGTGTCCACGATTTTATGAACCAATACCATTTTTTGATTTGACCGACCCAAACACATTTGGAACCTTAACATGTGCTGGCTAACATTACCCCTCAAGGAAGGCGATGGCTTGCTATGCCATCACGTGTTATAGCCATCTCAACCTATTCAGCTTTACTACCTTGAAGACTAACTTACCCTCCTCAACTAACACTTTATTCGTAACCTCAACAGCAATCGCCATATTATACTGCTTTACTCCTGAGATAGAACACAGACACCTATAATCAAACAACAGTATTCTTTTCATATTTTCCAGTATCAGGGGTTACTTCTCATAGTCTAGGTGTACAATATCATCAGCAAACTGTAAGTTGATGATGATGATAAGTCTCTAAAGTCATTTATAGACTATCCTACTGATACATGTGTGATTGCATTGAAATGATATAAGGATGACAGTTTAAGAATTCAGCCTTGTGTTACATCCCAATTGGAAATGTGTTTTCTCGGATAATTCGCAAAGAGTAATCACTGAATAGAAAACATTCTGTGGAACTTATGGAACTCATTAACTGACGCAATACTTTTGCAGGCATTGTAGCGTTTCCTCAATAAAGCGATATTTGTATATTTCGGTTGCATAAAACGAGTAAGTGGTATCCTGGCAATATCAATGACTACAACAAGTCTTGTAATTATGCACTACAACGTTTACTTTACTGAATACTCCAGCAGATTTGAAATAAACACTTGAAAAATATCAAATTTATACAGGAAGTCCGTAAGATTTACTAAACTAAAAGCACTTTCGGTTTACATAGGAGTTCTCCATGCCGAATTAATTCCTCCGAGGGCCTACACAGATTACAACTTCAATTAAGTAACACTGACGTGAAAGAAATTCCATTCTTCATTACTAAACATAATGATAATAATAATGTTTTTATTCCAGAAACAGGAGCATTCCTAATGTTTCACTTTATGTAAATGCAGTTACATACAGTTGCACTAAGAACTCAATGCAACTCGGTGCACAATAGTATATACACAAATAAACTGAAAAATAACGTCCTCCTTACCTTCTGAACAACTTTTCCTTATTACAAGTTAATAACTTTCTCTCACGTATGAGCCTGAGATATGTCTATGAAATAACAATATTATACCAGTTAAACCTCGCCCCGAAACCAAGGCCACTTGAAACCAATAGCAACATCGAGACAAACGTCATTGAGGGGATATGCAATAAAGTCGCTCCATAAAGTCGCTCTAAGTTATTCGGACATTACTTAAAGCGCATCAACTAGTCTACTTTCTGGAAAGAATGCAGTGATCCCTTACCCACAGGGGCGAGGAATTATAGAAATTCACAGTTCCCGTTGTATATATTCAGTGGTGGTAAGAGCCAACGAAATAATGCATTTAAAGCATAAGTATACTTTCCATGATCAGGAATACTTTGCGGAATATATCAGAACCGTAGAATAATAAAAAAACACTAAGTAGAATTAACTGAATCCTCATGGCAAACAAACACATCTGGGTGATCACCCGTATGTTGATCATGCTGACGAATTCAAATCACTAACTATACGTCACCGATTAGTCAGGATATCTAAAAAATAATGAAAATATGCTGCGCCTGCATGCTTCACCCGTCATTTTGTATGGATTCGTTCGCAGTCATTCTGGCTCTTGACCGAAATGAGTCGAAAAATTCACCTGTTTCTGATCACGCTGACCCATTCATACTTCTTTGTATGTTTAACAGGGTACTAAATGATATGGTGAGCCTCTCGCAGATGATATTTCTGAGAACTTCATTGTCGGTAAACTAAAGTTTTACAATCCATTTTATACTTTTGTGAATAGCCCACCACATTGCTGTAATAGAACAGCACAGACAATAATATATATCAAGCACGCTGGGATAAGATGTGAGAAGCGGAACACAGACTCGGGCTGAAACACTTTGAAATTACCAATGGTCTCAAAAGAAGAAGTCAAAGTTATGTACAACAAAAGAACTGGGCGATAACTGTTCAGCGACCACCGGGTTTTGAACTGACGCCTTCTTTTGAATTCGACCCACTAAATCACCTACATGTAGCGCAGCCTTCGCCTGTTACATGCATTTTCGACAGATTCAAACAATAATGGTGCCTGGGATTGTATCATGTAATTTGTTTTACCCCGTGTAAAGTGTGCTTAATGACATTATTCAGTCACCTTTCCTTGTCTATCTATGTAAACATATCCTGTGTAGGTGAAAAGTTGTAAATATCCTTACTCCATGTATTTATTATCTATCGTATTGGTGATGCCTTTAAACTGACATCCCTCACGTACATAAAGTGAGAATATATTATTATTTCACTTGTGTTCAGATCACCTTCGATCAGAACAAGGAGAACAGACAGCACGCAGAAAGTACAAGCCTGAGCACTACTGGTGATTCAAAAGATTTGTAACTAGTAGGATACATCCATGCGTTGTAAGTACATTTTGCATATACGTGTATTAAAATTCAACTGCTTTCTAATATCACAGGCCTTCAAGTTGACACAAGTGTGTTGAATGTTGCGACAAGCCGTGTATGTAATAGGTATATATATGTGGTGGCTATCAACTATAGTTCGCTGCATAACCGTAGGCGTGTAGTTCACGCTCAAGGCCAGTTGCAGAACCTTTTGTGAAGACTTCAGTTGCACTGCAGAATCTTCGGGGTGGAGTGTGGATAATGGTCCCACATCCTACAATGCGCGCAAATATTTTCAATCTGGAAACTCTGTGGAAAGACTGAAGATAGTGCAAGCGGAGAAGCTTTATGGAATGAATGCTGTCTTAAGGAAGCTATCGTGTCTAAATTTAATGTCTCTCGAAACGAAATTAACCCTCATGGTTACCTGGTAGCATTCGTCCGAGAAAACCGGAGTCTGCTCTCAGAGCTGCACATGAAGTAGAAAATACCATGCGAATATTTACACGATGGAAAATAACCTCACACCTATCGCATCCTTGGATTGAACTGTGACTGGTTATTTGCTTACCTAGCTCCCTGACTGATGCGTCACAGATCATGCCCTTGATTACCATATAAGTGCTGCGGTTATTGGGTAATATGATACTGCTCGCACATTATCACAGTTTCCTTTATATCCTAGAGGAACATAGGGCTTCAGCCGCAAGTCTCAATTACTTTCGGTTCTCTGCCTACGTCTTCACTCGGCTCCACATCTGCTGACATGCTTTCATCTCCTCTTCACATGACCTCCCACATGTGACCGTCGCACTGATGTCCAAATCGTCACTTTCCATTCG
The DNA here is from genome assembly GCA_944472155.2 of Trichobilharzia szidati. Classification (NCBI taxonomy): domain Eukaryota; kingdom Metazoa; phylum Platyhelminthes; class Trematoda; order Strigeidida; family Schistosomatidae; genus Trichobilharzia; species Trichobilharzia szidati. The sequence goes on along the minus strand of OX235271.1, from coordinate 52,792,161 downwards.
CGTTACACTCGAGTGATGGCCTGTTGTGTGATGTCACCTGATGGTTTTCTCAGAATATGGCCAATCCACCTCCATTTCTTCCTGCATATTTTCTGCACAATTGGTTCCTGGTTGGTTCTCTCCCAGAGGTCCTTGTTTCTGATCTTTTCTGTCCATCTGATCTGTATAGTAGTACTGATTTTACATAAAAGTTGAAAACCCGGATTTTATTTTTCATGCTGAGTGCTGTTGATGTCCACACACGCTTGAGACCGACGTAAGCTTCCCTTACTTTCTTGATGATCTTCGCTGCTTTGATATCCTCGTCAGTTCCGCCTATTGTTGAAACAATACTTCCCAGGTCGGTAAGTAAAGGAGGTTGCTTCTTCCAGATTATTTCCATTCATGATAGCTGATTGCTGTCTGTTGTTGGTGCTGTTGCTGTCGGCCAGGAATCTTCTCCCCTACTGCCTTCTCTATGTTCACGTGAAGAAAGTCCTATCTTTGATGCTTCTTCTGCTAACTTGTTGCTTTTCACCCGCGTATTTTCCAGCTTGTGAGAAATCAGACATGTCATCGGCGAAGTCCGGATCCCCCAAGTTTTTTGCGTGGGTCCATTTAATGCCTGCTTCCCCACTGCCCGGTCAGCTGTCTGTCGCAATATCCAGCCTACCGCAATCAGGAAAATCGTTGGCGATAGTAGACAGCCTTGTCTTACTTCCGTCTCTACTTCCAAGGATTCCGTAAGCTTCCCGTTATGGATTACTTGGCATGCAGCATTGTCGTACAGCTGTTGGACGAGATGTGTAATTGTCAGTGGCACCCCGTAGTAGTGAAGTAGTTTCCAAAGCACCTCTCGATCGACGCTGTCCAATGCCTTTTCAAAGTCGATGAAGTTGAGATAGAGAGGTGACTGCTATTCTAAGCTCTGTTCAATGATGATCCGTAATGTGGCGATCTGATCAATGCATGATTTATTCCTCCTAAATCCAGTCTGTTCCGGTCGAAATTTTTCATTCAGGGCGTGTTTGATTTTCTCCAGGATAATGAGGCTTGGTGTTTTGCTTGGGACAGATAGGAGCATAATGCCATGGCTTTTCGCACGTATACATTCAAATTCGAGAATAGTTTCCTTTAAAAAACCGTGTATGCTTACACATTTACTTGGATTACAGTAGACACCTACAAAGAACACCTTGTTATAACCAAACAGCGGCAAATTCTTTTGAACAGGCCACATCTGTAAGTTGGAATTGTTGAAAATCTGAGTACCATCATGTCCAGCTGCAGAGCCACTGGCAGTGAGTAAGCGACTTTGAATCTGAAAGCGAAGGCCAATGTGAGCATATACCCCATGACTAATTTCCCTGTTTTGAACTACTTCTGCAGTCCTCATCAATGTCGGAGGTCAGTCGGTAGGTCACGAAGCACGGGCTTCGATTCTTCTAGCACCATGCGTGCATCTGTATACGATGTTGCGAATGTCATCCGGTGCACCATACTCTTTCCTGTCAGGAGATGTCTCGAGTGTAGTCGACTGTTCTATCAACAAACGTTCTTTCAATGATGGCGAAGATGCCATACTGATGCAATTCAAGTCAATTGGAACGACAAAGTTCTAGGGAATACGGATGTTTTCCTAAGTAATCTCTTGCATTGCCTCTGTTTGACGGAAATCTGTAAGTGATTCTGCACATTTTAAAATGAAACTATAAGCTCGCCCGCTGAGAGATCTTTTCCCCCCAGTTTGTATTTTTAAGGCGTGGATAAAATGTTGTCCTGTGTCCTCTTTGGTGACGGTTAACTTTTGTTGCATCATAAAAGATAATTGTTAAATATCTCAGAATGTTAGGCCGGTAGAGTGCAACGTTAGCTGATGGTCACTTAATTCTTTTCGAGGCTTAGTCTGATTTGAAGAACCGTTAAAACTCGTGTCAGCCTAAAACAAAAAAGGTCTGGTATCAACAGATCGATTTCTGGTGTTTGTGAGACATGTAAGCGTGACGTGACCTTTGAAATGTACATTACTGTATTATTTTAAAGTATGCACATTGAAGAAAAAACAATAAGTGACTACGAATTATGGAAAAACAAGGAGGTTTCGCCGACACGCTGGTGACTCATCGCAGTGGAAACAGAAATTTTGAATGCAAACGCTTTTTTCTCCAACATGGATCCCTATGTATTAAAAGACTACTTTCCCAAATGCTTAGTGAGATGTATGAAGTAAACCACGGGTACATTCTATTTAAAAGTTCAATATAAGCACATATTATTTGATTTTGTGTACCAGTAGTGACTTTGTAACGCAGTTTAGCAAAGTCAGCTCCCACTGGTTGAAGAAAAAGGGAATGGTTATTACCATCGGTTAGTCTATGGAAAATGAACGTAAATGTAAGTGCCCCATAGTTTCTGCAGTTTGCCTGAAGTCAATCCTGTATATATACATATTATTTATGTCCTTTCAACCAGATATTATCCATAATTGTATTTTATACCATTCCGCAGATTCCCAGAACGTTCTCTTTCCGAAATAGCTTTCAACCACGTGGTGGCATAGCAATTGTCAAAATATGCCGTCGGCATTTGAATGCAATTTTTTCAAACGATGGGTACACTACCATTGTGACAAAGGGTTGCCGAAATCATATTATGAGTTTGTGCAAAATAACCCATGCCCATGGTTCTGGTATATCTACCCACTTTGTCGCCCTGGCACAGTCCCACACAGGGTATCTACAGATAGCAGAAACAGCGCGCCACTCTTGTGTCTCAACCCAGTCTCATGCAGCTCCACACCTGCTAGCACCACACTACCGAAACTTGGTACAAACATTAAGAAGGATGGCTTGCTTGAACAACGGGCCCGACTTGATCAGGAATAGTGGTTCAGATTGTGCAATAAATTAGGTCTGAACATTAGTTCAGCAAAATTGTGCAGTCTGTACAGGAGTTTCCACACGCCTCAGGGTAAGCCGACCCCATTATGGGTTACACTGGACTCTACCGAAGAGGCCGAAAGAATACTATTGATGATTCAGGTGCTAGCCATCGACAGAAGTTCGAGCGTAAGGCTGAGATATGATAGACCATGGGCTAACAGACAAATGGTGAAGGAGTCACCGGAACTGATGCCTTCTACCTCTATGGCTGTTTTATACTACTGGGATTAACATTTATCAAGTGTATGTATAATCTCCAGCGAACATGTAAAGCATGTCTTGTTGCAGCGTGTAAATTTTGATTGAATTATATGGTTCTGTTTCTGTAACAATTTGATGATGCCTGTAAACTGGCGTCCCTCATGTACTGTACTATGAGAATAAATTTATTTATTTATTTATCTATGGTCGTACACGGTGTTCCGGAGCTGGAAACGGGCACTGCTTGTGAAAAACATATGCACGACGTACACAAATGGAGATGGCTGTCATCTCAGATGGCCCTTGGCGCTTCTGGAGCAATCTCCATTCTCCGGCTACCTTGCCTCGCTCATCTCACACTGATCAGTTCTCCAAGGCTGCTAAGTGTCACTTTCAACTCCCAGGAGCAGTTAGCCATAGTAATACAACGGTGGTATGAGACCGAGATTAAAATGGGAGGATACATCCGACGCTGCGAAAGCAGACCTCGAACCATAAGAAGGCAGCAAACTGAGGCTTTAATACGTCTCTAAGCCTCAGTGACACTAGAGCAGACGGCTTGACGTCAACTGCCCCACAACACACGGTAGTTCTGAGACTCATTGTCAGCTGCCTATGTGGCAATGTGAGAAGACTGAAAGAAAAAAGTAGGCGAACTCAGAAATCTCCAGTCACACCTGCAACTTAAAATAATCATTCTCATTGAAACCTGGCTAACCTCCACCATCACCGACAACGAAACCAGTACAGGTGATGTGGTTCTGGCCAGGAGAGACGGGGATAATAAAGAAGGAGGGGGAGTTGCTATATACTTTGTCAGGCAACTTAAATGTGAACGCACAACGGACCCACCACTTATTGGACTCCCAGACTCCATATGGCGTCATTTCACCGTAGGCCAAACCAAGCATTTACTGGGCGACATCTACCGACCACCCACCTGTGGGGCAGAGCACAACCAGCTACTGCTCAGCACCATCACTGGGATACGGGACTTGGGCTATGACTAAATCATCATAGCTGGAGATTTCAATACCTTGGCTCGGGTTATGCTAAGGGAAAATTCGGCCGAAATATACTGCAAACCATTCGAAATATAGGACTGACTGAGAATGTTGGAGACGACACTAGGTGGGGCCCTAGTGGAAAGTCATCAAAACTAGACTACGTTCTAACTAGTGACCAACTACTCGTCGAAAAGGTCCAGATCATGACTCCTCTAGGAAGTAGTGACCATGCAGTCATAGGTTTCGACCTCGTTCTCCGTGAGCACTTGCAGTGGGATGCTAAGCAACCATGTCTGTGTTATCGCAAGGCGGACTATGCTGAAATGTGGATGCTTTTGTCCGACGCAGACCGTTACCTAGCGTGGGATGAGTTATCTGTGGATGAACACTAGGAAGTGGTAAAAAAGATCATTCATACAGCAATCTTGTATACCGTCCCTTTAGCCACAACACAGCCCAAAAGAAAGTCATCATGGCTGAAGAGAGGCACGCAACGTATTCTGCAAGCACAGCGGAAGGCTTGGTTTACGTGGCACGTATCCAAGAGTTAAACCGACCACGACGCATACCTAGAACTCAGGAACCGGTGCAACGCGAGTCAGGAGGGACAGGAGGTCATTCCAGGCTAACCTTGCTAAAAAACTCCCAGCGAACCCCAAGAACTTGTACCAATTCATGTCGGAAAGAAAACCAACCAACCAGGGAGCATGCGCATAAGTAGGCCCAAACGGTCAATATCTGATTAATCTGGAGATGGCCTCCGCCAAACAGCTAAACAGCAATGTGGGTAATACCATTACGAACCAAAGTGGTGGCACAACTATTTCACAGGAGGAAGACTTAATGGCTACTCCCCAAATAAACCCTGCAATAGTACTAAGAAAGCTACAGCGACTTTCACCTGGAAAGTCCCCAGGTTGTGAGGAAATCAGGCCATCTGTTCTGAAACAGTGCGCCGAAGCTCTCTGTAGGACCTTATGCGACTTGTTTCAACACTCGATGGATTCGGGAAACTGTCAAGGGAGTGGAAAAGAGCCATCCTTTCTCCGATCCTCAAGGGTGGGGATAGGCAAAATCCCACTAGTTATAGGCCAGTAGCTCTACTCCCAGTAGTATCAAAAGTACTGGAAAGTATTATTGACTATCACATCAGGGAATATCTCGATAGGTCTAAAATACTCCATGAAGCCCAACACGGTTTCAGGAAAGGCAGATTCTGCGTTACTAACTTACTTTCAGCTTGGGACGATTGGACATCAGGCTGGGATATGAATGTTCCAGTCCCTGTGGTCTACCTAGACTCTGAGAAGGCATTTGACACTGTTCACTATGACCTTCTCCTACACAAAATAAGCCAAGTAGGTATAGGTAAGCCACTTCTGTCATGGTTAAAGGACTACCTAGCTGAAAGGCAATTTTGCACTAAGGTCAATCGAGTCCGATCATTTTGACACACCTCGTCATCAGGAGTGTCGCAGGGTTCTATCCTAGGATCACTGATGTTTTTGATTTTCATCAATGATCTACCATGCCGTCTAAGCTGCCCGACTCTTCTATACGCTGACGACGTGAAGATATAGAGGGCGATAAAGTGCCCGGAGGACTCAGATAGGCTACAGGAAGATCTAAAACTTCTGGAAGACTGGGCGGTGGCTAGTGGCACGACTTTCAACCTGAAAAGGTGCAAAGTAGTGAATTTACGCACCTGTAGACTGCAGAATGCAAGTTACACCCTGTGCAATGAAAGCTTGTCCTGCACAACGTCAGAGCGCTACTTAGGTCTAGTTCTAACGGAGAAAATGGACACAAGCGTGAATTACACTGGGCATGTAGCGAGGGCATATGCGGTCATACACTTTACACATAGACAGTTAGGTGCACTCACTCCTGAGCTCTTTCTAAGGTTGTACAAAACATACGTCAGACCACACCTTGAAGTGCATAATATATTATTGCACCTCCACTGCTTAGAAGAGACGCCAACCCCTTGGAAAGAGTCCAACGACAGGCAACAAAAGCAGTGGTTGGTCTCCGAAATAAACCATATGACGAAAGGCTAAAGAAATTAGGCCTATTCACACTTAGCTACCATAGGCTTAGAGGGGATTTGGTTACTGCCTACAAAATAACAAATGACCAGAATCACCCGAAGAAAGGCGTTCTGCCATTGAGTAAGTATAGGCCTCCGCATGGAAATCCCAGAAGGATAGCTCACCAGAGGGCAAGGACCCGGGTGCGCTCCCACTTCTTTTCACTGCGAGTTTGCCGTCCCTGAAACTCCTTACCGGAACATGTAGCTATGTCACCGTCTGTGGACGCCTTTAAGCGAAGGCTGGACAACCATGCAGTGACACAAGGACTGCGTCCAAATGGCCTATCCCCTTAAAATCACATACACCATTCGGGGTTGACAACTAAGTTCGTCTTTTTACTTCTTTACATTCTCTCCCGTCTTACTCTCCTGACAACTGTAACTACACTTATTATTATTACCGATATATATCTATATCTATATCTATATATATATATGTATATACATCAACTTCAAATTTAATCAGCTGTCTGTTGTTACGTTTTCTTTATTTCTTTTTACTGCCTGTTAGTCTGAATAACTTCACTAATTATATCTATTATTATTATCTTTTTTCTTTGGACGACTATACTGGAGGGATAACTGGTGAAAGGATCAACTCCATTAACAGTAGTAACAGTCTTAACACACTTCATACTACAAGCCACATATAATTAATCCCTGCACTACTCCTTTAGGAGTCAACCAAAACTACGACAGTCAAGTGGCGGGACGAGCTACGCAGAAGTTTACTGAAGATCAGGAACCTATACCTCACAATCAAGAGGCGAGCACAAACAAATCAAATTGGTTAATACTAGCTCGTTAAAACGACAATGGATATTGGATATTGGAAGTGATATGTTCACTGGGATGTACATACATCTGTGAAATAAAATTTACATAAGTGCATATGAAGGAGTGGGAGTGTTCTTTCTAGAACCAAAAATCTTAATTAAAAATTTTTATATAAAGTAACATTCTTTTGTTACCAAAGCAAAAGTAAAAGGCGCCAGTTACAATCAATGGGCGATTAGCCTAATTGTGTTGGACTACGTATGTTCATTTATTTACTGTTTTAGGGCGAAGTAAAAGAATTTTCGACTAATTTCTAGTCAGATCCTGGTCTTAAAATGAACGAGTTCAGAGAATACGAAGAAACATTTGAGTAGTCTGACAGAACCAGGGATGAAATTGTCAGTTCACATTTTAATACTGATTCTGGACAGCATAACGGCTAGAAATTAGATTAAACTTGGCATCCCGGTAGGAGTAGGGTGATTATCGATTCTTACTTAAAATGACTAACTATGGGTTAGATATTGGCATCATCGATTCTGTCGATAGTATATTGCTTATATATATATATATATATATATATATATATATATATATGCGTTCGTCTTTCTGGTGTCCTTCAGGTATGTGTTGCATTTTGCCGGAATTTTGATTTCTTTTTTTTAAACGAAGTCTGGTTTTGATGGGACGAGTTTTCCTGACAATTGTTGCTTTTGATGCTCAATTGAGGTGAATTCCACACTTCTTTCGATGATGACTTCTCAGATAGGGCCCCCAAAAGAAGTCCGCACCATAAAGAAGTATCTTTGGTATTTGATCTCTTGTTAATTTCATCTCGTCGTCTCCAAGAGATAGTATAACGCAAAATGTTTGAGAATAGGCAGAAGTTCACCTAATTAATATTCATCAGGTAGATAAAATAAAGTGCATAATGGATTACTTCAAGGTTTAGCTTATTTGAGTGACTCTGGTTGCTTTCATTCTTGTAGGCAGTGTTTGGACCTCTACTAGTCAGTGTTGGTTAAGAGAATCACTCTACGTTTTAGACTGAACTTTTCCCAATAGTTTTACACTTCTTCTAAGGATTGGTGAGATGGCATTGTTAGGGGCCTTGATAAAAATTCGTGACTTTTTATGTCCTTATTAGGAGTTCTTGTGACAATGGATCCAGCCGTCGATGGATGAGGGGAAGTCATCTCAGAAGATATGGCAGATCAAGCTTAGAGTTTTTATGCTATACTGTTCTTTGGATTTAAAGTGTGATAAGTATCAAAGGCAACGTCTTTGGCATGTTTCATAGTTGGCAAAGTCGTCTGTGTATAGGATCAAGCCTAAGAATATCCTCTTAAAATTTTTTGACATCGTTTTATCATATCTAGTGACTTCCTTTATTTAGCGCCTGTCGGGGGGTAAATAGATTACTGTATCCTTTAGTCTGCAAGTTTCAATTATGGTAGCACGACAGCATACCAGAGATTTGAACATGCAACGTAAGCTGCCTGAATAGAGTCATTCAGATGCTAAAAATCGATCAAATAGCTGAAAGCATATCGCAGTGGTGCAGATGTATTCACTTTCTAATATAACCTTGATTATGAAAACTTTCACTAATGTGTATCTAATTATCCCCTTACTCGTCCATCTTCGTCTAATCTGTTTTCACTAATTATCTTTCCCTTGCAGTTGAACTGATGCACTTTGCGTACAGTGAATAAAATAGAGTATTTTTAGGTTGGATTATTAAGCGACTACTTCCGTGAGCTAGTCTAGTTGTTCTTTGTCTTCCAAGTGCACAATGTGATGGCTAACTTCAGATAACAGGATTTTTGTGTTGAATATATTACTATACGTATTTTCCATATTTAACGGTTAGAAAAGTCTTGAGGGTGACTCCAAACTATAGAAGCCCAAAACGAAACTACCTAATGAATGGATTGATAACCTTGACGAATTTATTTAGAGAAATTGATTTAACCTGACTATGAGGAATCCCATGAGAAATTGGGAGGCTTTTTTAGAACATATACAAGAAAATTATCCTATGCAGCCATTTTTAGCATTGTATTATTGTATATAGACGTTTATTTCAAATTGTGCACTTCTACTTCTTACGAATATGATTAGTCGCTAGAGGTAGTTTCGTTTTGTGCTGCTATAGTTTAGTCACGCGTCTTGAGTAGCACACCACCAACTCAGTCTTACGCTTACGTGTTTAGTGCATATCAGCTAAGAAGCATCTGTCTTCTAATTATTAAAACTCAAGGACCTTCAGCGCAATGATATATTTCCAGCCTACAAACCATCTCTTGCTTCGTTTCTTGGTACTATCTAAGAAACAAAAATTAGCATAAACATATATTTCGCCTTCTGACCTGAGTCTATTTCAGCTGTCAATTAGTAAGGCTCATTACACCTCAAAGTAACCCATACAACAGCTCGACCGAAAACTTCCTAGGTTAGTGTTTTGGTCAGTCTTGCATACCGACCAGTCATTGACACAAGTAATGGTTTATTTGCAGCAGATTTAGTGTAATCATGGTCAGTTTTGAATCCTGTACTTGATGTCGGTCGGTCGGTTTTCGACATATAACTTTGCACATATGTGCGGCAGTTCAAGTCGCCACACTCCATGTAGCACACAAAGCAAGAGAAGAAAGTGTAGGGGACTTATGTTAGAGTTCACTAGTATTACAAAATATGAGAAATAAAATTCAAGTCAATGGAATGTTAAGTAACAGTATATTACCAAAAATGCAACGACACGTTATATCAACAAAAGGGTTACTTGGAAATAAAGTTGAAGTCCTCTGCTACAAATTATTTATATAACCCACGGAGACGTTAGTTGTTTGGACGGAGTAGGTTGTAGCTGCTGTGTCCCGGTTGTAGAATTGTCTTCGGTTGAGCGTAGTGGACTTCTGCAATAAATCCGAAAGATACAACACGGTGAGAACTGAGCTAGTAAGCCGAAGAAACCAAGGAGAAGACGAAGTTTTCAATAGCAGAGTGTATTTTCCAATCGTACACGGAATCCAAGGGTACTTCAACCAGAAGCGTTTTAAACAAAAATTATGTACAGTATGTCTAATTTCTACAAATAACCAAAAAGTGTACAATCACATTGTTACGCACTCCACAAAAGTAGGAGAAATGCATAATATAGACAGTAAACAGAGGTGTGAGAGAAAGGAATAGTAATAACGAAGAACAAAACAGTTTCATTGGAAATCATGAGTCACAAGGAGTGGATGCATCTGCGCCAATGAAAACGATTTTAAGCCATATCACCAATTGTTTCCAACCATTGGTTTTTACTGTCCCGAGGACCCCAACCATGAAGTCTACACCTTCCTACGTTGCTTAGACTAACTGTTGTAGATTTCATTGACTGGTGCCATGTTGTACTTGATGTTTATTGAAAGGATCACCCTAAATCCGAAAGCCGTGGACAACAGTAAATTTTCCTTAAAAAAACTGAAACACTTCGAAATTAGCTTCAAGCGTTGGTATTTACATCAAACAACAATAATGTACTTAATTGTAATAGATATTAGAAATCTTAATTGTAAAATCCACTAATTCGATGTTATTTGAGTGATATGATAACCAGTAATCCAATATTAAGGAAAAACCATGTAGTTTTAACCTTTCCATGGTTTTTCAAACTACATCATAAACTTTTTTATTAGAGAAAAGTGATCCCATTTTAACAGGAACAACTGATCTCTCTCCTGTTTCATTTGTGGGGGACTTTATAGTGAGCTCGGTAACAGAACAAATATTAGAATAAAAGTCCAACTTAATGAAATGATAGTGTAACAGTGTACCATAAAAATTACAGTTATTGAGTTGTGTAAATTGATGGTTACTTGGTTAAACAGTTAAAGTCCGCCGCTACAAATTAATAATATAATCCACCAAAGTGGTCACTGCTGGAGTCGTGTCTACTAGTAGAAGCTGTGTACCGGTTGTAGAACAGTCTTCGGATGAGGGCGAGAGGTTTCTGCAAAGTCAGAAGTATACAACATGGTTAGTAATAAACCAAATAGATAGTATGGAGTAGTGAGAAGGTGAAGCTTCGAGCAGCACACTGTATTTTAGACTGTACTCCGAAGTTATCTGTATCTTGCAATGAATCGTTTTAAACATCTAACAAAAAACTGTACAATCATATTGTTCCAGTTTTCACACATTTCTCTATGATATTATTCATTAGACGACGCTGTTACTACTTTTCAACCAATGATGATAGTGATTTCAAGACAAATTCAGCCACTGTTGGGGCTAACCAACGTTGTCATTCGATATATTCAGCTGCTTTATCCAAGAATAAGATACACCGAACTTTTGTACATGAGTCTCCACAAAAAACTGCTTAATTCTTAACAAAATGAAATAGGTTAGAAATCGTGTATACAGCTTAATATCAAGTAAGGTGTAGTCATTACTGTCAGCAATGAGACTGGCTGGCCTTATCTATTCTCATATAGTTTCCTTCATTGTTTGTAGACATCGAATTGATAGTTTGGTCAGATTTTTCAACCAATTCTCATGGCTTAATAAAGTGATAGGTGACCTTGATATGATTATGAGCAATAAATTGTGCTCAAAACGTCATCAGTAAACATTACTGTATAACACTGTGAGACTTTATCCAAACAAAATTTACCCATAATAGAATTGCACTTTTTGATAATACCTTGTACTTCAACAATAACAATACTATGTTACTCCCTACTTCCATTCTTTCAGAAAGAAATCCGTAAAGCTATATAGGATAACAAAGCTATAGTTTATAGGTGTATAACGTCTTTGGGCACAATATTATCTAATGCGCTTGTATTTATGACTTGCATTTATTCTTCCTGTGCATTGAAAAGGCTCTCTAAGTAAGGATGTTTGCTCTTATAATCCTTTCCCTCTGTAAATTTTGTTCCTCTACATTCCAAAAATAAGCGTAACGATTGATTCCGATTGATTATTTCAACGGATACGATGACCGTATCGATCAGCTAAAGGTTAGCTATCAAAATATTATCCTTATTTCCAATGAATTTGGTAGTGTTGAACAGTAACTGATTAAAAGTACTGCATGTACGGGTATTTAGAACAGTCCAAAGTTGTAAAATACGCTCATTTTGTTTTTACTTTCAGGTCAAACCTCCAAAACTGTTAGTCATTCAGTTGGTCTGCAGTTATCTCACTCTGTCTCTATTGAACTGTTGATCTTCAGAGAATAGAGATGGACAGTATTTTCTTGAAAATCATTCACGTGTTGTGTATTGTTCATTTAGTATCAGGATACAATCCTGTTGGTGAAAAGCTTGATGCACTGCTAACATCTACAGAAAAAGTGATTTCCTACTATGAACAACACAATGAAGAGTTCAATTTTGACGGAATATTCGGTTTAATTCCATTGAAAGGTAAGTCAGCTTACCATAAAACCTTCAGGTGCACTTGAAAGCATTGTCAATAATTTTCTGAACAATTATGATAGAGAAAAACCATCTTCCTGGAGAGATTTAGGTCAAAAATTTCAAACACAACTTCAAACAGTTGAAACAATAATTTCAAAAAGCATTACTTTTTTGAATGATACGAAAGACCCGTATTTCATTGAAATGGGTAAACTTTTATCATTGGATTGGATATTTCCCAATGAAAATATATTGTATAAATCAAACTTAGTGATTTCAAACACAATTAATACACAAAAATCAAAGCATATTACAAGTGATAAATGTATCAGCCAACTATTAAAATCAAGACGTCCAGAAAGTATAAATTGTATTCTTCCAATGGATTGCGTCACCAAGCTATTGAACTTTAAATCTCATGGATACGAATTAGCTCATCAAATTCTGTACATCCTGATTACATTTCAAGTAATTTGATTAATATATATATGATTTAATCAGCAGGTTAATTGTACTGATTCTTTGGCTAATATGTTATCTGCTCTTTCTGTTAATTTCGAGGAGTTGAAAAATCAACTGTGTTTAGTCTTATATCAAGATCTTGTAAATTCATTCTCTTATGTGAGAACAAAACCTTCCTACCAGGATATAGTACTTGAACAAAGTAAGTTTTATTCAAGCTATTTAATGGAGTTCAGTTTATTTAAATTTATTAATAAAACTGACTAACCAGTTAGAAAGTATAATAATTTTATCTACAGACTCATTGATAGAACTTAATAATTAGAGTATTTAAAGTAGAGTTGATAGTCATCAAGATTTGTATATTCCCCATGATTCATGATCGGTCGTAATAGTACTATAAATAAATTTATTGATGTATCAGTGTCACATTCATTGCACAACATTACGATTTCTAGCTCATTAATTAATGCCAGGCGAATTCATTTACCATCCAAGTTTTTTGTTTCCTAGTTTTTAGATCAACCCTTAAGTCACTCAAGTGTGGCCTACAAATGGAAGTATTCTCACTTATTCTGCTCCATTAATATCATTTTTCTTTACCATTAAATATTAATTTAATAATTCCCATTGTAGCATTAACAACACAATATTCAGCGAAGAGACTATTTTCAACGAATTTATTATCAAGCTGTACAATCGTATATATATGGTTTTTTTATAAAAATAATATCTGGTGAGGGAATTAGGTCAAGGTGTGAATACATGAAATAATAATAGTATGAAATGCAATTAAAATATTTGTGATTATAATCATAGTTTAATGTCAAGTGGCAAAAATAATTAATGTCGTATATAGAATAATACATAAGGTGTATGGATTTTGGAAAGGGGTACATAATTATAAGATCATTAGACGAATATAAAATGTTACATAACATGGCGTGAAATTTGATAAGTTAGAATTCAATATTGTAAAAATAAAAATTAATAATTTTGGTTTTAAAATGTCAAGTGGGTCAAGTGGAAAAGATTCAGAGTGAGAATAGTAATAGTAATAATGATATTAATAATAATAATAGTAGTAGTAATAAGAATAATAATAATAGTTTGAGAACCACTGGGAGAAGTTAGAATTCATGGGCCATTGGATCGGGTCCCAGTGGCTCAATGGTCTACGAGCTCGCCTTGTAACCAGAAGGTTCTGGGTTCGAATCCCGATGGGTGCGTACCGCTGAAGAGCCCCAAACTAGGACGAAACAGCTGTCCAGTACTTCCAGGTTTTCCAATGGTTCTCTAACTAATGTCAGTTCATGATGAAAATCCTGTGACCAATCAAATCCCCACATACCAACAATTAAATACCAAATTATTACCTTTTTCTGTAGGGAAAATTCTTCTTTGGAATACAAACATAAGATATATCTTGTGAGCTAATTAAAATCAGCTTTATAAAGGTAAACTTCAGTTGTTTAACTTTGATTGATGATGGTCAACTGTAGAACCCAAGCTGCACCTGCCTCCTAAGTCCGTGATGATATCTTCATTGAGACTCAAACCCAACGTCATTTGTTTCAAGTGCCAAAACGCTGCTACAAATACGACCCCTTGAACAATGGGCTTTATCTTATAATAATAATAATAATAATAGCTTTATTCTGAACAATGTTTATATAATGTACAGAATTTTCAGCGGAGTTTAATACTTGATATTTTCTCTTCGTCAAAGATCTTCAAATAAAAGACTAATTGACAAGTAGATCGTGTGACACAATGTTATCTAACCGGAAGCGCAAACCTATTCATTATGCTATCTCTTCTTTATCCCCTTCGAGATGTACACGATATTTTGTTAAATGCCAATTGTAAAAAGTTTACGAGTCCATTTTGTGATCCAATAGCAGCACTCAGGAACAATCATCTCATGTACTTGGATAAGCTGCCATCGAGGATAATGCTTATTTTCAAGCATTGGTTTTGTAGGGATTTTTTGTTTTTTTGTTTGATTGCATGGAGGATTTCATCACGAGCTGACATCAGTTAGAGAACCACTGGAAAACCTGGGAGTGCTGGACAACTGTTTCGTCCTAGTTTGGGACTCTTCATCAGTACGCACCCACTGGGATTCGAACCCGGTTACAAGGCGAGCTCGTAGACCATTGAGCCACTGGGACCCGATCCAGAAGGTCCTGTGTTCGAATCCCGGTGAGTGCGTACTGCTGAAGATAATGCTTATTGTCATGTTCAATAGAAACGTGTGAATTAGCAGGTTGTAAATCTTTTAAACACTCTCTAGTGTAAACAACATTATCAGAGGTCATATTTTATTAGACTTAAACAAAATGAATAAGAGAAACTACTATTTGCAATATACTGATGAAGGTTTTCGGTAGCCCAAGTTTTTAAGCAGTGTATCTACAAATATTGTACAGGTTAATAGAAATTTATTATCCACTCTTACTTATTAAAATTTCTATTAATTATTACCATTATGCCTTCATTAAGTAGTAATTAATGTGACTGTGAATATTATTTAATATTGATTTCAGTTTTTGTCTGTGGCAGTCTTGGTTATGGAAGATTTATTCAACTTTCTGTACTCAATGAGATTTTGTCATGGCAACAACCATCTGGATGTTTTAGTGCCTCAACATATAGCTCCAATGAGAATACAGTAAACACTACTAAAATTATCTTTTCTATGCGCCAACCTCTTGCTGAACGTAGACATAAAGGTATGCATTTCACTTCTTTATTTTGTATTTAAAGGAAATTTGATTCAATCACTTTATGTTGTGATTTTTAATAAGAGCTTGTCTGAATAAGTTAACTAGCACACACGCCTACCATAGACCACATGACCCATCTAAATATGATTGGTCATCAGTATGTACTTTTGTTTTTTATTTAACTGAGTAATTGTCATGATCTTTATTTTATTATTGTTAACTATGTTAGTTGTAAAGCGGTTGTAAAGAAACTACGAAATAATATCATCTCGCGAAACTTGTCTCCTAAATGCCTTATTCAAAAATACAGTTGGTTGTGGTTATTTTAACTAAACAGGTGAAGATTACTAATTGGAGTTACGTAATACACAATCGGTCAAGAAAATTGGGCGTTAATGAAATTAGGGTTGTAACAAAGGTGATGAGTTGTCACAAAAAGTTGTTAAAAAGAAGTTATGTAATAATATGAATAATTTGATGATTGAGTTTAACTCAGGATACACATAGGAACAAAGAAGAGAATACGAAATTACGTAAGAATTCTAAAGGAATGCAAGAATTATAAGCAATTAAAGAAACAGGTAAACAAAGAAAATTAAGTCATCAAAAACCAACAAAGTTGTTACCATGATAGTAGAAGTGTTTGAGTAATTCTCTTTTGTATGCGCAGCTCCGGTTTTTCTATGTGAATGGCCAGAGCTTCAGCGATACAAAGAAGACGATACCGTATTCCCTTTGGTAGGTTATTCTTGACTCTGTAGATTTCTTTGAAGGAGGCGTTTGTTAAAATGGAATGATCAGTGTTAACTAGGTGTTCAATTATGGCACTCCTTATTGCAGCATTATTGCCTTTTCGCAACCATGCTGGGTAGTGTTCTTGAATTCTCTTGGACAGGGTGCGCGTCGAACGACCTATATAAAGCAAAATGAATAGTAATATCGAAGAACAATATAGTTTTATTAAGCATTATATATCACAAAGAGTGCATGCATCTTTGCCAGCCGTTGAGAAAGATTTTCAGCCATATCACCAATTGTCTCCAGCCATTGGGTTTTACCATCCCGTGGACCTCTAACAGGAAGTGTACACCTTCCCACATGGCTTAAACTATTTTGAATTTCATTGACTCATTCCAATGTTTTGGTGTGACCACCAATAGCTCTTTTCCAACCTGATCCATCCCATGTCAACTAACATTACCCGTAGACGAATATTATGTCTAGGTATGCGTAACGCATGTTTAACTATCTCAGTCGGTGTAACTTCACAACCTTATCGATTGATTTCCCCTCCTTACCTAACACTCAACCAATGCCTAACCTCAATATTACTCACCTTATTATACCAATTAACACGGGAGATAGAAAGCAGACACCTATGATCAAAGATAGGTATCCAGGCTTTTCATGTCTTCCACTTTCAATGGTCATGTCACACCAATAGCCATAAAAGAGGACGGAGTGAACTGCTGAGCAGTACACACGCCCTTTGGTCAACAGCCAGCCGGATATCACGTCTACGCCAGAGATGACGTGAATTCCCATATGCCAGACGAGCCTCCTCTATCCGTGCTGAGATACAATATTAAAACAAGGTAACACTTGAAACAGTATACAAACTTTCGACCAAATAGATTACCCACTAATTCATTAGCAAAAACACAGTGCCACTTAATGCCTTTTTCTGAAATATAAATACAACTGTACAGCTTGAAAATGAAGTCGTTGAAAAGAAATATTTCTTCACTGAACAAAAACTATGATTTTCCCTACAAATAGATTATATTGAAAGCATAACAGTAAAAAGAGTGGCTCAGTCATAACAATCATTATTATGCTGAATAACACGCTAATTAATCCCAATGAATTGCTTAATATTTGTAAGAATAACAATCATGTAATATATCTCTAATAAGCTCAGAAAATCTCACAACAGGAAAAGTACTAAACAGATTAATTTATGCTGTATGAAGAATGACGACCTAATTTCTGCAGCAGTTTTAAGTAATAAACACTGGTTAGTTGCGTGACCGCAGAGCCCAGGGGACAACTGCTTGAGGCCGGTCACACGCGGCCTGTTTTTGTTTGTTCTTTCTTGTTTGGTGTGTCTCAGTAGCATATTTATCACTTCTGCCCTGTGACACAGCAGCAGGAAGCGCGGTCTTTGTTAATCCGGGCCCCAACCGATCCGACATGATATTTTGTGAGTTTGTTTGAATCATAGCATTGGATTGGGCAGCTGCTTTTGGTCTAACCGCTATCCAAACAACCTTTCTGGTATGGTAGGACCTACAGGAACATAAGTTCCAGACAGTGTAGCTCGTTGGGTCATTGCGATATGCAAGCCCGGCCACCACGTCAAGGTAGCAGCTATCGGTCGTGAGATGGATTGGCCATACTTTGAGGAAACCATCAAGTGACATCACTAGACAACCCCTCGAGTGGAACCCGGAAGGGAACCGGCGAGTTGGTCGTCAGTGTGAGGGTGACTTGGAGGAGGTCATGTGAAGAGGAGATGAAAACGTGTGGGCAGACTTGGAGCCAGGTAAAGACTCTAGCAGAGAACCGAACGCAATGGAGACGCACGGCTGAAGCCCTATGTTCCTCTAGGAATTAAAGGAAACAATAATAATAATATACTGGTTAGTTGTATTTGTCCCTGGAACTTGAATCATAAATCATACAAGAAATTAAACAGTCAAGTGTGCTGATAATATCGGTTAAAAAATATACTATTTACTTTTCATAGTATCTATCCCATTGTAGTAATGATGGTTTCGTATTAAATATATCATTTGGATTATTGTACAGTCAAGGGTGTGACTATTCACCACAGTTTTCTTTGGAAGCTCAAAGTATTCAGATCATATATTATGATCTGGTTGATACCATAGGTGATGGTGAAGGAAATAAGCATTATATCATGATGGTGTATATACTGCTAATTGATACTGAGTAGGTGGAAACAAGTCATATCACATAGTAGGACCTGCTAGTTAGATTAAAGTAATCTAAACAGTGAATCTACGTTGGTTGTTCAAGAATAGAATGGAATGCTCACTAACCACAAACGTGATCGGGCATTCAGTTTCCAGTTGACATGTGGTGAGAGCTGTCTACTAGCCAAATTGGTAGACAGTAATTTACGCCAATATTTACGTTCCCAAGATTTGTCGTGAGAAACAACCAATCGGAAGACTGTGTTTGTTTGTTTACGTATCCATAGTAATGTACATGAAAACATATATAAATATGCGTTGATTTCCTTAATAAATGATCTGTTGCCTGACTCTTGCCTTCTGTCGTTACAGACACAGTATTAAGTCTCGTCTAGTTTACTAGTCCAGTAGTGGTAAGCCTGGTAAAAAAGGGACGGTTGGTTGTGAAGTCAGCTAGCATGCCCACCCTTGAAAAAAGCCACCAGCGCTACTGAAACTTCAAAGCTGAAGCTTGAAGCTCTCTATCCCACTCGGAATGCAAAGGAGTGAAAGAAGAAGAAAAAAACTGGATCTAAACCATTCGAATTCAAATGATTCGAAACGATTGATATCTTTGATCTGAGTCTAACCTGGTAAACAGCTGATAAGCCAGACCTCGAACGTGCTAGTAGTCATTACTGCCTGAAGTGAATGACTGACGACTGCCTAAGCCAATAAATTTTGAACTGTTTTCTTTTCTTCGTTGCTATGTTCTTTTTATACAGTGTACTGTATTTTATTCCATATTTCATAGATGGTTGCCTATCACATATGACTTCTGTGGCTACAGCTGTATTAAGCTTGTATTTGAGAGAATTTTTTATTCCTAAATACACACTCTCTGCAGATGGATATTTGATGGATTTATTTGCTATCACACAGAAAGTTCTTTTGACAAAACAATTTGAGTAAGTATGCAAATCCGTATTTGTTTCCTTTTTTGATTTAAGTGTACAAAAATAAGGCATCTTCTACTCAATGTCCAATAAATAAGTGTGAAAATCATGCCACTGGAAGTGTGTATTTCTAAATATGATAACTTTTTATTTCTCTTGTAATACTTCATAAAAATTTCACATAAAAGTTTACAATTTCACACTGAAAATATACCCTAAGGACTCTGCTGTAATGATTACGTAAGCATCATGGTGGAAATTTCTGTAAAAGTCATAAACACTAGCAAAAAGAACACTAATGTTATTGGTGGTAGTACTATTACACAAGCGCACACAACAAGTACACAAGTAGAACAAAACATCTTTCCAATGCTCCTCGATTCGTAATGATTCTTTAACTGATGTCTGTTTGTACAGAAATACATATCAAGATCAATCAAACTCCTTGGAAAACTCAAAAGTCTAAATATCATTCTCCAGCTCATTAATGACTACTAGATAGGATATTCTAATAATAATAATAATAATAATTTGCTTTATTCCAAAACAGTACATGTGATACAGAATGGAAGTCTCAGCATTTTTACTACAGTATTGCATCCAGTTAGTACATTATCAATAAATAGAATTCTACATAGATTAAGGAAATCACAGTTCATTATTACAACAACACATTGGCATATCGGTAGCAAAGGAAAGCTGAAGAGTGTTTGAAGGTGTTAGATAAGTGGGAGCTGTCATATTTACTGGCGTAAGCGAGAGGAAAAAACAAAGCAGCACTTAACGGGGAAAAAGAGAGAAAGGGAAAATGAAAAGAAAGAAAGAAAACGTTGTACCTATAAATGATATGAATTAGAAAGACGAGATCCAATTGTTCTACTGACTATTTAATGAATTATAGGTGTCACGCCTAATGCTTTCTTTATCACACAGAACACGAGCTAAGTAGGGTATGGTTGAGTTTTTGTACTTGCTGGTGCGAGCATATAGTTTTCTATATAGGCTTCTGGTTTTACCTGATGAGATGCAGGGGGAGAGTTGTGAGTCAAGAGGGTGGTGTGAGTTAGATAAAATGGACTTGGCCCATTTTTCACATGAGTCCATGTGCCTGTTGACCAGAATATTAACAAGCTGGTTAAGTGGCACGTTGCTTACCCTGCTGACAACCTTTAACATCCTGCGTAATATGTTATAGTCTTTCTTCAGTAGCCCGAGAAAAACTAAGGGGGAATAATAGAGAATAATAGGCAGGATGCGAGAATTAACGAATTGTAGGCGTAAGGGTTGGGTTATACCAGAATGATTTAACTTCTTGATGTAGAAGGTAAGACGGAATATTTTCTTAGAAATTCCTAGGATATGAGACGACCAGGAGAGATAGAATGACGCCTAGGTATTTAATTTCCGATTTGGTTTCTATTTCAGTGCCGTCCATGTTGCATACCTCGTGAGAGCCAACCAGTTTGTTTAGGTCGGATTTATGCCTAAAGTTGAAATTGACTGTTTGGCATTTGGAGGGGTTAAGGGTAAGACCATTTTTCTTGGACCACTGGCTGATTTCTGACAGAAAGCTATTAAGTTTAGAGCAGTCGCTTTGACATTTGACAGGCAAAGATACAGTCAGATCGTCAGCATATTTGACAAAATTAATGTCATTTGAAGATGGTAAGTCATGTAGAAAGAAAGAAAAGAGAAGTGGGGAGAGTACAGCGCCTTGGGGGACTCCGGCTTCAGTGAGTACAGCAGAGGATGATTTACCTTTGTATACGGTGTACTGCATTCTGTTAGAGAAGTAGGAATGCAGCCAGTTAGTGAGAAGTTGTAATCGGTGGAGTCAAACATATCAGGGTATAGTGGATGCTTATCCACATCATTGGTTGGCAGCATTGCTGTATCGTGAATTAATTAACACAACTTAAAATTCATGGGTTACTAAACTATAGTCCATTGGATGAGAATGGTTAACGGGCTGGCCTCGTGAGCTGAAATTCTTGAAAACAATCCTTGGTGGAGTCATTTATGTGCACTACTAAATAGTCTCTAACTGAAATGAAAAACAGCTGCCCAGTACTTCTTAGTTAATAAATGATTCTGTAACTGATGTCGAATCCGTGATAAAATTGACGTTAGAAAACATACAGACTGGAATAGGTGACAAACAAAATAGAAGTAGAATGCTAAAAAACTAAATTTTAAAAAAAAGGTGGATAAACACAGTGAATACTGTGTTCAATAGTGGATCAGTGATAAAATGATTATATTATTTGCAAAAAAGATGAATACCATTAAGAAGAGGTTGGATACAATGAAAGTCTAGATGAGAGAAAAAAATTAAACAATTATCATGATTGGAGTTGGAGTAAAGAGACGTTTTATCTGGCGCTAACCAGCTAGCATAGTATGATGGCGGGCAGAACTCAGAAAAGATATAGCACTGGATAGCTGTTTCCTCTTACTTTGGGACTCTTTTAGCGCTACAGATGCATGATCCCCACCAAGAGTTCTTATTCTTACTTTATCCAACTTTATGAATAAGAGAGCTACACTTTCAACGTTTTCTTGGTAAAATTTTATTCATATCTGATTTAGTAATAATCGGATTCAATGAAGGGTTGAATATAAAGACACGACTGAAATTCAGTTGAACATTCTCTGTTATAAGTATAAATAACAAGATTAAAATGCTAACAAGGGTATTTTTAACCCTTTCTTAATATGTCAATGTGTTTAGTTTAAGTCTCATGTCATATAGCCAAAAGACTACTAAACAACGATAACTTCATATTCCACGAGTCGTTTTGTTGTGAATAAAAACAGTTGAAGAAGCCTACTGCCTTTAGAACTATTCTAATTAGTGTTCCTTCTTGACGCTATCTACTTTAAAATCTATCGATGGTCTCTTAATTCTAACATTTAAGTATTGATAATCTAAAATAATATAGATTTGTAGCTCAGGTGGATGATTTCGATGTAGTTGTGTTCTCAAAGTTCGGTGATTTAATTGCTATGCTACCACTGTCCTTCTAGACATCTTCAGCTCAACCCTCATAATGAAGAGAAATTATTCGAATTCTCCATCAATAATATAATTTTATCTCCTAGCAACCTTTGTCTTGATCGATTGTTAATTTGCATCAGTATTGGTCGTTTTTAATCAACTTGGAATTTGACTTTTTTATTATTTGATAAGTTTGATCTATAATAATGTATCTGTGAATCTCTGTTTCGTCTGAGTACTAAGCTTCAATCGGATTTCTTGGGTTTTATTGTTTCTTTTGTGTAAAATTTCTACATTTTCCCAGTAATACTGTCACGGCAGAGGTCGGTTGGTTTTCGACATAGAACTTTGCACATATGTGCGGCAGTTCAAGTCGCCACAATCTATGTCACGGCAGAGGATGAGAGACTTAGTAAAAGAATGATTAATAGGAATCTAGTTTATCTATACAGTCAAATTATGAACACCTTATCTTCAACGCACCATTTGCACAAATCTTCCATGTTGTGCTACTTCTGACCTTCATAGTGTGTCTCATCGTGTTCCTTTCACGTCTCCCATGTATCTCCTCAACGATATATCATTTGTTTTTTCTGACATCAAATCTATCTCCTTGCTGGTATCCATAACTCTCACACGCATTGATATGAAACAATAGATGTCTCTTTTGACAATTGGTTTAATGTTCTTGGATTCGGCGTCGAAAGGAATTCATATTTAATCAATGCATTGCTTATCACAGTTCATGTAGTTTACTTTCTATATGGTGTTGATCTTCTTTTGCTATTGCGTCTTTTGATCTGTATAGTATTGAATGAAGTGATTGTGTTGGTTTATGTGCTATATCTGTTCCAAATGTTTTTTTTTAGTATTCTAGCTGTGTTTTTTTTCAGAAATGTCGTCTGTACACGGTAGAATGAATTTTACCGTAGTTTTTGAGGATTGTTTGATTCCAATGTAGACATTTCTTAGGGGAATTGTGACAATATCAGTTCTCCTTTGAAGGCGGTTAGTAAATATTTATCCTCTAATCCCTTCCTTCAGGACAGGAATACAACAGCATGATTTAACTCTATTGCATAGTGTTTGTATTTTTGTGTGCCATTCGATTGTTTATTGCTGAATTTTCTCTCTACTTTTTTCTCTCCTTTTTTGCTTTTCAGTTCCCTTCCACCATTACTAGAAGATGATAGTAGCAATAATATTAATTATCTGAAGCATAGATCACTTGATAGAAACATCCGAAAAGTTCCACTCTCAGATCGTTTATTATTTGTTAAAGGATCATGGATATCACGGAATCTCGCAGGTTCATTTAATTCAAACAATGAAATGACTATATCGTATACAATTTGTCCCCTTGCTTTTAGAACAGTTTTTTATTTTATTTGTTTCATAGTTTGTTTATATGCATTACTACGCTTTTGTGTATTTCGTGGACGATTATTCAATATGCTTAAATTTACCATTAGAACATAAATTGTTGCACCCACCCACGCACACACACACACACACACAAGCACATCAATACTCACTATTTTTATCTTCAAGTTGATATGATGTTTATATTTGTTAATATATTTTTCTTTCTTTTTGTTCTTTCCCTCATCTTTTCTAATGTTGATTTTGTAATATAAGTAAAGACATGCACTATGTGATATTAAGAAAGAGGTTTTACAGTTTTACTTACTTACAAAATGATAAACATTTTCAACAATAAGATTCCTTTTTTGATTACTCATGAGTTATGTAATAGATTGGACATAGATAGAACTGGTCACAGGCTGTTTGTAATGCAATGGCAATTTGGCCAGGAAATTCGGTCGGTCGGTTTTCGACATAGAACTTTGCACATATGTGCGGCAGTTCAAGTCGCCACACTCCATGTAGCACACAAAGGAAGAGAAGAAAATAGGAGAAATGCATATTAGAGAAAGTAAGCGGAGGTGTGAGACAAAGGGATAGTAATAACGGAGAACAAAACAGTTTCATTGGAAATCATGAGTCACAAGGAGTGGATGCATCTGCACCAGCCATTGAGAACGATTTTGAGCCATGTCACCAATTGTTCTCAACCATTGGTTTTTACCGTCGCGAGGACCCCAACCAGGAAGTCTACACCTTCCTACGTGGCTTAGACTAACTGTTGTGGATTTCATTGACTGGTGCCATGTTTTCGTTTGACCACCGCTAGCTCTTTTCCAGCCTGACCCTATATCAGCTAACATTGCCCGTCGAGGAAGGCGATCGATGGATAGGCATACGTAGCACATGTCCTAACCATCTCAGTCGATGTAATTTCACAGTCTCGTCTATTTATTTCCCCGCCTTACATAGAACTCGATGCCTAACCTCAATATTGCTCCCCTTATTATACCACTTCACGCAGGAGATGGAACGCAGACACCTATGATCGAAGAGAGCTAATCTTTTCATGTCTTCTGCTCTCAATGGCCAGGTCTCACAGCCATAAAGGAGGACGGAGCGGACTGTTGACCAGTACACACGCCCTTTGGTCGATAGATGGATGTCACGTCTACGCCAGAGACGGCGTAAACTGGCGTATGCGAAACTAGCCCTCTATATTCGTGCTGAGATTTCGTCGGAGATCAACCCGTTGGGGCTGATGGTCCTTCCCAAGTAAGTGAAGCGGTCAACGTGCTCTACCACTTCACTTCCTATTTCTAATCTAGGGGTCGGTGAAGTCCAATCCTGCAGCCAGGAAATTACTATTATTATGTTTTATTATTTACATATTATTATTCCCATAGATTCCGAGTGGAACGCATGGGGGTTCAACAGCACATTTCTATTTCATTCTGTTCTCTGGAGTCGTCTATACCTGGGTCTACGGATGCCTGTTAGCTCTTATCTTCTCCTCACCAGATCTCCCGTATATCTCACCCTCGGACACGCTACTCGTCGTTTCCCATTCGGGTTCCACTCGAGAGCCCAGCCCATTATATCATTCAACAGGCTTCTCAGCGTCTGTTCAATTTAACTCTGTTTTCCTTCCGCATATTTGTTAAGCTATAGGGCTCCTTGCTGCCTGAGCCAGCAAAGACAGTTGTTGATAAAAGTCTGAAGTCACTTGGAAGTGCTTTTGGTGACATTGGCGGCATTGTAACTGTTGTAATTACTGTCTGCGTAATAATTTATTGTTTCTCTCTTTACATTATAACGTGAACCAGATGAGACTTCAACCAGGAGAGCAATGTTTATTGGATGTCAATCTGAGGCGAATTCATCTTGACGTATGTGTTTATCATTTCAGTGAGAAGGATAAATTATGAGTAGTGAAAGTATACTCTGTCGCTAGAGATATTATTTTATATCTTATTTTCTGAATATTATTTGTAATCGAAGTTTGGGATGTTATCTAACGAGGAGTAGAACATAACTATTTTCATAATAAATACTCCATTGGATTAGTACTAGGTTTAGGCAATGCATATTACTCATTCCTGCTTTCTACTATTTTGTGTTTTTGATGTCAGTGATCTACTCCTAGGATAGCTGTGGGCGTAACTTTTGATTCGTTTAAGAGTGTTTGCAACCTTTGTTGAAATTAGCGTTTCCTTTGAGTTGATAACCGCCAAAAATTAATGACTATAGGGCGAAACTATTTACGTTATAAGTTATCTGAAAGATGGTTCAAATTCACAGGATAACGTGAGTTCGAATAAATATTATGTCTATGTTAAGCAAGAGTCAGGTAGGGAAATGCAGACTTCCGGGTTGGGGCCCTCGGGACTCTAAGAAACAATGGTTGGAGACAATAGGTGACATGGCTCAAAATCGTTGTCAATGGCTAGCGCAGATGTATTAAGTCTCTGTAATCTTTCATATTCCTGTCTACCATTACTCATTATGTTTCACTCTTATACTTGTCAAAACTCTATTGATTCTCTTCACTCATTTTCCTGTCTACCTTTGTGTGCTATTTGAAACGTCGCAACTCGAACTGCTGCACATCGGTGCCAAGTTCTATGTTGAATCCAGACAGACAGAGACAGATGTTAAGCAAGCATGAAGAGCTGAATACATGATCTCCTTTCAGCATAACTCTTGATACCACAAATCAAAACAAAATACAATAACTTGTTGTGCCGTTCAAGTTGTTGACTTTAATTACCCTCATGATTGATAGGTTTTAATCAACACCTAAGGCTAAACGGCAACTGTGCTGACTATAGTGCAACGAAATTTTGGTAGATATTTTAATGATAATATCCGCTTTATATTCTGGAAATCATGTTTACAAACAGTCCAGAATTCTCGGCGTAAATTTTCTTGCAAAATATTTACTCCCCGTATAGAATCGTCACCTAAATATTTATCGACAGTAATAATAATAATAGCTTTATTGTGAACAGTTTTTATACAATGTGTAGAATTTTCAACGGAATTTATTGCCTGATATTTCCTCTTCTCATAGGATCTTCAGATGAAATATCAACTGACAGTAGGTCGTGTGACACAATGCTCTCTGACCTAGGGTGTAAACAAATCCACTAAGCTATCTCTTCTTTCTCTCCCTAGAGAAATCCACGACATTAAGTGGATAGCCAACTGTAAAAAGTTCAGGAATACATTTTGAGAACCAAGGACATGACGCGGGGACAGTTATCTCTTATATTTGGATATGTTACACGCTATCTCTCCCCTCCCTACGATTGTGCTTTTTCTCAAGTTTCATAAAAACTGGCAAATCAGCAGGTTGTAAACGCTTTAAATACTCGCGAGGGTAAATATCACCATTGGTGATCATATTTTAGTCGATTAAAACAAAGTGGACAGGAGAAAATGTGTGCAGTATATTGATGGAGGTTTTTAGTAGCCTAAGTTTTAAGCAGTATATGTCGTACAATGCAGATTCATTCCATCTGAAACCAGACTTGATCCCCTACGACATTATTTCTTCCATTTTTTCATCTTGAAGGGAACAGCAGTAGGGTGGAAGCCAGTTTAAAAAATTTGTATGGGTTTATATTGCGATCCAAAGGCATAATTGGTAGATTAAAACAATGCGGAACTATGAAAAGTAGGTGAATTGAATTATTTTTGGATGGAAATTTAAGTGCAGCCGAGTGGTTTAAGCATAATGGTAGTTTATAACCGAATTTTTGTGCCATGATATAGTATATTCTTCTTCACATAATTGCTGTAGATAAGTAATAAAAAAAATTTGAAGATATTCCCACGTGTTGGTCGCATTTTATCTAGCACTAGGAGATTCCTGATGATCAAACGACTTAATCTTACTTTATTCCATCTAAAACGGTTGTGTTACAAAATTTGAGGTTACTTTTTCAGTCCTTACTGTAACATTTGCATCATCCAAGAGAATGCAAGTACGCCTTTTGAGAAAGAGATGACTTCTACTTTTTAGCCATGTTTGTTGGATATATCTATGTAAAAACTTGCATAGAAATGCATCATTGTGAATCATCTGACCTTGATACAACACACAAAGAGGTGAAGAGAACTTATATGATACCACTGTAGAGGTTCGTCAACTTAACTGAACCTCGGCTGTTTCATCCTCAGTGATCACTTTGTTGATCCATGCGGACTGAAAGAGGTGATGGTCAATATAATTTTCAAGGGACAAGAGCTCGGTAGCTTCGTTTAGATATGACTATTTAATTATACACTCTCTCCAAATCATCGTCAAAAAATAAATCTTTCAGAAGCTTTAAGTGTTATATTCTCCCCTCGGTAGTTATGATGGTGTTAAGTTCAGCCTCGACCACGTAATCTGGTGGCCAAGTATTGTGGCTAGAACTCAGGTCTGGCAGGATTGACTGCTACAAAACAATCATGGGCATTATTTCTAGCAGAAGCCTGCAAGCAACCTAATCAACTGGTTTCTATGGTCTACAGTTGAAAAACCTGATGAGTGACAACAGACAACAATTTGAATGTGTTCATACAGTAAGGAGAGTAAGTGTTTGCAAACAAACAAAAAACAAAACTTTATCTCTAGTTAAAAGATTGATGAGTTTTTAATATTTGCTTACTTATTTAGATAGAGAAATATGTTTTTCCTGATACGGATTTAAAACAAACAACAAATATTATCAAAGCAGAATTTAATGAATCTACGAAATATTCTTAGGTTTCTCTTCAGCTGAACACTTTACATACAGTTATATATATATATATATATATATATATATATATATATATATATATATATATATATATTAGAGATACATTGGGAGACAAATAATAATAATAATTTGCTTTATTCCAAAAACAGTACTAATGATACAGCGAGGAATTTTCAGCATTCAGTACAATATTGCATCTAATTTACTCAAAAACGACAAAAAATACAATATACAAAATAAACATTACATAATAATAATAATTGTTATATCAGCTATTTCACAAATTTCTGTATGCAATACGGAGAAAAATATGCATAAAGTATAAAATTGTAGTAATAATAGTAATAACAACTAAAATAAAATCACTAAGTTATAACTAAACGATGGAAAGGGTGATACCATAAAATTACAGAAAGATGGACGATGAAAAGGTCGATTCACTATGCTAATTACATAGTAACTTATATGTTTCACGTCTAACAGAGTCTTCATCACATAAAATACGGGCTAAATACGGTATTGTAGAATTTTTGTACTTAGTGGTACGAGCATATAATTTCTTATATTGACTTCTCGTTCTACCGGATGAGATACAAGGGGATAGTTGTGAATAAAGAGGGTGCGGAGGATCTGACAGTACGGCCTTTGCCCAATTTGTACAGGAATTTACGTGTCTCTCGACTATAGTATTGGCTAGGTCACGCAGTAGCAAACCACAAGCCCTACTCACAGCATTTAATACCTTTCGTAATATGATATAGTCTTTTTCGAGAAGCCCAGGAAAGATTAATGGAGAGCAATAGAGTACAATAGGTAAAATACAGGAGTTGACAAACTGCAGAAGTAAAGGTTGGTTGATACCTGGTTGTCTTTACTTTTTAATGTAGAGAGTAAGACGAAACGTTTTCTTAGAGATTGATAAGATGTGGGATGACCATGAAAAGTTAGAGGAAAGAACTAATCCAAGGTATTTAATGTTTGACTTGGTTTCAATTTCAGTGCCATCTATGCTACAGGCATCATGGGAACTAACTAGTTCATGTATGTCACGTCGATGCTTGAAAGTAAAGTTAATTACCTGACATTTGGAAGGATTTAACATAAGACCATTTGACTTAGACCACTTGCTGATGTCCAACAGAAAGCTATTAAGTTTGACTAGGAAGTAAATAACCTACTTTGAATCAGTGATGCAAAACGATAGGTGTGAACATTGCATAGGTCTAGTTCAGATGGATAATAGGCAAAGGGCGTGAAAGATAAAATTTCAGATAATAAATGCATTAGAGTTCAGTTACATCACTTAAATAAACAACTAGTTAACAGAGAAAGAACTTGAAAATGTCAGAAAATGTAAACTGAATAATAATTTATGACATGAGTCAAGAATAGTAACAAGAGATTAAATAAAATATTAGTGTTAATAACGATTAATAAGTAAAAAGTACTGCCATGGCAGATTCAAAGGTGAAGTTCAACAATAGCATCCCAGGAGTGCGAACGCTCAAATGACCTTGAACGCAGGCTAATCGTTGGCTGACGGCACCTGTCGTTATCATAGCTGAAATTTCAACGCTATTCACTAACTAAGCAGCAAATTTCACTCAGGTCACGTCTTTAAGTACTCTTTCGACAATGTGTTAATAGCTCCTTAGGGTTCAGGTAAGTATTGGGGTTATGGTTAGGATCACGGTTATAATTAGGATGAGGGTTAGAATTACGGTTTAGAGAAGAGTTATGATTGGGGCTAGGGTTAATGTTTGGGTTAGCGTTAGGGTCAGGATTAAGGTTAGGGTTACGATTAGGGATAGATTTATAGTTGATGTCATTTATTTTAATTTGTTTTATTATCCACATCCTTCTGGTGAGTAGTCATCGATCCCCTTACTGGAAACCATAGTGATTCAACCGACGGCTTTTGGTGAAGACAGCACCACAGGATAAGACGGATGAACGATTTACGAAAAGAGCTCATCTTCAGTCACCTCGGTGAATACATGTACAGACACTGGTTTAAATTAGCAACTGATACTCCTCATTATAACTTGGACACATTTTTAAGTCATGTCAGAGAAAGATACCCTGTTTAATGTGTTTTCATGCATTTTTGTTTGTAAATATACGTCATTTTTTGTTCAAAAGTCACTTATTTTGATGATTGATTGTCTGAAGGTCACTCATGCGTTCGCATCCCTTGAGATGCTATTGTTGAACTTTTTGCCGATTCAAAGTAACCAATATCTCCTTCTGTATGCAGAGATCAAGTTTACAAACTCTAATTGCATAAGCCTCTGCAATTATCAGTATGGGTTAATTAAAACAAAACATGGAACTGAAATGTTTATACAAGTAAGAATTACTATGAATTTTTGTGAACACTTTTTTACGAAAAGATTTTTCAGTGTTGAAATCATAATAAAAAAATAAATCAATGAAAAGGTACATTTCTCTGCGTGTGTGTGTTTGAGTGAGTGAGTGAATGAATGAACGTGGAAAACATGCACATTACTCTCAGTCACATTACGATTTCTATAGGGTAAAATCGTTAATAATTATGGTTCAAAAATTCTCTAAGCAATAAGCGTATTGAGTTGGTTGGTGTAGAGTTGTCGGAAAATAGATTCATTAAGTAATATGATATGAATTTAAATAAAGCAAGAACAACAGTGGTTTGTGCAGAATAATATGGTACCATCATTTATTTCATCGGCTTCTCATCAGCTGCTTACAGCCTAAATAAATTGTGAGGTTTACGTACAGAAAAGTTTTAACATACTTGCAAATTTTTTTTTACATGTTGTCAGTTGACAGAAAGTTCCACTATTAGTGAAAAGTGCTCAGAAAATTGTGCTTATATAGTTTTTACACAGTCAGTTCAAGTCAAAATAAATGTATGCATACAATGGTGAAGGAGTTACGTAATAAAGACGAGAGGTGAGTAAGATGATGAGTAACTAATAAATTTGGTAACGATGTACTGAGTTCAAATCACGTCATAGAAACAAGAGACAAGCCATATTACAGATTATAAAAAAGAGGGTTGAAATTAAAGACAAAGATCACGTAATCAGATTAGAGAATAAAGACATCCAGTTACCATGGCAAGGAAAGACTAACAACTGCTTCTTTCTGAGCACATAAATCTGGTTTGAAGCGTTTGATAGAAATTGCTTCGGCAAACTTGAGGAGAATGGAGCTTCTTTGTTTATTGATAATTTTAAAGAATTTCTCGATTTCCACCTCATGACCCGTGTCGAGGAGATGCCTGGCGATGGCACTGTTTAAAGAATTTGTTCCCTTTAGACGTAAACTTTTTGGTACATGTTCAGAAAATCGTAGATATGATATGAGGATATGATATAATAGTATTTAAGTGTTACATTGTTGAGGAGTCAGTATTCTAAAAAACTTGCATCATTGCCTTAGCGTTTTTCCCTTAAAATCATCTTAAGAAGTAGTTAGTGAATCTAGTCACGATATATTTCCGTGACTTTTGACTTCCCTGTGGATAATCTACAGAAGTGATGTATATCCTGCGACCGATTGTGCTATATCATATCATATGAGTAAGAGATTAATTGGATAATTCACCAAGAAGACTTGATGATAGAGTGTTTGATTGTGACGATAATTGATTTCCTGTTGCAAAAATAACTTGCTGACGAATATCAATTATTACTATTATTATTATTCCCCTGGGTTTCAAGTGGAACATAGGGATTCAACAACTCATATCCACTTTGTTCTATTTGCTGCTTTCCTTTTTAGCTGGGACCACCTCTGCACATAGTCTGTCATCTCCTCCTCGCCACACGATCTCCTCCATGTTACCCTCTCACTGCCGACTCACTTATTGTTTCCTATTGGGATTCCACTCAAGCTGTGGCCCGGCGCGCAGTGTCATTCAACAGTCTCCTCAGCGTGTGTCCAATCCATTTCCATTTTATCCTACATATTTGTTAAACGACAGGTTCTTGAATAGAGCAAGAACAACAGTTTTTCGCAGAATAAAATGGTTCCACCATTTGTTTCGTTGGCTTCTCATCAGCTGCTTACAGGCCAAAGTTTTTGGTCAGCTTATTCCCATAGTTTCTTGTTGTTTATTCTTTCTGGCTGGCCATTTGATCTTCAACATAGATCGAAGTCAGCTGTTGATAAAAGTCTGCAATGGCCTGTTGAAAATCCTTTTCGTGACAAAACCTCCAAGTTTCTGACCCATATAGAAGAACTGACTGACTGACTTCCCATTTGTGTTGACGATATGAATATTGTTGTTTATGCTGACTGAGTGATAGCAGAAGATCTTTAGACTGGTTTCAGATTGATGAGGGCGTATCTCGCCTTTCTGATACTAGCCAGCTTTGACATCTTCATGAGTTCTGACTGCCTGTGGTTGAAACCGTGCTTCCTGGCCAGATAATTCAAGGAAGTAACCTCTGTGAAACCTCTCTCGTGGGTGGTGATTGGTGCTGGCTGTTGTTCTTGTTGTTGTAGTTCGTTGGTTATCTTCATCACCTCCGTTTTCTCTATGTTCACCTGGAGTCGCTGCCAGCCTCTTCTGCCAGTTTGTTGGTTTTTACCTGAAAGTCTTCAAGTTTGTGTGACATTAAACATAAATCGTCCAAGCGCGAAATCCAGGTCTTTTAGAGTCTTCCTATGGGTCTAAAGTATTCCTGTGTCCTCACTCTCACGCACAGTCTTCCTCATAATCCATTTCACCGTAATTAGGAATATCATTGGTGATAATGGGCAGCCTTGTCTTACTCCTGTATTCACCTTGAACGCCTTGCTGGGTTTCCCGTTGAGAATCACCTGACGAATGTCAATAAATAAGAAATATGGGAATGTAGCTGTCAATAGTGTATCTAAAAAATACTGGAAACTTAAAGAGGACAAAGTTATTCCAGAATACTATCTGGGTGACTACATTACTTTTCTAAGTTAGCTAACTTTAGGAAAGTTGTGGATTATTATTATTATTACTCTCCTTGGTTCTGAGTGGAACATAGGGCTTAGTCAGCACATTTCCATTTCACCCTATTCTCTACAGTTCTTATAGTTGGGCCCACCGCTGCCCGTTATCTTTCATTTTCTCCTCACATGATCATTCTTAGATGCCTAAGTTTGCGTTTCCCATTTGGCTTCCAGTCGGAGATCTCCCCTGCGTGTGTTGTCATTCAACGGCCTCCCCAGTGTACGTCGAATCCATTTGCAACCCGTTCTTCACATCTGTTGATCACTAGGTTCTTGGTTGATTCGTTCCCAGTTCAGTAGATTTCCAGACTGGTTTCAGACTAATGGAGTTTTGTCTTGCTCATCTGATCCTGCCTTTCACATCTTCCTTCATCTATACCGCCTATAGTTGAAAAGATGTTTTTTAGATAAGTGGAAGAAGTGATTTGCTTCAAATTTCTTCAGCTGATGGTGACCGGAACTGGTTAGGTATCTTCATCACCTCCGTCTACTCTATATCCACGTGAAGTCTTGTCTTCTCTGCTTCTTCTACCTACTTATTGGTTTTCGCCTGTAGGTATTCGAATTCGCGTGACATTAGACATAAATCATCTGCGAAGTTCAGATCTTCTAGAGTTTTCTTATCAGTCAAACGTCTTCTCGCTACCCACAGTCTGCCGTATGATTCCATCCATCATAATCAGTAATATCATGGATGATAGTAGGTAAACTTATCTTACAAATCTGTCTTTACTTCAAAAGCTCTGCTGGATTTCTCGTGGTGTATCACTTGGCATATTTTAATTATCATTATATAGTCTAAAATTTAGGGAAGTTTTAGAGAGCCGGTGATGACTTAAGCAGAAGAAGAACATGGTCGTTTTGGTACTCCTCAAGCTTTCATACCTGGTCATGAACATTCTGATACCGGATAAGGTGGAATTTACTAGCGATGTTTCATCAGGTAGTGTTGAAAATGCTGTTCAGTATAGGCAGTCAGTCACTAAAATGCTCTGCGGTTCATTAGCGAGACGCACTTGTTATACGGACTAATGACAAAATCGTTTTATGAATTGCGAATATACAGCACAGTTCAAAGGGTAAGTATATTTCCACTGGATTATTTAAAAAACACTACTGACTATTAATAACTAGATAGTTTACAAGATGTGATGGGTAAATAGTAAATAGGGCACATTTCTAGTGACCATATGATACGCACAAATTCAAATCATAGCGGAGAAATAGGTAGTTTAGTTAGCTAACATTCAGCTGCGAATACTTGGAGACTAGGGAAATATTTTAAGGTTGCTTAATAAAATCATTTTACGAAGACAGTGCATCTTATTGGAATGCATGTTTCAGCTAATTTGCATAAAAGTTTTCTACTCGCCATATTAATAAAACTTGTCGTTTGGCAATGAACATCAATTATTATCAGATTTCTGTTGTGTGTGTGTGTGTGTGTGTGTATTGGTTGCCTGGGCGCTGATTGTTATTTCATATGAAGCTTAATTTGCATTCAGAAAGTGTATTCATAAAATTATGGCTTATGTGATTTAAACTCTCTATCATTAGCTTACAGATTTAACCAAATCTGTAGCAATTAGTATTGTCAGTAATAAGTACCTTCAAAAAACATGTGCATCCCCCATTGAACAGTTAGCAGTATACACAGTCAGTGAACTTCATGCTTCTTTTTTCAAGAATTGGATAATCATTTTAACCGTCAGTATGAAAAACAAATAAGTCGACTTTTGAGTTTGTTTCACCAAGCTTTGACAGAAGACAAAGTTGAAACAAAGATGACCACCTTTAATGTCAGTAAGGACTTGGAGTTCTTCAACATTCAAAGAATTCCCATGTCATGTTATTTAGAACACATGAATCAAACTTTTCATACGTAATTCTCACTCAACAAGCAATCTCTCTCGCTAGACTGTTCACTTCGTAACTCTTATGATAAAAATTATGCAGGGTATACTTTCCATTATGGGTAAATTTTGTTTTGATAAAGTCTCACAGTGTTCTACAGTAATGTTTACTGATGACGCTTCGAGCACAATTTATTGCTCATAATCATATCAAGGTAATCATATGACTTCCTAAATTCATTTACATAATTCCGTTGTTTTTCACTTGATTTTCACTTGATTTGATTGGTAGTATTATTTTCCATATTTCGGGTATGAGTGATGATTCATTCCTATTGCATGTGTTGGGTGTAGACTCAATGAACAAGGATTCCGTAATCAACCTCTCTCTCCACCTAACCATATTACTTTTCAGAATTTTAACCCTCTCCCACCCACCCTCTTGTGTGGTTGTGTGTTAATGCATGCAATGCAATCGCTGAGCTTTTTTCTAAATTACTTATCTTCCCTGGGTCAATCATTTTTCCATTAGCTAAATTCTTATGTTCTGATAATCTGACTATCACTGACCTACTAGTTTGACCTATGTAGTTGACTTAACTCACAGTCATTGCAGGGTATTTTGTAAATTATATTATTTTGTTTAATTGGGTCAACCGACAGGGTCTTTCAACCTACAAAGCTTGTCTCTGAGTTAGTTTGTGGGTTTGAATGCCACCCTAATTCCTGCTTTATTTAGAATCCTACGTAGGGTCTCAGATGTCCCCTTCTTATATGGTATAACAGTAGAAGACTTATATTCTCTCTTATTTATGTTATTACTACTAGGTACACAATTAATTTTATTTTGTTTTTGGCTTTTACTGATCTTCTTAATGAATTTCATAGGATAATTATTCAACATCAACGCTTCTTCTATCTGTTTTATTTCGTCATTTAGGTCATTTTTGTACTACTTAGTGCTATGGCTCGGTTTGTCAGACACTTCACTAAGCCTGCCTTAACAGTTAACGGATGAGACGAATTAAAGTCTAAATATCTATTAGAATGCGTTGGTTTTTTATAAACACTAGTGTGTAGTTTGCCTTCTTCTATTCGTTTTATCTTACAATCTAACATAGCTAATTCTCCTTGTTCATTTTCGGCTTCAAATGTGAATTTTATTCCCTCCACTAGTGATTTTATATGTGTCAAGAAACTAGAGAAATGTTCTGTTTTTAACACTGTGAAAGTGTCATCCACATATCTCCACCATATTTTTGGAGTAGGATTAAGCGTATTAAGTGCCATATTTTTCCAGCTATCCATAAATATATCTGCTACGATAGGGGATATTGGTGATCCCATTGCTACACCTTCATTTTGTCTATATATTTTGCCTTGGAATTTAAATATACTTTTAAAAACAATGAATACGAATACTGGCGATAATTGTAGTAAAAAAAATTTTTCAGAAAAACAGT
Organism: Trichobilharzia szidati; assembly: GCA_944472155.2. Classification (NCBI taxonomy): domain Eukaryota; kingdom Metazoa; phylum Platyhelminthes; class Trematoda; order Strigeidida; family Schistosomatidae; genus Trichobilharzia; species Trichobilharzia szidati. Next base: position 52,755,274 of record OX235271.1, on the reverse strand, counting down.
ATCAACTGTGTAACGACCAAAACTGAAGTATTTCGGTCTGGACCCGGGAACTAATGGATGCATTCTTCTGCATAGTTCACATAACTTCCACGAGTCATACTAACTCTAAAATTATCCCAATAATACAAAAAAAAGACAATTTAAGTGACAGAATCTTTGACAGTGTTCATCAACAGTAATAATTTATATCAAATATACAAAGCTACCTCTACAATGCCATTCGGAAGCTATACACTCTAGAAGTCCCTCAAATACAAAATACGTAATGTACAACAAAATTAAATGACTAAAAACACAATTACAAATTACCTTTTAAGTCAACAAGAATATTCTCTACAAAGTGGGATGAAAACCATGCCTTCCATGTCTAATGGATATTTAGACTTTAATTCGTCTCATCCGTTAACTGTTAAGGCAGGCTTAGTGAAGTGTCTGACAAACCGAGCCATAGCACTAAGTAGTACAAAAATGACCTAAATGACGAAATAAAACAGATAGAAGAAGCGTTGATGTTGAATAATTATCCTATGAAATTCATTAAGAAGATCAGTAAAAGCCAAAAACAAAATAAAATTAATTGTGTACCTAGTAGTAATAACATAAATAAGAGAGAATATAAGTCTTCTACTGTTATACCATATAAGAAGGGGACATCTGAGACCCTACGTAGGATTCTAAATAAAGCAGGAATTAGGGTGGCATTCAAACCCACAAACTAACTCAGAGACAAGCTTTGTAGGTTGAAAGACCCTGTCGGTTGACCCAATTAAACAAAATAATATAATTTACAAAATACCCTGCAATGACTGTGAGTTAAGTCAACTACATAGGTCAAACTAGTAGGTCAGTGATAGTCAGATTATCAGAACATAAGAATTTAGCTAATGGAAAAATGATTGACCCAGGGAAGATAAGTAATTTAGAAAAAAGCTCAGCGATTGCATTGCATGCATTAACACACAACCACACAAGAGGGTGGGTGGGAGAGGGTTAAAATTCTGAAAAGTAATATGGTTAGGTGGAGAGAGAGGTTGATTACGGAATCCTTGTTCATTGAGTCTACACCCAACACATGCAACAGAAATGACTCAATGCAAATACCAGAAATATGGAAGATATTATTACCACCAGTCAAATCAGAAGAGGATAATAAATAATCTTAAAATTCTATTTCCATTCAAACACATCATAACATTCTAACAAATAACTTTTTATGAATATAAAAAACACTCGTCGTATTTCCCATCTGATTATAATGGATCAATAACACTCGTATTATTATTTCTGAATGTGCATTATCTCATATTGAATTTTATTCCAATATCTAATCGATTCCACACATGTATATAAATGAAGTAGAAAGTTGTGTGAGTAACTTGATATGATTGTGAGCAATAGTTTGTGCTCGAAACGTCATCAGTTAATATAACTGTACAACACTGTGTGATTTATCAAAATAAAATCTTATCCATTATGGAGTTATACTCTACCGCAGTGCCCAAGTTTTATACTCATATCTTCAGGAAACAAGCAGAATAAATTCGTTCAAGGTGAAACAGTCACTTCAAGATGTAAACCTGGCTTGACTCAAACAAATCGTGGTCTTTAAACAACATCTAACCAACATCACCAGACAACAACAAAGAGAAACATTAGAATTAGAGATCAACCAAAAGAAATACAAATAATAAGGATTACGTCAAAAGGATATATTCTGCAAACGTTGAAACAATGATATACAGCTTAAGAGAATAAAGATTAGTAATTACAAAGTTAGTTACGAATTATCCAAATAAGTATTAATATTGCAAAGGGATAGTTAGTGGAGGCGTTTTCATATCGAATACTCTGTTACGTACAGCAGTTCCCTATGGTATATTGCTTTTGAATGGGTATTCTGAGTGAAGCGTTTCGCCACCTTGAAGGAACTCATGTCCCTTCTGAGATTCAAACCCGCACCACCTATTGAGTGCTGCAGTTAGAGATGTTATCACTGAGCTATTCGGGCTCGTGACTGAACTTCTGTAGGAGTGTACTGGACACTTTAATTGGACATCAGTTAGTAACTAGTGAAATGTGTCTAGTGCTTTATTTGGTGCTGATTGAAGGTTGTAGAGATACGCCTTGCTGACTGGTGAGTGGCAACTAGCACGAAACCTGGGTCCAAGGCTTCCTGCCGATTGCATCTAACCATCTAATATCAACTATTCAAAGTGAACCGTGATGACGAGCCACCTAGAATGGTGGCCACATTGAAAACCTGACTGACAGAATTCAGTCTGCATCAAACAAAGGACTAGACGCAGTATACTAGTCACTAACTAGTGTCCAATCAAAGAAGCGTTCTTTTTTATCACACATGAGTATATGACTAGTGGTTACATAAGTGTGACAGTCATTTGAAGTATCTACACAGCTTTTCTTATATACTCCTCCATAAATGAATCTTTACGTTTTATGGCTTACTTTATTCTAAAGTTGTTGAGGCTAATATAAGAGACAGAGAGAGGACATAATCACACAAGATTCACTGGCTGAAATTGAAGCGCTTGAATCAACAATCAATTAAAATAAAATTCAGCATCAATTAAGGTAATTGTGTCTCAAATTGTGTTTCTCACATTATTGTAGTACTACCAAAGAGCGCAGTTTAACTTTATTGATTATACTACTAACTTTAAGTTGAATGTACACATCTCAGGTGAACAGATAGCTGGTGAAATACTAAGACTCACGTATTTTTGTAATCACAAAACGTATATCTCATGATAATTATAAAATGTATTGTAACAAAATGAATGGAAACAATTCAGGTAAAAAACCAGTGATTAAATTGATAGAGTTATTAATTTTTTATATTAGTTTATGTATATCTAGTTTGTGCAATTTGTGTTTTTGGAGAGAAAGAAGGTAGTTGAATAAACTGACTACTAGTAAACCTAGAAAGTAGAAATTGATTCGCTATAAACACATAGCCTGAATACACCACGACAGGAAAATATCTGTACCGTTTCGTTTACATTTCCGAAATATCATGTTTTCATATGTTTAAGTGAATTCAGTTTTCCCTATCGAACCTAAATGTTAGTCCTCTGATGGCATGTGGCCTTCTAGTACGGATGTCTGACGCTTAATATGATATTATTCAGTAGATAGTCACTAGCAATGGAATCCACGATACGCACTTCGTCCCTTTTGATACTCGCCAGCTGGATGCACCCGAAATCCCCAGTGATTGATGGTATTCTCACCGAGATTCAAACCCGCTACCCGTTGTTTCAAAGTCTGTCGAGTAATCCACTAGACATTTCGGTCTAATCAATCAACGGGAAAACAAAATTGACCTAAAAAAATAATTGATGTCTGTTACTTCAGAGGTGGTCCAAGCAGTCTAGTAGGTAACACCTCTGAGTCTGAGACGAGGGGTGGTAGACTCAAATCTCAACAGGAACAATAATCACTGGCGATTGCACATATATCCATCTGAAGAGCCCAAAGTAGGAGGAAATTTTAAGTTTCGGATTCCAGTAAATAGTCAATATCCATCAAATAAAATCATAGTGTCGTGTTTACTGTCTTATACATACAATCAAACTTAGTGTAAATGTATCTTTAAAATTGAGGAAAGATGTTGCTTGAAGGACTCCTACTCACCTTCTTCACTGTTTTAATCACAGAATATACCACTGATCGGTTCAAACGTTACACTGACATCAAGTAAGAATGTTTTTAATATACTCATTGATCACACTGGATGTTAATTTTAAAAAAAATATATTATCTGCCTCGGTAATGGTGACGACAATGTTAGGTCTAACAGCTTGGTGACTATGCTACAATACTAATAGATATTCAGTTAGCATTAAACAGCACAGCTAAGTGAATAGCACTCATTCCCATTATCTAGTAAATTAGAGATTTCCTGTTTACTTTGAACAGCACTCAGTACTGACTGAACTCTACTCGTATTGTTCTTAAATTTCATAAAAGAAAGAAGACATAGCTATGATTCTTAAACTATGAGTAATGATATTTTTAGTTTACTGTAGTTTTGAATATTCAGTTATGCGAATGAATTATATTTCTAGAAAAATAAAGTTGATTAGCTGACATAAATTTAGCAAGATTTATGAATAAATCTACGTCATTGTATTCAGATGAGGATAGAAAGTAATCGCAAGCTGTTTTCGTGCAAATCAATGAGGCAACTTTAAAATAGCTAAATGTAACATCTGAAAACGTTTATACTATAAAGTCATAGAAGCCCATACACAAAAATAATAATCTACTTTATTGTTATATATTATTGAATCTAATGTTTTGTTGATATAGTATGGTGAGGGGTAATACAAAATTAACAGTTATAACACAGCTTAAATGATGTTTACACTTATGAAAAAAGAAACGAAAAAATTGAGAGGATTATAAATATAAGAAGTACAGTAACAATAAAGGTTGATGTTGTAAGGGTGGAGGAAATGGTTTATGTAATAGTGCAAAGAAGATATAAGTATAAAACTTGGGCGCTGTGGTAGAGTATAATTCCATAATGGATAAGATTTTATTTTGATAAATCACACAGTGTTTTGTACAGTTATATTAACTGATGACGTTTCGAGCACAAACTATTGCTCATAATCATATCAAGTTGATATGATTATGAGTAATAGTTTGTGCTCGAAACGTCATCAGTTAATATAACTGTACAAAACACTGTGTGATTTATCAAAATAAAATCTTATCCATTATAGTGCAAAGAAGGTCAGTTAGTACATGCCTAACACTTTTTTCATCACATAAAGTACTCGTCAAATATGGTATAGTGGAATTTTTATACTTAGACCTACGTGCATAAAGTCTTCTGAAAAGATTTCTTGTTTTACTTGAGGAGACACAAGGTCGGAGCTGCTGGCAGAGTGAGTGCTCACAGTCTGACAAAATTCCTCTAGCAAATTTGTTGCATGAAATCAATTGCCTATCAATGACAATGTCAACGATATGGCCCAATGGAATACCACTCGTTCTACTGACAGTCTTCAGAGTTCTATGAATTATGACCTAGTCTTTTTTAAGCAATCCAGGAAAGAATAAGGGTGAACAGTACATAAGAATAGGTAAGATGCACGAGTTGACAAACTGCAAGAGGAGGGTTTGGGTTATGCCTGAGTGCCTTGACTTCTTAATGTAAAAAGTCAGACGAAATATTGTTTTAGAAATCGCTAAGACATGGGAATACCAGGATAGGTCAGAAGAAAGAATTAATCCAAGATACTTAACTTCAGACTTGATTTCTTTATCACTATCACCAATTTTACCACGGTCATAGGGGCCAACAGCTTCATTCAACTTTCTTTTACATCGGAAACTGAAATTAACAGTCTGACATTTGGTAGGATTTAGTTTAAGACCACTAGACGAAGACCATTTGCTAACTCCTGATAGAAAGCTGTTCATCTTAGTACAGTCAAGCTGAGAGTTAACGGACATTGAAATAATTAGATCATCGGCTTACTTAACGAAGTTCATTTCATCGGAGTGAGGCAAATCATGCAAGAAGATATAAAACAGAAAAGGAGAAAGGACAGAGCCTTGTGGGATACCAGCCCCAGTAAGCATTAAAGTAGACGACTTTCCCTGACATACCAACTACTGAAATTAAACGATGTGTTGTTAAGGCATCCTAATGAAAAATATGTGCCTAGTCTATTCTAATACAATAGAATAAACGTGTCGAAAGTCTACTTAACTCAAAATTCAATGTCTAAAACAGCTTAGCAAAGTTAAATGGTATAAGGCTTGTAGCTAACTCACTCAAATGACATGAGGTTATCAATAAACTAGAATTTTAAGACATCTGTTCTAATTTATTTGAAGAATCTACCGACATGTCCTTTATTCTCAATCTTTTCTTCTCATGATCTCATGCATTCCACGGTCGTCTCAAACACTCAATAGCTTGGTATGACAACAAGGTAGAGTTATAGATAAGTGGTAGCGGTTCCTGCATACCATTCCTACGCTATACAGAGCAAGCCAATTTCAGTCTTGCTCTAGCAATCCTTTATAAAAAGAAACCAATCAAATAATCAAATTTAGCACACTAACAGAAAAATGGACTACTAACAGTCGACTTAGCCAAAGCTCAAAAGATGAAAGCTATCTGCTGCCGTTTTAAAAATTGATAGCACTACTCACCTAGATGAAATTATAAAACTGTGTAATACCTAATAATAATAATAATAATAATTCATGAGTTAATTCCTTTTTCAACGAATTTCATTGTAATATTCCTAAACATTTCATTTAGTAGTAATAGCAATGTGCTTGAAAGGCATGTGTGATGAATGTACTTGACCATGAAAAGGGAAACAGTCACCGTGGTTCAGTTTATTACTGGAGATATGGCTCATTGGAGAAAGTAGTCAACTTTAAAGGAATGGTTTCCGGTTAGAATCGCATCTGGCATAATTTATCCTGGATAACTAGACTGCATTTTCAATAGTTAGATTTTCGTCACGAATCAAAATCAGTTAATGGAATCATTGAAAACCCATGGACAACTGGACACCTGTTTTGACCTGCTTTGGGATTCTTCATTAGCGCGCAATCACTAACCCCCTGGGATCGAACCCGGTACTTATCAGATTATGAGACTGTGCTCGTTGACCAGTCACCCATTCTATCACCATGTCAAGGTGAATTAGAAGGCATCGGTTAGAGCAGCGCTATATCACGATTTGCCAAAGCTAGAATTCTGGGGTGGTTAAATTCTAGCCCATGTATTTGGATGGTTAGTGACTTGGTCTCGCAACCCGAATCTCCTGGGTTCAATACCTGGGGTGTGGTAATGGGTGCGCAATGCTGAAGAGTCCCAAAGGAGGAAGAGAAAGATTTCCAGTGCTCTCTGATTTTCAGTGGTCTCTCTAACCGATGCTGGTTTGTGACGAAAATCTAACAATCAGAATTAATCCAAAATCCCCACAAATTCTATAATCTGGGTATTAAGAATGCACACAGAATAAGTGTGGCACAAAGACAAATGGAGCATATTTTCTATGCACTACCTCACATCTCATTAACTAACTAACTAAGAAGCTAAGTAACTGTTTAAATAACTTTTTGATTAACTAAATAAATAAATATGTGTCTAACTAAGTAGTTAACTAACTGAATAAAAATAACTTAGTGGCTCAAAACTAAATAACCCAATAATTTATCAATAAACAATTAAATAACTGAATACATAATACGGCCAAGTTAAGCTTTAAGCACCACTGACTACCAATAGAGTGCGATGGCACCAATGACCTTGAAACGCTCACTCAGCAGGTTAGTGAAACCTGGCAAATAATGTTCTCATCATCAATAAAATATGCTCTTCGAAGAGTTATGTTACTAAATAGGATATCTCGCAAGTTTCAACTTAGGTTTGGGAAAGATTAAGTTACAGTTTAAGCCAAGGACAAGTTAGGGTTAGGTTAACCTAATAAAGACGACATTAGGGTTCCTTCGAGTTAGATTAGGATTAGTTTGGGGATATTTCCACGAAAGGGTTAGGTTAAGGAAAGATTAGGTTTATTGTTAAGGTTAGAAGATCTAAATAATTACATGCATAGAATGTGGTTAAATTACTCTGTTGATATAAGAATTGAACCTGTGCACTGTGGCACAGTATAATTCCATCGCGGGTAAAATTTATTTTGATAAAGTTCCACAGTGTTACACAGTAATATTTACTGATGACGTATCGAACACAATTTATTCCTCAGTAAGTATTACTGTTTAACACTGTGAGACCTTGACAAAATAAGTTTTAGCCACAATGGAATTATACTCTGTTGATACTCCAACGTAAAACTGAGGGCTATTTTTATCACATGTGAAGGAAGGTGTACTCTGTAACACTTTTCTACAGATTTTATGCATTTCTTTTATAAATATATGTGTTCCATAAACAAAAATGCCTCCTCCATGTGAGTGGTGCGTTTGAGGTTATTTGCTGATTGGTAGTTAGCGGTGCTTAAAGTTTAACTTTACCCATAATACTAAATTATCAAGTAACTGATTGAATGTATGACTAAATAACTAGCATACCAATTAACTAACTAACTAACTGGCTCAATACTGGTAACCTTGGTAAATGACAGTTACTCTTCACTTTCCATCAATAAGTGTCTCTATACTCATTTTACTAGCAAATTATATCAGGTTTCTTAAAAAACATATATAAACCATCTATTTTGACCTCATTTTGCTTCTAATAAACAGTTGTTAACTTTTTAGAAACATACTTTGAAATATAGAAAATATATTGATATAAATTAAGTAAAGATAAGCACAAGTTCATTATCTATCTATCTGAGTAGCCTTCTTCAATAAATCGGTATCTGAGCAGCAGTTGCTTTGTCCGTTATTATTACTTCTTCAGCTATGTAGACTGATAGACCAACATTTATGTCTAATGTATTGAATATAGTTCGTTTTCAATTCTTTTCTGCTGGAACATCAATTAGCCTCTACTTCATCTGCTTCATGTCTTGACCACTCTCGAGTTTAGTCTATTTCTAATACAAAATACTCCAAAAGCTAGAATGAATAGTAGGTGAATTAAAAAATAACACTCACTTCGATATGTGTATTGTCTAAGAATTTAGCGTGATCATTCACACTTAACGCAGAAAAGTTACTCATATTCTTTAACTATAATTAAGTGTGACAAATTGAAGCCGTCATTTTCATTCAATGAACTCTTGTACATGATTTATAACGAACTATTTAAATGTCAGTGTCTCTGTAAATTCCACACTATCTCAGTTTTTATGAAGTGAAAGCATACTTTATAAACAGCTGCCGATGACATCAGTAAAATCTACTGAATAAGTAACTCTACAATACATATATATATATATATATGTACCATTGATTGACTCGAAGAGTTGAAATTTACTTGTGTACATCATTCAATGCCCTATTATCAATCACAGTTCACTGATCCAATCATAAATAAATATAATATTTTTTCACACCTTTTAATAGATGTCTTTCTCAATGCTCTACAACGAATTGTATATCATTTCAGCGGGCGATGAACTGCACCCATTGTGTAGGGATTGCCCAAAGGCCTGTACGTGAAGCATAGTTAAGACGTGTAACCCATCTGGTGAAGGCTGAGCGTCCAGCAGAAGTATAAAGTTGCTAAAATAAACTTCCTAATCAATGGAAGTTATCCAGTATGTTGAAGGATAATGTTAACTTTTCTTTAGATCTAAAAATTATCGTAGACACAGTTATAATGAATCTGCAACATAGAACTTTGCACAGAAGTGTACTAGTTCAATTTGTCTTACTTTGAAGATGAACGCATAAAATATCGAAACAGGAATGTACTAGTATAACAATAAACGAAGTTGCTTCGAATGAATAAAGGTGAAAGTGTTTAGAGATTCTGTGTTGACTGCGAGTGTATAACATTTTACACCATGCCACTATCACTCTTCAACTACTTTCAGAATCTCTAAGACTTCCTGTGTCTGGTTTAATTCTGCCTATTAGGTTCAAAACAACCATCAGTGACTTCATGGATTCGTGTAATGTTGATGGTTGATGTTTTATTGCCTGAGTTGAATGGTCTAAGGGTTTATTGATCTCACATCTATATTTCTATTCCAAGTATTGTTTCAAAATGTAACACACTAATCCTATGCAACCCTAACAATAGTGATAATAACAATAATAAACTTCACGTTAAACGTCGCTCGATTTCCACATTCATTCTGAAACATATAATATGACTATCTTAAGATAAGTATCATTGTATGGTTTGCAAAATTGTCATCCTTCAGTGATAATGCGAATTCTTAACTAGTTTTCTATATAAACATGAAAGGTCCAGGTAATGCTGTTGATACGCTAAACTTTACAAGACCTTACGAAACGTAATCTACCTGGTTATCCAGTAAACCATTACTCTACCCAACTTGTAAGTACCGAAGACAAAATGCAAGTTAAAAAGACCCAGTTAGTTTAAAATGTGCTCTGGTGAGCAGTACATCTGAGCAGAATAAAAAGTTAAGATTAATCAGGGAAAAAGATTTAGAACTCATCTAAAGAATATGGTTTTATTACAAACTCAATGAATATGCGTATTGACAGCCCAATGGAAAAGCGCACAAATGACGTATGAGCCAGTCCGTATGTGTACACATTAAAACAAAATCTTAAGATATTGGAAGATGCACTACAAACATATACTGCAAAGATTATATATATATCAGTGTATTGTCAGGAGCGCAGGCCATATATTCACTAACTCATGTAATGCCATAGTACAATGTAAGTTCTGTTAATCTCAGAATTATCATTTTTTAATGTCACACGTTGATGTCACACATGTCATGTGGACAAAATAGATATTTTGCAATACTGAAATACCTTACACATCAAAGCTAAAAATATCGATAATCATAGACTCAAGTGATTCCTTCATATTATTATTACTCTTAAAAGATAAGTCCTCAGGTTTCATAATCCACATTAACATAGACTGTTTCGATCCCAAATATCAATTTCGTTGAAAACTGACTGGTGGGCGTTTTTCTCACAAAAGAGATAGGAAAAATGAGGACCTTACTGTTGGACATGCTGGCATAACAAGGAGAGCTGGAAAACCCTAAAGTTTACATGTACTCCGGAATCCAGACGGAGTGAATGACGCAAAGACCTGTTTTCGTCACTGACTTGTGGATCAGAATTCAATTTAAGGCAACCAGTCGCTTAGCTCCAGGCACTATCCCAACATTAGCACACTCTCTACGATTTTGTGTGGCGCATCTTTTGGTGGACATAATGTGACAAGTCTGTGTGTAGTGAGAGCTGTCTGCAAGACAAAATTGTAGACAATAATTGACGTCAGTGTTTACATCCCAAATCGAGGTCATGAGAAGAAACGAGAACAAAGCCTAACTCTGAGGAACTCAACAACTAATCACAGCAGACTTAGCGTGGGTGGATACGAATCGCAGGTATATCGCCGGACTGTCTAAGAAACGGCAACAAAGTGATAACAGAATAACATTCAGCAGGAAAACAACCAATCAGAAGACGTTGCTTCTTTGCTAACAATAACTCTAATAATAATGTACATAAAAATCTATGAATATCTGTTGATTGTCTCAATAAACGATCTGTTGCCTAGCACTTATCTACTGTCGTTACATGTGTATCAATAAGTAATACTGATAATAAAATGGAGCAGTGAGAGTTTGCTTATCTCATTTGTGAATGTCTGTCACTGCCACTCTGGATGACTGAGGCTCGAATCTTCAAGACAAAGTCATTTCCTACAAAGCTGCGGATAAGTCTTGCCAGTGAGTGCCAGAAAGCAGAAAACCTAGAATCAGTGTCTCCTGCTAAATGTTCCAGGCCATTGAGAAACTGTTTTTGTCTGTTTAGACATCAACATATATGACCTTATCAGAGTTTGAACTTAGAACCTTTAGGTCACGTGACAAGCGATTGGGTCAGCTTCCAAAAATTCATGAATTTTAACTTCTTGCAATCCTCAGTGCACGTTTAGATTATAGATGTTTTAGGAATTTGGGTTGATTTCAGTGTAGATTTCAATGTGAAACAACATAAGATGGAGAATCACCGTAGACCAGGGATCAATAGACGCATGTTTGATCCTCTTGTGGAATTCCAGCACTTCTCACCCACAACTTCACCAGGGATGTATGCACTAAAGTTCTAATGACAAGTTTTTCCCAGTGGGGTCCACCATGTATTAGCAGAACTGGACGCTCATCAAAGTCACTGGCTAGTGGCAACAATTTATCACGAAGTGACAGAAATTAGATTTTATGAGTGATTAAATTCTGACCTAAGGAGCTTAACACTAAACCAGCCCGATCTCGTAATCTGATCGTCTCGGATCAGCTCCCAAGTGAGGTTATGGGTGCAGTCCAATGAAGATCCCTAAACCAGGACAAATCAGGTGTTCAGTGATCCCTGGATTTCAGTGATCACTAATTGATGTTGAATTGCAATGATTTATACGTTGAAATTATTTCTTAAGTTTTAAAAACAATGTACAGTGATAAACAGAAGATTTTTTTCGGTAAAACGTACATTCATGAGAAAAATCTTATGGTGTTTTCTTTGAAAGAAGTAGAGAACTTCTGATTATCATGTGTCATTCTGCTGAAAATGTAGATGATGACTTCATCTCAGGATGTCTACTGGTTACTGTCATGAGTGATATAATTGTGTTCTCCAAAATTAAATGCGAATAATTTAGGCTTGTGTTAACAGCATATGCTCTCCAAGTCTTAAAGTACACTAGCGATATAAATAAAGATTTTATTCAACCTGGGTCATACAGGAGATACAATATAATAGATATTATTCTGAAAAATAATGCATAAACTTGTCTTTTTGGACATCTCTAAATGGCATAAATAGTGGGTATCATTGTCTCATTAGTAGGCCAAAAGAGATTTGATATACCTTGATGCAAAATTACAGTAGTGAAATTTTGAAAAAAAGCAACAAAACAAACGAAAACATAATTATATGCAATTTATTATTTTATTTGCCTAGCTAATATGAACAAACGGATATTTCAAATAAAATTCTTTTATAAAAGTATTACAATCTGTGCACGCTACACAGTAATGCATGGTAAATAGTACTTATACAAAACTCTTGAAATATCGATCCAGTCACTTGTCACTTGTTGCTTTTCCTGTTCACTGACTGAACCAAAATGTTCGGCCACTGTTGACGTAGGTGCGCCTAGTGCGGAATCTTCAACGATGTCTGAGTTTGAATATGATATTCTTTAATGGATGATGAATACCAGTGGAGTCTAACGTCCGTATTTCCTCCTTTTTGGACCTCTTTAGCTGGATTTGCCTACAATCCTCAATGAGTGTTGTTTCCACTGAGACTCGAACCCAATACCGGTCATTTCAAAAGTCAAATCGTTATCCACTAGACAATTTGAGCAACGATAACGAGTTACCATCGTGTTTATCACGGAATATACACGCTGGATCATAGGAATTATTGAAAAGACGGATGAAGCAAAGAAAATTTTCTTTTCGACGAAGACATCAACTAGGATGTAGATTCGTGTATTTATGATAAATAGGTGGGAAAGTTCCAGAATAGTTTACTGTCAAGGGTCATATTAATAAAATTAAAATTAGGAATTAAAACGCAATAATAAACAGGGGGACGGATAAAACTCAAAAGAAGTAGCATCATAATTACTGGGAAGATTGACATATTGTGCAATTGGGGGTTAGAAATGTAGAAATAACAAAAATAGACAGGAGGTTTGGATAAAAAAATCTACTGGGGTCATAACCAATGTGACGAATAATTGTTTATGCAATCAGGGATTAAATATGTAGAAATAAGAAAATGGCAAATTAGATAGGAAGTTCGGATATGAAAATATGATAATGTAAATAGGGATTAAGAAAAACTTAAAAAATAACATGAATAAACAGGAAGCATGGATAAGAAAGGCAATGGGATGGTCATTACTAAAAGAACTACCTGTTCATGATGGCCATGGCAGGGACAAGGGTTGGACGTATTTCTTTTAGATACATAGCGTGGGTTTGAGCTTTTGGATAGCTAGTGCTTCGGCTATGCCCATATGTCTTAATTTCACTTCCTTTGATAGGTCTAGTCCAATCTTATATATGATTTTGAAGGATTTTTCGAATGGCGCTGAACGTCCTGAATTGACCAGATGTTCTGTCACTGAACTATATACACGTTTTCGGTATCCTTTTACTAGACAGACTGGATAGTGTTCACGAGCGCGTTTTCGTCAAGTTGGTGCATGGTACGGCGGATGTACTCAGCTCCGCAAGAGCAAGTAAACTGGTATATACACGTTGAAGTGGCCCAATGTGACAGCTTGTCTTTCGCGTTCTTCCTGAACAGTTTCTTGCAGGAGAAGTATGTTTTCCTCATGTTTATCCTCAGAAATCGCCGAAACTTCTATACTAGTAGCTTATAGGTCAACAAAGGACGAACATTTGTGTTAAGTCAGTCAACGGGAAGAACAAAATTAATCTAGACAAATAATAACTTATACCAATTGCAAAGAAGATGGCATTCGTGTCTCAGTTGGTTTAGGGGATAACGATCTATCGCTTGAAACGATGGGTATTGGGTTTGAATCTCATTGGGAACAGTATCACTCACTAGGGATCGTAGGCAAAGGCAGTGATGAGTCCAAAATAGGACGAAATGCGAATCATGAACTGCAAAACTAATTAACACCCATCAAATAACGTGAGGAACATCCGTTCATACAGAAGAACTGAATAATGTTCTAGCAAGTTTTGTTTGTCTCCATATTATTGTTAACATTAAAGAAAATACTAAAACATTTTCCTAAAGAAATAAGATTCACTTCTTTTCGAATTCTTATCCCAACAATGATCCTCCAATGTTTAGATCACTTCTACCTGGTTAGAGGGCACTACTGTTTGACTTAATCGGTTTCCGTAACTTCTAACCCTATCAACCGCGATAAGTAATATATAAAACAGAGTATCGTGCTATTTCCTTTGGTATCTTAATAGCCATATATGGTATTAATTGAGTCACATGTATTGTGATCTTAATATTTTTGGTTTCTAAAGTTAACTGTTGTGATATTTCATTTATATTCGTATAAGCATTTGTTATTCTGAAAGAGAAAGTATGCCTGATGAGAATAAAGACGCCTGAATTTTAATCACAACATTTTATTGATCGTTGCATGAATGTATTTGTAGTCTGACAAGCAAATATTTTGTAGATAATAATAATAATACGTCAATCAATTTGCTTGTGGACTGTTTACAACCTACTGCTATCGGGTGTATACTAGCGTGTATAAGCAGTTTACTAGGTCACATTATGTCTAGTCAAGAATACCTATTTACGCATATATGATTAATCATTTCAGAAGTTCATTCACATTTACAGGGTAGGCAAAAGCTATCTGAACATCACACAAACAAAGGAAAAAGGTGGATTCAATAAATCCTCACATATTTAATTCAATTGAGATTTTCCCGCCAATATATCGGACTGATGTGCTTGAACTCAAGTTGACAAGTCAGCTCCATGTGCAGATGCTTCAATGATGTCTGGTCATGTAATTTGAAGTTAACTGTGGATGAGGTCTAGAAGTGGAATCCAGAATGCATATTTCGACCTATATGGAACTCGTCTTCTGGATGTACTTGCCTTCCTCAAGTGCTCTAGTAGATAACGCTTTGAAGTTTAAAACTATTAGCACTTGGTTTGAGCCTCGGTGGGAGCAATATCACTCAGCGAGGAATGCAGGAACACTCGGTTGACGAGTGCTAAATAGGATGAAATGAGCATTCTGGATTCCACTGCTAGTCTCCATACACCAATTGACTTCAAATTAACTCTGCCTAATATTTGAGTGCCATTTGTCAAGTTTTACTATAATACATTAACCTCGCCTAGATTACTAGGTATTCTAGCCGGTCCCAAGCCCGGATAAAGAGGGAGGGTTGGGGCGTGGTGCTAGCAACTCCACCCCCAAAACTTAACCAAATTGCTACTAAAACTTCAACGCACAAATATATTCAAAATTCTAAAATTACAAATAGTGGCCTTATTTTTCGCTGGAATCGGGGAAGTGAAATGACGCGGGCTGGTGAAAGCCTTCGGGAAGCCAGTCAGCCGATGTGCCTTCTTTCGATGAAAGCGAAAATAAGGATGGGGACGTGGAATGTTCGTACAATGTACGAAGCTGGGAAGGCTGCTCAGGTAGCCGCAGAAATGAGGAGATATAAAATAGAAATGTTGGGAATCTGCGAGAGCAGATGGAACGGATGTGGAAGGAGCCAACTATCAACTGGAGAGACAATAATCTACTCCGGTCACCCAGAGGACAATCACGAGCACACCGAGGGAGTAGCCATCATGATGTCACCAACAGCGGCTAAAGCTCTCATGCAGTGGGAACCAATCTCCTCCAGGATAATGACAGCCAGGTTCAACTCAAAAGGAAAGAAGGTTACAATCATTCAATGCTACGCGCCTACAAACGTCTCAGAACATGAGAAGAAGGAGGATTTCTACAGTCAACTACAAACAGTAATGGACAACGTCCCAAAGAGCGATATCAAAATCCTGATGGGCGACATGAATGCGAAACTGGGAGGAGACAATACAGGAAGAGAACTCACCATGGGTCGTGAGGCCCTCGGTGAAATGAACGAAAATGGCGAACTCTTCTCAGACTTCTGCGCCTTCAATGATTTGGTGATTGGTGGCAGTGTGTTCAAACACAGGGATATACACAAGGCAACATGGATTTCACCAGATGGACACACCAAAAACCAGATAGACTTCATTTCAATCTCAAGAAAATGGAGACGGAGCCTACTGGACACAAGATCGAGGAGAGGAGCAGATGTGGGTTCAGACCACTATCTAGTACAAGGGACTTTCAAGGTGAAGGTGAAAGCCTCGAGGATACCTGGGGATAGGCCACAATGCAAGTTCAACACGCAGAAACTGAAAGACACAACCACAAAGGACACTTTCACTGCAACTGTCAGAGCAAAGCAGGAAACACTACGTGGCACCACTGAGGAATCACCCGTGGAAGACCATTGGAACTCTCTAAAGGTAATTTTCAACGAAACGTGCTCAACGGTTTTAGGAAGAAAGAAGAAACAAGACAAGGAATGGCTCTCAACAGACACTTGGAAACTAATAGAGGAGAGGAGAAAGGTGAAAGAAAAAATGATTCAATGCAAAGATGGACAAGAGAAAGAGACGCTGAACTCAACTTACACAGCACTGGACAAAGAAGTGAAGAAGAGTGCCAGGAAGGACAAAAGACAATTCTACGACAACCTGGCTACTGAAGCTGAGAAGGCAGCAGGCAAAAGGGACCTGAGGACACTATATCAGATAACCAAGTCTCTATCCGGGAAGAGATCAACACAAGTAAGACCTATAAAAGACAGCCAAGGGAACCCAATTACCAAAGAAGAAAGACAGATTAAACAATGGGCGGACCACTTCAAAGGACTCTTGAATCGACCACCACCTACAACCCGTCCAGTAATACCAACAACAGCACGTACACAACTGCAAGTTGACACCAATCCTCCAACGAAAACTGAAGTCATGAATGCAATCAAGCTTCTGAAAGCTGGAAAAGCAGCTGGACCAGATGGAATACCCCCTGAAGCACTGAGAGCGGACCCAGAAACGACGGCAGACATGCTGACTCCATTATTGCAAAAGATCTGGAAAGAGGGAAAGGTGCCTACTGACTGGAAGAAAGGTTACCTGGTGAAACTACCAAAGAAGGGCGACCTGGGACTCTGCAAGAACTGGCGAGGAATCATGCTCCTGTCGACGCCAAGTAAAATTCTGAGTCGCATCATCCTAGAGAGAATCAAGGACGCACTGGATACAGAACTCCGACCAGAACAAGCTGGATTCAGGAAGGGCAAATCATGTTCTGACCAAATTGCAACTCTACGCATTATCATCGAACAAAGCATGGAATGGCAATCAAATCTCTACCTCAACTTTATAGACTTTGAGAAGGCCTTCGACAGCGTTGACCGCGAAGTAATTTGGAAACTACTCGAGTACTACGGCGTACCCCAAATATTCATCAACCTTATTCAACAGCTGTACGACAACGGCACATGCCAAGTGATCCACAACGGAAAACTCAGCGAGGCGTTTGGAGTAAACACAGGAGTCAGACAAGGGTGCTTATTATCACCAATGATATTCCTAATTGTGGTGGACTGGATTATGCGCCAGACAGTGGGAAACGAGAAGACAGGGATATCCTGGACTGACGTGAAGAACCTAGAAGACCTGGATTTTGCGGATGATTTATGTCTGATGTCACACAAAATCGAAGACTTACAAGCATAAACCGACAAACTGGTCGAAGAAGCAGCCAGTGAAGACAGGACTCCAGGTGAACATAGACAAGACGGAGGTCATGAAAATAACCAACCAACCAACCAACAACAACAGCAGCAGCAGTCAGCAACATCCAACGCCAATCACCATCAATGGGAGGGATTTGAAAGAGGTTACTTCATTCACTTATCTAGGGAGCATTGTCTCAACTACAGGCAGGTGGAACGGACGAGGATGTCAAATCGAGAACCGGAAAGGCAAGAAACACATTCATCAACCTGAAACCAATCTGGAAATCTTCATCACTCACTCAGCATCAACAACAAAATTCGGATTTTCAATACAAACGTGAAGTCAATTTTGCTTTACGGATCAGAAACTTGGCGGGTCACCAAGAATATTTTCAACAGGTTGCAGACCTTTATCAACAACTGTCTTCGCTCCATACTGAAGATTAGATGGCCGGAAAGAATCACCAACAAGAAGCTATGGGAACAAACGAAACAAGAACTAATCGCCCAACAAATATGCAGGAGAAAGTGGAGATGGATTGGACACTCGCTGAGGAGGCCGTTGAGTGACATCGCGCGTCAGGCCCTCGAGTGGAACCCGAAAGGGAAGCGGCGAGTGGGACGTCCAAGGGTGACATGGAGGAGATCGTGTGAGGAGGAGATGAAACAGTATGGAATAACATGGACGCAAGTGAAAAGTACAGCACAAGACAGAAGCAAGTGGAGGCGTGCAGTTGAAGCCCTATGTTCCACTAGGAACCCAAGGGAACAATAATACTATAATACATTACAGATAAAAATAAAAAATGCATCTGACTGGAAAAAAGTGAGTGAATCATTGAGGCCAGTATTAAAAAAAGTTACAAGTATCATGTACTGATTATTGTTTCAGAGCAGAACAACATCAACTAGTCTATAGGTGATAATATCAGTAATTTTTATATGATTAATTCAGCGAGGAATGCAGGAACACTCGGTTGACGAGTGCTAAATAGGATGAAATGAGCATTCTGGATTCCACTGCTAGTCTCCATACACCAATTGACTTCAAATTAACTCTGCCTAATATTTGAGTGCCATTTGTCAAGTTTTACTATAATACATTAACCTCGCCTAGATTACTAGGTATTCTAGCCGGTCCCAAGCCCGGATAAAGAGGGAGGGTTGGGGCGTGGTGCTAGCAACTCCACCCCCAAAACTTAACCAAATTGCTACTAAAACTTCAACGCACAAATATATTCAAAATTCTAAAATTACAAATAGTGGCCTTATTTTTCGCTGGAATCGGGGAAGTGAAATGACGCGGGCTGGTGAAAGCCTTCGGGAAGCCAGTCAGCCGATGTGCCTTCTTTCGATGAAAGCGAAAATAAGGATGGGGACGTGGAATGTTCGTACAATGTACGAAGCTGGGAAGGCTGCTCAGGTAGCCGCAGAAATGAGGAGATATAAAATAGAAATGTTGGGAATCTGCGAGAGCAGATGGAACGGATGTGGAAGGAGCCAACTATCAACTGGAGAGACAATAATCTACTCCGGTCACCCAGAGGACAATCACGAGCACACCGAGGGAGTAGCCATCATGATGTCACCAACAGCGGCTAAAGCTCTCATGCAGTGGGAACCAATCTCCTCCAGGATAATGACAGCCAGGTTCAACTCAAAAGGAAAGAAGGTTACAATCATTCAGTGCTACGCGCCTACAAACGTCTCAGAACATGAGAAGAAGGAGGATTTCTACAGTCAACTACAAACAGTAATGGACAACGTCCCAAAGAGCGATATCAAAATCCTGATGGGCGACATGAATGCGAAACTGGGAGGAGACAATACAGGAAGAGAACTCACCATGGGTCGTGAGGCCCTCGGTGAAATGAACGAAAATGGCGAACTCTTCTCAGACTTCTGCGCCTTCAATGATTTGGTGATTGGTGGCAGTGTGTTCAAACACAGGGATATACACAAGGCAACATGGATTTCACCAGATGGACACACCAAAAACCAGATAGACTTCATTTCAATCTCAAGAAAATGGAGACGGAGCCTACTGGACACAAGATCGAGGAGAGGAGCAGATGTGGGTTCAGACCACTATCTAGTACAAGGGACTTTCAAGGTGAAGGTGAAAGCCTCGAGGATACCTGGGGATAGGCCACAATGCAAGTTCAACACGCAGAAACTGAAAGACACAACCACAAAGGACACTTTCACTGCAACTGTCAGAGCAAAGCAGGAAACACTACGTGGCACCACTGAGGAATCACCCGTGGAAGACCATTGGAACTCTCTAAAGGTAATTTTCAACGAAACGTGCTCAACGGTTTTAGGAAGAAAGAAGAAACAAGACAAGGAATGGCTCTCAACAGACACTTGGAAACTAATAGAGGAGAGGAGAAAGGTGAAAGAAAAAATGATTCAATGCAAAGATGGACAAGAGAAAGAGACGCTGAACTCAACTTACACAGCACTGGACAAAGAAGTGAAGAAGAGTGCCAGGAAGGACAAAAGACAATTCTACGACAACCTGGCTACTGAAGCTGAGAAGGCAGCAGGCAAAAGGGACCTGAGGACACTATATCAGATAACCAAGTCTCTATCCGGGAAGAGATCAACACAAGTAAGACCTATAAAAGACAGCCAAGGGAACCCAATTACCAAAGAAGAAAGACAGATTAAACAATGGGCGGACCACTTCAAAGGACTCTTGAATCGACCACCACCTACAACCCGTCCAGTAATACCAACAACAGCACGTACACAACTGCAAGTTGACACCAATCCTCCAACGAAAACTGAAGTCATGAATGCAATCAAGCTTCTGAAAGCTGGAAAAGCAGCTGGACCAGATGGAATACCCCCTGAAGCACTGAGAGCGGACCCAGAAACGACGGCAGACATGCTGACTCCATTATTGCAAAAGATCTGGAAAGAGGGAAAGGTGCCTACTGACTGGAAGAAAGGTTACCTGGTGAAACTACCAAAGAAGGGCGACCTGGGACTCTGCAAGAACTGGCGAGGAATCATGCTCCTGTCGACGCCAAGTAAAATTCTGAGTCGCATCATCCTAGAGAGAATCAAGGACGCACTGGATACAGAACTCCGACCAGAACAAGCTGGATTCAGGAAGGGCAAATCATGTTCTGACCAAATTGCAACTCTACGCATCATCATCGAACAAAGCATGGAATGGCAATCAAATCTCTATCTCAACTTTATAGACTTTGAGAAGGCCTTCGACAGCATTGACCGCGAAGTAATTTGGAAACTACTCGAGTACTACGGCGTACCCCAAATATTCATCAACCTTATTCAACAGCTGTACGACAACGGCACATGCCAAGTGATCCACAACGGAAAACTCAGCGAGGCGTTCGGAGTAAACACAGGAGTCAGACAAGGGTGCTTATTATCACCAATGATATTCCTAATTGTGGTGGACTGGATTATGCGCCAGACAGTGGGAAACGAGAAGACAGGGATATCCTGGACTGACGTGAAGAACCTAGAAGACCTGGATTTTGCGGATGATTTATGTCTGATGTCACACAAAATCGAAGACTTACAAGCATAAACCGACAAACTGGTCGAAGAAGCAGCCAGTGAAGACAGGACTCCAGGTGAACATAGACAAGACGGAGGTCATGAAAATAACCAACCAACCAACCAACAACAACAGCAGCAGCAGCGTCAGCAACATCCAACGCCAATCACCATCAATGGGAGGGATTTGAAAGAGGTTACTTCATTCACTTATCTAGGGAGCATTGTCTCAACTACAGGCAGGTGGAACGGACGAGGATGTCAAATCGAGAACCGGAAAGGCAAGAAACACATTCATCAACCTGAAACCAATCTGGAAATCTTCATCACTCACTCAGCATCAACAACAAAATTCGGATTTTCAATACAAACGTGAAGTCAATTTTGCTTTACGGATCAGAAACTTGGCGGGTCACCAAGAATATTTTCAACAGGTTGCAGACCTTTATCAACAACTGTCTTCGCTCCATACTGAAGATTAGATGGCCGGAAAGAATCACCAACAAGAAGCTATGGGAACAAACGAAACAAGAACTAATCGCCCAACAAATATGCAGGAGAAAGTGGAGATGGATTGGACACTCGCTGAGGAGGCCGTTGAGTGACATCGCGCGTCAGGCCCTCGAGTGGAACCCGAAAGGGAAGCGGCGAGTGGGACGTCCAAGGGTGACATGGAGGAGATCGTGTGAGGAGGAGATGAAACAGTATGGAATAACATGGACGCAAGTGAAAAGTACAGCACAAGACAGAAGCAAGTGGAGGCGTGCAGTTGAAGCCCTATGTTCCACTAGGAACCCAAGGGAACAATAATACTATAATACATTACAGATAAAAATAAAAAATGCATCTGACTGGAAAAAAGTGAGTGAATCATTGAGGCCAGTATTAAAAAAAGTTACAAGTATCATGTACTGATTATTGTTTCAGAGCAGAACAACATCAACTAGTCTATAGGTGATAATATCAGTAATTTTTATATGATTAATTCAGCGAGGAATGCAGGAACACTCGGTTGACGAGTGCTAAATAGGATGAAATGAGCATTCTGGATTCCACTGCTAGTCTCCATACACCAATTGACTTCAAATTAACTCTGCCTAATATTTGAGTGCCATTTGTCAAGTTTTACTATAATACATTAACCTCGCCTAGATTACTAGGTATTCTAGCCGGTCCCAAGCCCGGATAAAGAGGGAGGGTTGGGGCGTGGTGCTAGCAACTCCACCCCCAAAACTTAACCAAATTGCTACTAAAACTTCAACGCACAAATATATTCAAAATTCTAAAATTACAAATAGTGGCCTTATTTTTCGCTGGAATCGGGGAAGTGAAATGACGCGGGCTGGTGAAAGCCTTCGGGAAGCCAGTCAGCCGATGTGCCTTCTTTCGATGAAAGCGAAAATAAGGATGGGGACGTGGAATGTTCGTACAATGTACGAAGCTGGGAAGGCTGCTCAGGTAGCCGCAGAAATGAGGAGATATAAAATAGAAATGTTGGGAATCTGCGAGAGCAGATGGAACGGATGTGGAAGGAGCCAACTATCAACTGGAGAGACAATAATCTACTCCGGTCACCCAGAGGACAATCACGAGCACACCGAGGGAGTAGCCATCATGATGTCACCAACAGCGGCTAAAGCTCTCATGCAGTGGGAACCAATCTCCTCCAGGATAATGACAGCCAGGTTCAACTCAAAAGGAAAGAAGGTTACAATCATTCAGTGCTACGCGCCTACAAACGTCTCAGAACATGAGAAGAAGGAGGATTTCTACAGTCAACTACAAACAGTAATGGACAACGTCCCAAAGAGCGATATCAAAATCCTGATGGGCGACATGAATGCGAAACTGGGAGGAGACAATACAGGAAGAGAACTCACCATGGGTCGTGAGGCCCTCGGTGAAATGAACGAAAATGGCGAACTCTTCTCAGACTTCTGCGCCTTCAATGATTTGGTGATTGGTGGCAGTGTGTTCAAACACAGGGATATACACAAGGCAACATGGATTTCACCAGATGGACACACCAAAAACCAGATAGACTTCATTTCAATCTCAAGAAAATGGAGACGGAGCCTACTGGACACAAGATCGAGGAGAGGAGCAGATGTGGGTTCAGACCACTATCTAGTACAAGGGACTTTCAAGGTGAAGGTGAAAGCCTCGAGGATACCTGGGGATAGGCCACAATGCAAGTTCAACACGCAGAAACTGAAAGACACAACCACAAAGGACACTTTCACTGCAACTGTCAGAGCAAAGCAGGAAACACTACGTGGCACCACTGAGGAATCACCCGTGGAAGACCATTGGAACTCTCTAAAGGTAATTTTCAACGAAACGTGCTCAACGGTTTTAGGAAGAAAGAAGAAACAAGACAAGGAATGGCTCTCAACAGACACTTGGAAACTAATAGAGGAGAGGAGAAAGGTGAAAGAAAAAATGATTCAATGCAAAGATGGACAAGAGAAAGAGACGCTGAACTCAACTTACACAGCACTGGACAAAGAAGTGAAGAAGAGTGCCAGGAAGGACAAAAGACAATTCTACGACAACCTGGCTACTGAAGCTGAGAAGGCAGCAGGCAAAAGGGACCTGAGGACACTATATCAGATAACCAAGTCTCTATCCGGGAAGAGATCAACACAAGTAAGACCTATAAAAGACAGCCAAGGGAACCCAATTACCAAAGAAGAAAGACAGATTAAACAATGGGCGGACCACTTCAAAGGACTCTTGAATCGACCACCACCTACAACCCGTCCAGTAATACCAACAACAGCACGTACACAACTGCAAGTTGACACCAATCCTCCAACGAAAACTGAAGTCATGAATGCAATCAAGCTTCTGAAAGCTGGAAAAGCAGCTGGACCAGATGGAATACCCCCTGAAGCACTGAGAGCGGACCCAGAAACGACGGCAGACATGCTGACTCCATTATTGCAAAAGATCTGGAAAGAGGGAAAGGTGCCTACTGACTGGAAGAAAGGTTACCTGGTGAAACTACCAAAGAAGGGCGACCTGGGACTCTGCAAGAACTGGCGAGGAATCATGCTCCTGTCGACGCCAAGTAAAATTCTGAGTCGCATCATCCTAGAGAGAATCAAGGACGCACTGGATACAGAACTCCGACCAGAACAAGCTGGATTCAGGAAGGGCAAATCATGTTCTGACCAAATTGCAACTCTACGCATTATCATCGAACAAAGCATGGAATGGCAATCAAATCTCTACCTCAACTTTATAGACTTTGAGAAGGCCTTCGACAGCGTTGACCGCGAAGTAATTTGGAAACTACTCGAGTACTACGGCGTACCCCAAATATTCATCAACCTTATTCAACAGCTGTACGACAACGGCACATGCCAAGTGATCCACAACGGAAAACTCAGCGAGGCGTTTGGAGTAAACACAGGAGTCAGACAAGGGTGCTTATTATCACCAATGATATTCCTAATTGTGGTGGACTGGATTATGCGCCAGACAGTGGGAAACGAGAAGACAGGGATATCCTGGACTGACGTGAAGAACCTAGAAGACCTGGATTTTGCGGATGATTTATGTCTGATGTCACACAAAATCGAAGACTTACAAGCATAAACCGACAAACTGGTCGAAGAAGCAGCCAGTGAAGACAGGACTCCAGGTGAACATAGACAAGACGGAGGTCATGAAAATAACCAACCAACCAACCAACAACAACAGCAGCAGCAGCGTCAGCAACATCCAACGCCAATCACCATCAATGGGAGGGATTTGAAAGAGGTTACTTCATTCACTTATCTAGGGAGCATTGTCTCAACTACAGGCAGGTGGAACGGACGAGGATGTCAAATCGAGAACCGGAAAGGCAAGAAACACATTCATCAACCTGAAACCAATCTGGAAATCTTCATCACTCACTCAGCATCAACAACAAAATTCGGATTTTCAATACAAACGTGAAGTCAATTTTGCTTTACGGATCAGAAACTTGGCGGGTCACCAAGAATATTTTCAACAGGTTGCAGACCTTTATCAACAACTGTCTTCGCTCCATACTGAAGATTAGATGGCCGGAAAGAATCACCAACAAGAAGCTATGGGAACAAACGAAACAAGAACTAATCGCCCAACAAATATGCAGGAGAAAGTGGAGATGGATTGGACACTCGCTGAGGAGGCCGTTGAGTGACATCGCGCGTCAGGCCCTCGAGTGGAACCCGAAAGGGAAGCGGCGAGTGGGACGTCCAAGGGTGACATGGAGGAGATCGTGTGAGGAGGAGATGAAACAGTATGGAATAACATGGACGCAAGTGAAAAGTACAGCACAAGACAGAAGCAAGTGGAGGCGTGCAGTTGAAGCCCTATGTTCCACTAGGAACCCAAGGGAACAATAATACTATAATACATTACAGATAAAAATAAAAAATGCATCTGACTGGAAAAAAGTGAGTGAATCATTGAGGCCAGTATTAAAAAAAGTTACAAGTATCATGTACTGATTATTGTTTCAGAGCAGAACAACATCAACTAGTCTATAGGTGATAATATCAGTAATTTTTATATGATTAATTCATTTGTATTAAAGCTGTTTCGATTGGACTAGAGAACTAATGAATTTTTGGTCATTCAACTAGAGATAATATAATGTCTGGGATAAATACAAATAGTTCTATTTGTCTGCTGTAACAGTCACGATAATTGCTTGGCTGTGTTAAGTGCCATACTAGTTATATTTCCGCCTCCAAATGTCAATCATTTTACTTAACTGAGAACTCGATTTGTGTACTGTTTTTTTTTAAAACCCAAAGTCAATAAACAATCTGATAATAAATAAATCCTTGTAACAATTGAAGATATTCCTGTTTTTACACATAGTGTACAGTAAGTTAGTTTACTGTCGTTAAGTTTATTTATGGCCGAAACAGGGAAGAACTATTTATCGAGGTGAAGAATGCGCGCAGCATTACTAAACTGACATGTGTTACTAACATCATTTGAGAGTTTATTTACAAAGAAACTACATTTTATTTGATAAGTGTAACAATGAAGTATTTCTAAATATGAAGAGAACAACTTTACCTCGTTTGTAACTGGTTGGGCAAAAGCTGTGACATCGTTGAAAAGAAACTAGTTTTCATCTGCCTAGCGTACAAAGTGGAAGACGTATCCACAAGAGCACAAAAAAGAATCACAGGTGCAGTAAAAAGAACGTTTCCAGCCGCCAGACTGATCCTATTTCACAACACTGTGTGCTCGTTAACCTAGTCAAAAGTAGATGAGTACCCTACTCACGTCAACTCCAACTACATTTACCAATTCACGTGCATCTGCGGAAGCAAGTACATAGGAAGGACTGAGAGGAGAGCATCTACTAGATTTTCTGAGCACATTCCTAAGAGTCTCCGTACAAAAGGAAGAAAAGTGTTATCGAGTGCAATCGCCAGACATTTAATTGACACAGGACACACAGTAGAAATTAGCCAAGCCTTCAAAATAATCAATGCACAAAGAAAACCATGGCTACTTCGCTTCGCAGAAGCCATTGCTATCAAGAGATTTCGACCAGACCTCTGTATACAGAAAGATAGTGTGACTAATCTTTCACTACCTTGGTAACCCTAACTCTATTTTATTTTTGTTTTGCCTTTCTGCCAGTATGCCTGTGTGTTTGTCTTGTTACGTAACATTCTATTCAATTTTGACCTTCAAGTTTCTAAATCTACTTAATTGTTTGTCTGTTTAAGTTAAAAATGTTACTTCACTATTCACCCCCACTCTCTTAAACTCTCCACCACAAGATGTGTAAATTCACTCTGTTCTCCGGCCCTGACCCTGTAATATGCCTCTAACTAATCTGTGAACTCTTACCCCTCTTATCTAATTCCACTATATATAATTAGGTGTTTTTGACACCGAATTATCTGTCTACCTACATCAAATTCTGGAATTATGTTCCTTATGCCTTCTATCTATAACTCAAAGTAATTATGAAAAAGTATGTTCCACAACTTTCTTGAAACCTATGATTTGATTTTGTTTAGGATGTGTGCAGATAATGAGAATCCGAGAAATAAAACGAGCCCGTATTATCCTGCAAACATGTTCGTTCTTTCTGTCTCCATATTGTACTGAATTAGATGCACTTATTACTTGATTGACTGTAAACATATTTCTGTTTACCGAAATTATTATAGTAAATTCCTCGTTGATTGAACTTATTGGATCTCAATACTTAATCGCGTGACTCATTGGTCTAGTGAATAACTATTATAATGATTACTATTATTATTAGTAGTATTAATATTCCCTTGGGTTCCTAGTGGGATTCAACAAAACATCTTGACTTTCTTCTATTTTTTCTCTGTCCTCTTGAGCTGGGTCGGCGACTGTCCAAACTCTCTCATATCTTCCTCACACGATCCTCTCCATGTCACCCTCGCACCGATGACTCACACGTCACTTCCCATTGGGATTCCACTCGAGCGATAGCCTGCGTTGCTCAGGATATCATTCGATGGCCTCCTCAACGTATGCCCAATCCATCTCCATTTTCTCCTACATATATGTTGAGAGATAGGCTTTTGTTTGGTTAATTCCACTGCAGAGTTTCTTGTAGCTAATTCTTTCTACCGGCATCTGATCTTCAGTATGGAGCCAGTGAAGGCCGCTGTTGATAAAAGTCTGCAATGGCCTGTTGGAAATTCTTTTCGTGACAAGACCTCCAAGTTTCTGATCCATATAGAAGAACTAACTGACTGACTTCCCATTTGTATTGACGATCTGAATATTGTTGTTTATGCTGACTGAGTGACAGCAGAAGATTTTCAGACTGGTTTCAGACAGATAAAGGCATATCTTGCCTTCCCGACTCTGGCCAGCTTTGACATCTTCATGAGTTCTGACTGCCTGTGGTTGAAACCGTGCTTCCTGGCCAGATAATTCAAGGAAGTAACCTCTGTAAAACCTCTTTCGTTGATGGTGATTGGTGCTGTTTGTTGTACTTGTTGTTGTAGTTCGTTGGTTATCTTTATCACTTCCGTCTTCTCTATGTTCACCTGGAGTCGCTGCCAGCCTCTTCTGCCAGTTTGTTGGTTTTTACCTGCAAGTCTTCGAGTTTGCGTGACATAAGAAATAAATCATCCACTCGCGAAATCCAGGTCTTCTAGAATGTTCTTATCGGTGGTCCAAAGTATTCCTGTCTCCTCGCTGCCCACAGTCTGATGCATAACAGTTAAGCGTTTTGAACTATGGGTACTAGGTACCAGTTTCAATGGGCACACCATCACTCACTAGAATACAGCTGTATCTAGATGAAGAATCCCAAACAGGATAAAACGTTAGCTGTTGATTCCAGTGTAAGCCACTATTAACTAAGCAGTTACTTATGTCTGTTTTTGTTTCACTGTCTAGTTTGACTGTGTTGATAAATTTTGAAATAAAATCTCAAAGCTAGGGAATTTATAATTGTTTAGGGAATTGAGTGATTTTACATATTTGATGGAAAAATTCAACTCTGGAAAGAATTTAATTGACTTAAGGGGATCACAGATGAAGTGTGTGAATGCAACACCAGAAGAAACTAATTTGAATATCTGAGAAGAAATATACTACTTGTGTGTATGTGTGTGTGTATGTAGTACACCTAATCGATAATTGCTGAAATGACAAAATTTAGGTTAGGTAGGGTTTGCTGCAAACTGCCTTCGTCCATTTTGAATCAAGATACACACGATCGTGAGTTATTTTTGGTTTAGTAACCAAGTTTCAGATGTGATAGTTAGAGATAGGTATTATCAGTAAAATTAGAAATAGTAACTATACGCAGTACAATAGTTTTACACACAGTAAATGCAGTTCAATATGCTGATGTTTCGAGAACAATTTATTGCTTTTCATAATCACATTAAGGCATTCACATAATTTTCAAACTTCATTTATATCATTCCGACAACACAATAAGAACACGTAGTTTATCTGAAACGTGTGTAATGTATTTGCGTAACACATTTCGGACATTCTGATCACACACTCGCGTACTTGTCATACACAGTTTATATATACAAGGCAAGAATGCATGAATAATTACAATGCAGGTTATATTGTGTACGGGTCAAGGTCACAAATAATGGGTTGGGAGATGACGCAAAGGCGTGGGTTGGAAAGAAAAAACAAAGCAAAGAAAGGGTTGAAAATATTATGAAGTAAATTGGTCGTTGGTTCTAAATTGAATTAAAAAGGCAGGTTTAAAATAATAACAAATATTTCTTGGTCATATAAAACAGGTTTAAGTCTTTTCATGGCCAAGGCTTTGCGTCATATCCCTACCCATTATTTGTGACCTTGACCCGTACACCATATAACCTGTACTGTAATGGTTCATGCCTTCTTGCCTTCTATAAAACTGTGCATAACAGGTACATGTGTGATCAGAACGTCCGAAATGTGTTGCACCAATATGTCACTCGTTTCAGATAAACTATGTCTTCCTATTCTATCAGAATTCATTTAGGGAACTAAATGCTTTATTTCATTCCGTTATTTCTTATTCCTTGATTTTATGAGTAGTGATATCGCAAGTGCTACTGACGAGATTTATCAGTAGTACATGAAGACATGTCCACTGGCATAAAAGCATCAAATACCGGAGAGACAGATATGAAGTAAAAGAGAGAAAATGAACCAGTATTCTGTTGAGATATGGTAGACACGAAAAGAAGACAAAGAACCCCAGTGTGAACAGTAGAAGTAGCGAGCACATTACGGAATACCTGTGCAAATGACGATTTGCAGATAAGATGCACATAATTTCGCTATATGTGTAAATGAAATTGCAAATAAACATTCCAGTACGAAGTCTGTTGTCTTCTTGTGTTACAGTGATATTTTCTATATTTCAAGCATTAGAGTTGCACCATTCCTGTTGCACGTGTTAAGTGTTATTTCGATGAACAAAGATGCACCTATCAATCTCTCTCTACATCTACCTATATAACTTTTTATAAGTGTAGTTCTATCCCCCTCTATCATGCATTGCAATCGTTGAATTTTTCTCCAAAGCATTCATCTTCTTGAGGCCAATCATTCTACTCTCAGCTGTTTCATGTATTCTGATAGCTTGGCTGCCTCTGTCTACTGGTTTGACCTGAGTAGTTGACATCGCAGTCATTGCTAGGTATTTTGTAGATCAAATTATTTTTCCAGTTGGGTTAGTAGGGACCTTTGGCTTCAACAATTGGTCCGTTTGTAGGTTTGAATGCCACCTTAACTATCATACCTTTACTGCTGTTTTTATTAGGAATCCTACCTAGAATTTCGTATTTCCTTTCCTTATTTGATAAAACTGCAGATGTCATAGATTCCTTTTTATTTATATGTTATGGTTCGTAGTTTCACTACTACTTTTAATTTTATTGTTAGCTTCTCCAAACTTTCTAATGAATTTTTAGGGAACAGTTATTAGCACCAACTCCTCTTGTACGTTTCATTTCATTAATTAAATTTCCTGAGGTACTACTTAGAGTTTGCACTCTGTTTACCGAACACTTAACTAAACCTGTTTTTACAGATAGCAGATGAGATGACTTCAAGCCTAAATGTCCCAAGTCTTAATAATGTATATCTACTATCGAATCTACACTGAACATAAGTAGTCAGAATGATACAAGGTCAGTAACGGAGATATGAAAAATACTACTGTGTTGAGAGCTGGCTGTGAACAAGCCAAAAGTTGTAGACAGCAATTTACTTGAATGTTATGTCCCGAATCAAGGTCATAAGAAAAACAACCAACCAATTACGGCAGACCTAACGTGTGCAAATAGGATTCGCAGATACGTGGCTTAACTCTCTGAGAAACAGTCACTAGCAATGCAGAATAACATTCAGCAAGAAAACAGAAAGTCAGAAAACATTGCTTCTCCGCTGACAATCACGTACATAAAAATCTATGAATATCTGTTGATTTTCTCAATAAACGATCTGTTGTCTGGCCCTTGTCGTCTGTCGTTACACTATTACCCATAAAATCGAAAGATAAGAAATAACGGAAATAGATAAACAAAGTTTAGAGGTTATTTGAAGAATTAATGAATCTTATAAATAAATAAATCAACCTTACTCAACAGATGTACGACAACGGAACATGTCAAGTGATCCACAACGGAAAACTCAACGAGGCCGTTTGGAGTAAACACAGGAGTCAGACAAGGGTGCTTATTATCAACAATGATATTCCTAATTGTGGTGGACTGAATTATGCGTCAGACAGTGGGAAACGAGGAGACAGGGATATCCTGGACCAAAGTGAATAACCTAGAAGACCTGGATTTTGCGGATGATTTATGTTTGATGTCACACAAAATCGAAGACTTACAAGCGAAAACCGACCGACAAACTGGTCGAAGAGGCTGGCAGCAAAGAAAGGACTCCAGGTGAACATAGACAAGACGGAGGTCATGAAAATAACCAACCAACCAACCAACAACAACAGCAGCAGCAGCGTCAGCAACATCCAACGCCAATCACCATCAATGGGAGGGATTTGAAAGAGGTTACTTCATTCACTTCACTTATCTAGGGAGCATTGTCTCAACTACAGGAGGAATGGACGAGGATGTCAAATCGAGCGAGAATCGGGAAGGCGAGAAACACATTCATCAACCTGAAACCAATCTGGAAATCTTCCGCTGTCACTCAACTCAGCATCAACAACAAAATTCGGATTTTCAATACAAACGTCAAGTCAATTTTGCTTTACGGATCAGAAACTTGGTGGGTCACCAAGAATATTTCCAACAGCCTGTTGCAGACATTTATCAACAACTGTATTCGCTGGCTCTATACTGGCGATCAGATGGTCGGAAAGAATCACCAACAAGAAACTATGGGAACAAACAAAGCGAGAACCAATCTCTGAACAAATATGCAGGAGAAAGTGGAGATGGATTGGACACTCGTTGAGGAGGCCGTTGGGTGACATCGCGCGTCAGGCCCTCGAGTGGAACCCGAAAGGGAAGCGGTGAGTGGGACGTCCAAGTGGTGACATGGAGGAGATCGTGTGAGGAGGAGATGAAGCAGTGTGGATTAACATGGACGCATGTGAAAAGTACAGCAGAAGACAGAAGCCAGTGGAGAATCCCTATGTTCCACTAGGCACCCAAGGGTACAATAATAATAAAAAAATAATAATAATGAGGGTAGAAACTGAGATATACGAGAGTTTCTCAGCTTTTCAAGTGTTAGTTTGTAGGGATTTAATTTGTTAGTCAGTTAGATAATCCCTGAAAAACCAACTTTCTTATTTTAATATATCGGATGAAAGAATTTATCTTTTTAAGTCTTCATAAGTGTTAAGTTACAACGTCACCTGGAGGCTTTTATTTTCACTGATTGTCTAAGTGATGTCGATTCATGACGAGATATACACAAAAGTCATAAGAAGTATTTGCAGAATAAAATCTGTAAACATTAAAGAATAGACTGCATAGCCAAAACGCGTACACGCCCACACACACACACCCACACACAGCCCACATAAATACATTCATCAATGAATTATGTGTATATGCTCATAAAATATTGATAAATTAATCGGAATAAAACTATTGCCTCTCAGATCTTGTCTAATTCCGAAATAAAAAAGGATAGGCAACAAAGGGCTCTAACTAACCGAAAACCTATCTGCAAAACAAATATGTACAAGGCAATGGAAATGAATTGGACATACGTTGAGAAGAGCGTTAACTGATATCACACACACCAGACACGCATTCGATTGGCAAGTGAATGGGAAACGATGTGGTGGTCGTGGGTCCATAAGTGACTTACAGGAGATCTTGCGAGGAGGATACGAGAGACTGTGGGCAATTGTTGGGCCAGTTAATGAAGGCTGTAGATAACAGAGTGAAACAATGATGTTCTGCTGAAGCCTTATGTTCCAATCGGAACGTAAATGGATAATTATTATTATATTATCACTGTATCCTTTAATTCCTACAGGAACATAGGGCTTCAGCCGTGCGTCTCCATTGCGTTCTGTTCTCTGATAGAGTCTTCACCTGGCTCCATGTCTGCCCACACGTTTTCATCTCCTCTTCACATGACCTCCTCCAAGTCACCCTTGCACTGACGACCAACTCGCCGCTTCCCTTTCGGGTTCCACTAGAGCGATGGCTTGTCTAGTGATGTCACTTGATGGTTTTCTCAGAGTATGGCCAGCCAATCTACCTCCATTTCTTCCTGCATATTTACTGCACAATTGGTTCCTGGTTGGTTCGCTCATTGTCAGAGATCCCTGTTGCTGATGTTTTCTGGCTGGCCATCTGATCTTCAATGGTATTAAGCGAAGACAACTGTTAATGAAGGTCTGTAGTTTGTTTGAGATGCTCTTTATGACGCGCCAAGTCCCTAATCCGTATAAAAGCACTGACTTCACATTGGAGTTGAAAATCCGGATGTTATTTTTGATTCTGAGTGCTGTTCACCTCCACATAGACTTGAGAGTAGTGAAAGCTTGTCTTGCTTTTCCGATTCTTGCTTTGATATCCTCGTCAGTTCCGCCTGTAGTCGAAACGATGCTTACCAGGTAGGGTAGGTAAAAGAGGTTGTTTCTTTCAGGTTCCTCCCATTTATGCCGATTGTTGTCTGTTGTTGTTGCTGTTGGTGGTGTTGCACGGGAATCTTCATCACCTCTGTTTTCTCTATGTTCACCTGAAGTCCTATCTTCGCTGGATGCTTCTTCTGCCAACTTGTTGCTTTTCGCTTGCATATCTTCCATTTTGTGGGAAATCAGACATATATCATCGGCGAAGTCCAGATCCTCCAAGTATTTTGTGTGAGTCCATTTTATGCCTTTTTCCTCATTGCCCGGCTTGTTGTTTGTCGCATTATCCAGTCTACTGCAATCAGGAAAATCACTGGCGATAGTAGGCAGCCAGCTTGTCTTACTCCTGTCCTCACTTCAACTAGCAAATCTATTTCACTAATTAATATACAGCTAACCTTTTTTAACTAGGAAGTCAGTCGTTGAAACAATTCATCATTTCAATTTAGATTCATTAAAATGGAATAAACCAAACTACATCTGTTGATACGATATCCGGAAATGGATTATTAACTAATTGCTGCATAAAATATAAATGAATGGTAGTAAGATGATGATAATAATAATAGTAATAATAATGTTTTGCATTGGTTTATTATACTTAACTGTACTAGAAAATATCACAAATGTATATTTATCATCATTACCATCGTATTTGTTGTTGTTTTTGTTATTGCCATTGTCATGGTGACATCAAGATAAATACTCTTTTCAACTTGCTACTATTCTCTATGCTAACCGTTAACTTGATCTTTTTTTTGTCCTAGTAAAAAGTGTAATGATCTAAAATTTTGCCCTACAGATTGTTGTAGAACTTGTACAATGTTGCCTACTCTAGTAAATAGCATATTTAGAAGACAAAAACGAGTGAGAAAATAGAATATTTTTTGCGATAACTTCCAAATTTGGCTTTCCAGTTATGTACATACACATAATATTTACGGAGTAATCGATATTGATGACATTTGATGTTTTCTAAATAGCATCATGAAGTTGTTGAGATTGATAGAATCACATTTCAAAAGCAATGTATGAATAATCCACAACGGGAAACTTACGGATTCCTTCGAAGTGAGAACAGGAGTAAGACAAGCTAGCTGCCTACTATCGCCAATGATTTTCCTGATTGCAGTAGACTGGATAATGCAACAAACAGCGGGCCGGGCAATGAGGAAACAGGCATAAAATGGACTCACACAAAAACTTTGAGGATCTGGACTTCGCCGATGATATATGTCTGATCTCCCACAAACTGAGAGATATGCAAGCGAAAAGCAACAAGTTGGCAGAAGAAGCATCCAGCGAAGATAGGACTTCAGGTGAACACAGAGAAAACAGAGGTGATGAAGATCCCTTAGCAACACTACCAACAGCAACAACAACAACAGACAACAAAGCAAGAATTGGAAAAGCAAGACAAGCTATCACCACTCTCAAGTCTGTGTGGAGGTCAACAGCACTCAGCAACAAAAATAAGATCCGGATCTTCAACTCCAATGTGAGGTCAATGCTACTCATTAGACGGATCAGAGACTTGGCCAGCGCATCATAAAGACCATCTCAAACAAACTACAGACCTCCATCAACAGCTGTCTTCGCCCAATACTCAAGATCAGATGGCCGACCAGGAGAGATCAGCAAAAGGGATCTCTGGCAATGAGCGAACCAACCCTGCAGGAACCAACTGTGAAGCAAATATGCAGGAAGAAATGGAGATGGATTGGCTGGCCATACTCTGAGAAAACAAAGCATCAAGTGACATCACTAGACAAGCCATTGCTCGAGTGGAACCCGAAAGGGAAGCGGCGAGTTGGTTGTCAGTGCAAGGGTGACTTGGAGGAGGTCATGTGAAGAGGAGATGAAAACGTGTGGGCAGACTTGGAGCCAGATGAAGACTCTATCAGAGAACCGAACGCAATGGAGACGCACGGCTGAAGCCCTATGTTCCTGTAGGAATTAAAGGAAACAATAATAATACTAATGTATGAATAATAATACGCGTAAACATTTAACACTAAATTGAATACCTGGCAAAATTAAGGAAAAATTTAATGCTCTATTGACTTTCTTAATGGAGAACTCAAGAATATTAGAAAATTATTGAGTGAAAAGTTTATCGATAGTTTCTCGAATTTAACTAACACCAAAGTAAGCTAGGATGTCAGCAGCAGCTCCGAAGAAGCTCTCGTTAGTAAAACTGCAGCTCCTTAAGAATGACATCAGTGAAATAATGAGAAAAGGTTTTGAAGAATACAGTAAAACGAGTATTTGGTGCAAGGAACTAAGGTAAAACTGCCTAATCACCCTCTTCTCTGTGTGTATCTGTCAATCTGACTACTTCTGTTAAGCCAGTTTTACATTAGGCATACAATTAAGCATGTTTATAATTGGATTTCTGAACATTGTCTTATGTAGTTAACCGAGGGACAGACAATGTCTATTCATAGCTCATTTTACATATAGATACTGAACACTAAGTCGATGTTAACAAGGCATTTAAAGTTATCTACTATATTCTGACCAATAGTAATTGTGCCATATAATTCGGTCTTCTACATGTAGCTGAAGCCGTTGGAATTCACCTTAAGAAGCCTAATTTATACGTCCAGACGCTTTCCTCAGCATTATTTTTAAAATCTAAAAATTCAATTTTCACTCTAAGCCTTTTCCAAGTGGTCATTGTTTTAACTATCATTAACTGTCGCATACCTCTTCTAAGTTTTATGTGATATTCAGTTTAGCATTAAATTTTTATGCTTATTATCGGTTACACATTCTTTCGAACTGTAATTGTATTGGTCTTAACAACTCAATTGCAATTACTCTCTTAATGTTATGTGTCTATAACTGTAGAGTTAGATAAGGAAGATATCTAGAGGAATATCCTTTGCCCAATCTTCTTTTTTTGTCTTTCAAATGTCAGGTAATTTTAACGCTATAGAGATGTAATATTTTGATTGGACTAGTGTGATGTGTCTAGTCCTTTGATTGGTGCAAACTGAATTCTCTCAGTCAGGTTTTCAATTTGGCCAACATTCTAAGTGGCTCGTCATCATGGTGCACTATGAATTGATGATATTAGATGGTTAGAGACAATCGACAGGAAGCCTTGGACCCAGGTTTCGTGCTATTTGGCGCTCACTAGTCAACAAGGCGTATCTGCAACCTTGGTGGAACTCAAGTCACCCAGGGGGTGCTGCAGTCAGAGACGTTACCACTGGGCTATTTGAGCTCAGTGTAGAGCTGTGTAGGTCACTTTGATTGGACACCAGTTAGTAACTAGTGTAGTGTATCTAGTCCTTTGTTTCGTGCAAGCCGAATTCTACCACTGATTAGCTTCTTCACGGTTGTAAATACGCCTTGCTGATGGACTAGTGAATGCCAACTAGTACGAAACCTGGGTCGAAGGCTTCCTGAAGATTGCTTCCAACCATTTAATTTCCTCAAATAGATGTAATGTTTATTCAGCATGATTATTGAATGAGTGACTAACAGAGGGATTGTAAACTACTGAATGGTTTGAGATTTGTTAATGTTTTCCCAATTTTTTATTGTGACAGTTGACTGAAATTACTGATTCCCTAGCAAGCTTTTAAAATCGGCCAATAAATTGTTAATTGTATAATATACAGCAATAAATTCACTTTGGAAGCTAAACAGTCGTATTTTGATAAGAACCTACTGAGACTGACAACATATTCTTTAGAATTTCATTTACAGTTTGGAATTAGGAGAATGAGATATTCCATTTAGGCATTTCATTAGTAGTGTCAGTATTTTGATTGTTAATTTAACTGTGTTACTGCGTTTCAAACAATTGCTTATTCACTTGACAAAAGTAGACTAAAATGATTGCACATCCGGGTGATCACTACTCAAAAGCTCCCACTGAACCGGTATGCAAACAGAGAACAACTATTCATCTATACATATATTATGAATATCAGCGTAGCTTTCTTCCCGATCACACATTAGTTAGATAAGCACTGGACCAAATTGCAACTCTACGCATTATCATCGAACAAAGCATGGAATGACAATCAAACCTCTACCTCAACTTCCTTCATAGACTTTGAGAAGGCCTTCGACAGCGTTGACCGCGAAGTAATTTGGAAACTACTAGAGTACTATGGTGTACCCCAAATATTCATCAACCTTATTCAACAGCTGTACGACAACGGCACATGTCAAGTGATTTACAACGGAAAACTCAGCGAGGCGTTTGGAGTAAACACAGGAGTCAGACAAGGGTGCTTATTATCACCAATGATATTCCTAATTGTGGTGGACTGGATTATGCGTCAAACAGTGGGAAACGAGAATACAGAGATATCCTGGATCGACGTGAAGAACCTAGAAGACCTAGATTTCGCGCGTGGAGGATTTATGTTTGATGTCACACAAAATCGAAGACTTATAAGCGAAAACCGACAAACTGGTCGAAGAGGCTGGCAGCAAAGACAGGACTCCAGGTGAACATAGACAAGACGGAGGTTATGAAAATAACCAACCAACAACCACAACAACAACAGCAGCAGCAACATCCAGTGCCAATCACCATCAACGGGAGGGATTTGAAAGAAGTTACTTCACTCACTTCTCTAGGGAGCAGTGTCTCAACTACAGGAGGAACGGACGAATATGTCAAATTGAGCGAGAATCGGGAAGGCGAGAAACACATTCATCAACCTGAAACCAATCTGGAAATCTTCGTCACTCAGCCTGCATCAACAACAAAATTCGGATTTTCAATACAAACGTCAATTCAGTCAGTTCTTCTATACGGATCAGAAACTTGGCCAGTGTGTCACAAAGAATATTTCCAACAGCCTGTTGCAGACATTTATCAACAACTGTCTTCGCTCTCTACTGAAGATCAGATGGCCGGAAAGAATCATCAACAAGAAACTATGGGAAAAAACAAAACAAGAACCAATCGCTCAACAAATATGCAGGAGAAAGTGGAGATGGATTGGACACTCGTTGAGGAGGCCGCTGGGTGACATCTCACGTCAGGCCAACGCTCGAGTGGAACCCGAGAGGAAGGCGGCGAGTGGGACGTCGAAGGGTGACATGGAGGAGATCGTGTGAAGAGGAGTTGAAACAGCATGGACTAACATGGATGCAAGTGAAAAGTACAGCAGAAGACAGAAGCAAGTGGAGACGTGTCGTTGAATACCTATGTTCCACTAGGAACCCAAGGGAACAATAATAATAATAATAACATAAACAAAAGTATAACCTAAACATTTGTACTATAAAGTACCATCCAATTTTTTAAACATTCTTAAGGGATTGACGTCCCAGCAAAGCAGCAAAATCAGATGATTTATCTAGTAATTATAAACCATTATTGATTCCAAGGCCCCATAAAGCCTCATCCAATGACAGAGAAAGTAGTAGAAGTAAGATAAGTCGGTAAATAGTGAAAGGCACTGTCATGATCATATTCAAATGACTGATAATGTGTAATCGCTTCCTTTCTTCATTATTAACTGATTATTTATGCATTTATTGTTTAATACTAACTAGACAATATTAATATTACTCTCGAAGTTATTCAAACTCTTAGCTGAAAAACTGTTTGTGTCTGTACATTTCTACCGTTACATTAAGTATTTCTTTCAAACACTTAGAAAATAACTTCAGCTGTCTACATCACTAGTGGCAACTATCAAGGGGATATTCATCTGAGGGTGGGGGGAGAACACTCACATCATAGAATGAAGTTAGTTGTTTGCAAGATGTACATTTCCGTATAAAGTTTTACCATTTAAAAGACCACCATAAACGATTTGCTTAACCCATTAAATAGTAATAAGGAAAATATATTGCGCTACACATATTACTGTTTACTTTGCATTGCTGGGAACTACTAATATCAGCTAGCAATGCTCATCAGTCTGATCGAGGCGATATAGACACCATTAAGTGTTGAACTTTCCTTTTTCTACCTTAGAATAACTTTTAGTGTCAGGTAAACTGCGTGTTAGGATTTTAGAGGCAGATCGTGGTGACATTTCAATGAGAAATATTCAGCTAATTGTATTATTCTATGTATTGCTGGTTCATTCAAGTAGACAGTCAGAGTTTCAGTGATGTAGAGTGACTCAGCTCTCGACTCTAAGTTGATTCAAGCACAGCTTTGAAGAGCCGCGTTCTCAAAGTTCAGAAAACCTTAATCTGTCTGATAAATGCTGTTGATTGGTATAAGCGTCTTTTAACCACTTATAACAGTCAAAAATATGCATCCTACCACATAACAGCTGAACCTGGAATGATATAAAATCTATAAGCTTTATCAGTATTGAACACGTACCACTGACAATTGAATAAAAAGGTGTTGTATGTCAGCAAATGCTGAGATACTGTTAATTCGTATTAAAAATAACTTTAACACATGAAATATTCATGTGTCGCTAATTTTCACACTAGTTTTAGCCTTCATAAGCGTTATTTGTCATTTCAGTTTGATATGAAGGGAAATAATCAATTTAAGCCTGAGAATAAATCACACAGTGTTGTTATGCAGTAATATGAACTGATGCGACCACGTTTCGAGCACAAACTATTGACACTCATAATCATATCAAATCACTCACACAACGTTTTACTTCATTTATATACATGAGTGAAATTGATGATTAGAAATAAGATGTTTTTATAATCAAAATAAGTAACTTGTTGACTATAAAACATTTTATTTCCCATCTAATTGTACTTGATTGATAACACAAATATTATTTCTGAATGTAAATGATCTTATATTGATTTTATTCAAATGCCCAATCATCAGTTAATATAACTGTACAACACTGTGTGATTTATCAAAATAAAATCTTATCCATTATGGAGTTATACTCTACCACAGTGCCCAAGTTTTATACTCAAAATAAATCCTAAAAATCAAATAATGCTGCCAGAGATGTTGTTTTGATCTTGTTGATTACCCATCATCAGAGCTAATTCGAACCACTGAAGACAGTAAATTCAAATTATGACTTACCTTTGTAGTACAGGATGATGGTAATTCACCTCTCCTGGAAGAAGTCACAAATACACATAGAAAGGTGCCTTTTTAGGCTACTATCCTGGAGATAAATTTCACGAATGGGAATGCGATAACATACACATACTGTACATTCATTAAGTGAAACACATTACTGGACAGAAGCTAATTGCTGAAACTGATTTAAAGGGTGTCAATCTACTATACAATATTTTGGTACAAATGTCTTCTCTGAGCTGGATATTTTAGCTGAGAAGCTTTCATTGTCTTACTAGATAACATCTCCTCCACAGCATACTTCATTTTGAATTGCACCTTTGGAATACTCCACGAGTTTGTAATCCATCTCTCCTGGTAACCTTGGATTTGAGGATTAGTAGTTGTTTATGTATATTTTCTCACCCTCTAGTCCACTTGTATTGGTACTGATTGTTTTGTTGACCTGAGTGTTGATCTTTTGTTTATTTGACTTCCATTTAATTGATGAGTGTAAATCTTATCTTTGTCATTGCGTCTGTTGACTGCAGATGCTCCTGAATACCAGCCTTCTAGAGACTAGCTGGTATTTTTGGTGTTTCCCTTGTCTAAGATTTACAGATTTTCCCTGTTGAATTGGTCTTCGCTGTTCGTTGTCTGCATCCACTGATATGAAAAAATGGATATTGTGTCTTTTGAAAACCGGTTTATGATCACGGATGCGAAGATGAAGACGACGTCCACTTTGACACATGCAACGCTTTTCACAGTAGTTGCAACAACTTATATTTTAGGTTTTGTTTTAGTTTTGTCTTGCCTTGTTGTCGTGCCTTTTGGTTGAAATACTGCCTACTGAAATGATTTTGTTATTTTATTTGGGTGACATCGATTCCAAAAAGCGTTTAAATTTCAAATTAGTTCTTCATATATAATATAAGAAAATTTTCTTTGCATACAATTTGAGTCGGTTGGATTGGCTGGGTTAAGTAAATACCTTTTGATGAAGTTTCTTGGATATCCATTTTTCTGCGAGACAGTCATGAAGTATTCTTTTTCTGTTCTCCTCAAAGTAGGAGTGGTGCAATTTGTCCTGGCTCTTTTGAATTAATATTTGTGAAAAAAAATAAAAGACATATTCAGCGAAGAAAATTTTCTTTATCGACGAAATCGTCTTCAGAGGCTGTACAATCGTATTTATACTTACAAAAATATATAGTGGTCTATTATTGAGTAATAGGGGGTGACATAATTGATATAATTACTCAGAAGTGGCTTTAGAAGTGAAAATTAAAAGTTATAAATTACGTGGTACTCAACGGCACAAAGATAGAAATTTGATAAGGTTAAAATTGCTATTGAGTGAGAATAAAGGTATTTGAGTGTCAATTTAACAAGTGTGAAGAGGGTGTGAAAATATACAAAAGAAGCATATGAGAGTGATATTAGTGAATTAATTATTAAAGCAAAAGCTAACTAAAATTGAAATTAGAATGAAAAGAAAAAATCAAAATATATTTTATTTACAAGGAACGATTAGTGAAGAGGTTAAGACCAAGGTAGAATAAGAGACTGGACAAACTTTTTTCTGCATACAGAGTTCAGGGTTGTATTGATGAATTGCCAGAGCCTCCGCCATACACAAAAGCCGAAACCTGACGCCCTTGGTACAATTTGGCTTCACTTTGTAGATGATCTTGAAAGACGATTCTGGTGGAGCTACATGGCCTGAGTTCACCAAATGCTCGAGAATTGAGCTAGTAATTGTCTTACACTGTCCCTTTGCTAACCATGCGGGATAATGTTCAGAGATGCGTTTGGAAAGCGTGCGCTTTGTGCGGCCCATATAACTAGCTCCACAAGAGCAAGTGAATTTATAGACACACATTGAGGTGGCCCAAAGCGGCAGTTTATCCTTCGCACATCCGTCGATCATTTGTTGGCTGTAGAAACTGATATGTAGCTCAGCCATGAAGAAGGCTTTCCTCAGTGATCTGCATAAGCGATTCATCAGGATTTCAGCTGCGGTATCACCTTTGAATTCAACACTCTTAAACAGCAGTTTCTTCGGAACCGTCTTTATTCTTTCAGGTTTTTCCCTTGGCTTCATGTTTCTCTCGATAAATCTTGGAGGATATCCATTCTCTATGAGGACTTGTCTGAGCCGCTCCAGTTCCCCAACGATTGTATCGCTTGAACATATCCTCCTTATTCTTGAGGATAAGGAATGGATCAGATTTCTCTTTCTTCTCAAAGGGTCCCAGCTGTGGAAATTTGTGTACTGACCATTCCATGTTGGTTTCCTGTAGATCGATCTTTGAAGAAAACCCCTCAGATCTCCTCTTTAGAAGAACATCCAAAAAATGGAATTCCGAGTTAATCTCTGATTCCTACGTGAACTTGATGACATGATGGCAGCTGTTGAACTCTTTAGTCATCATTCCGATGTCGGTATTGTCGTCACATATGATGAAAGTATAATCCATGTATCTTTGGTACAGATGGAAACTGTCGATAGTAGGCCGTAAAATATTATTCTCCAAACTAGCCAAGAAGCTGTCTGCAAGTAAAGGACCTCATTGCCACTCCATCTCTTTGTCTATAAATCGTGTTGTTGCACTTGAACTGGACATTTAGAGTGCACCTCAATAGTAGTTCCTTTAAGTTCCTTTAATATTTGTATGCAACTCTTTTTTGTGTGCTGTTGGGTTATTGATGCTGCAATTAAGTATCTGAGGTGTATGAGTTGATTTTCTGCCTGCTTGAGTTTCTAATTTTCCTGCAGATTTTCGCTTGACAGAGACTTCTAAAATGCAACATACTTACTGGACTCAACAACATGAGAAAAACGAATCGAATTCCACTTGCTCATCGACTCCCAGCATCTAACAGTCATAAAAAATGAAAGTGAATGTTCACAGTAGACATAAAAAATGGATACTGGCTAACCGTTTCGTTCTAGTTTGTAACTCTTCAAAAATACGCACCCATAACCCTACCGAAGATCAAACATGGGATCTTCAGGTTATGAGGCGAGCCCGTTGACCACTCAGCCACTAGAAGTGAATTCAGATGCTCATCTACTCTGACTTCTACATATCCACGATACACAGTGCCACCTTAAACCAGTGTCATCCACAAGTATTTGTCCTAACATCAGACATAGTAAGCCTCACTTGAAGATCCAAGGTTTGGTCTCTGGCGGTAAATTTATGACTGTGAACTGTTGAATTGTCCCAATCTAGGA
This sequence comes from Trichobilharzia szidati, assembly GCA_944472155.2. NCBI lineage: Eukaryota > Metazoa > Platyhelminthes > Trematoda > Strigeidida > Schistosomatidae > Trichobilharzia > Trichobilharzia szidati. The sequence goes on along the minus strand of OX235271.1, from coordinate 52,710,959 downwards.
GGAAACAACCAGCTATCTAGTAAATTCTTGTTTTCATTACTTCTCTAGCCAATCTCAATCCGTAATCTGCGTTGCGACTAATCAAATCCTTGTGAACCAATGCTTGAAAAGCACTTTAGCTTTTGTTTTCTGTAGTTTTATAGTGACTCTTCAAAGCCTCCGTCAGCAGACTTCATGATATCATTACCTACTTCTGTCACGATAGAAAACAAGAAACTTGGTAACGGAATGTTAATTTGGGATTTAGTATCTCTATATCTATAGCGAAATTATGTACATCTTATCTGCAAATCGTCCTTTACCCAAATCTTCCGTGTTGTGTTTGCTACTTCTATCCTTCAAACTGGGTTTCTTTGTTTTCTCTTCCTGTCTGTCATGATGTTTCACAACAATATTGGTTTATTTCCTCTCTCCGCTATTTGATATTTTTATGCTGATGAACATCTCTTTATATATACTACTGATAAATCTTGTCAGTAAGTAGCACACGCCACACACTCTGCTGATCTTAAATAATCCAGGCTAAAAGAACTCTATTCGTTGAATAAACTGCAGGCATTTCATGTTGCTCTTAGAATCTTCTTTGCATTAAACAAAAAGGGAAGATATAATAATTAGACTTGACATCGCAATAACACCATGAATCGAATATTATGAAGAAAAACTATGATAAAAATTAATTCATAAACTACTTGTAAGTAGACAGATATTGAACAAAAAACAGCATTTGTGTGTTAGCATACTTTACGCTTTTGATATAATCATGAATATTCTTGAATACTTTATTTATTTTTCTTTCTACTTCCGATTAACTAGTTAGTGTAACGCTTTTTCACTCACTCACTCACTCACTCACTCACTCACTCACTCACTCACTCACTCACTCACTCACCCACTCACTCACTCACACACTCACACACTCACTCACTCACTCACTCGCTCACTCACTCACTCACTCACTAACTCATCTTTCCGTTCATTCATTTTTTAATTCATTCATGGATTCATCGTCTTCTCACTTTGTTTTATGCAGACTAATTTCCATATTCTTTCATTTTTGTTTAAAAAAAAAATTAAAAATAGGTGACAGTAGATGAAACGAATTCAGTCAACGAGAAAGAAATTGATTTTATCATTCTTTCCATTTCTTACATAACTAACTGATTAACTGATTATAATGTATAATTTGAAGTGACTGTATAACAACTTGATTGATTATTCAACCCATAGACATTAACAGCAATGAATAAATACGTAAATTTTAAAAATCCCCCATTAAATCATATGAAAAAGAGAAGACGTTCAGCGAAGAGATTCTTTTCGGCGAATTCATTCGCATAGCTGTACAATCGCATTTATATATAATTATTTTCGTGTGTGTGTGAGTGTGTGTACATGAGGTTTGTCAAGTTTAGATAATTGATCGGGTAATACAAGAATGATCTAATATAGCAACAAAGTTAATCAGACAGCAACTAAAGTAAGATTGAGCAAATAAGTTGGATGACATAACATAATTGACTAGAAATTGAGCGTTGTTCAAGTCAGTAACAGTGATAGTGAGGTGCAGAAATTAAATCGGGTGGGGGTAAAGAACAAGAAAGTTGAAAATGTAAAATGTTACAATTGAGAAGACAAAATAATATTAATAAAGAGACAGAAATAAGGTTAGGTAGAATTTACTTGTCGCCTAATAAGATAGATTACGTCCATTGCAAGTGTAGTGATTGAACGAACTTCTTCTGTATACAGAGTTCAGGACTTAGCAAGTGAATTGCCATTGCTTCTGCAGTTTGAAGAAGTTTGATTCGTACACCTTTAGGAAGACTACTTCTTACTCTGTAGACGACTTTGAAGTTTGTTTGCGGTGGAGCTTGGTGTCTGGATTCTATCAGATGTTCTTTTTTTGTCTCTTTATTAGTATTATTTTGTCTTCTCAATTGTAATATTTTACATTTTCAACTTTCTTGTTCTCTACCCCCACCCGATTTAATTTCTACACCTCACTACCACTATTACTGACTTGAACAACGCTCAATTTCTAGTCAATTATGTTATGTCATCCAACTTATTTGCTCAATTTCACTTCTACTTAGTCTCCACCTGTAATTACCTCTGTTGCTACCCTGATCTAAGTTGAAACATATTAGTCAATTATATTACGTATTCTAGCTTACTAACTCAATCTTACTTTAGTTGCTGTCTGATTAACTTTGTTGCTATATTAGATCATTCTTGTATTACCCGATCAATTATCTAAACTTGACAAACCTCATGTACACACACTCACACACACACAAATAATTATGTATAAATGCGATTGTACAGCTATGCGAATGAATTACCCGAAAAGAATCTTATCGCTGAACGTCTTCTCTTAATACGTAAATTGTATTATTTCAGTATACTTTAGTAAAATATTACTTATGCATACATTTCCTATTAACAGATCAAATCTTAAATGATCGGCGAAAATGATAAGTCACTAATTACATTTGAAACAAGAGCAGATATTGATCGAATGTTCAACTGTAATGACAATAAAGTATATAGTGGAAACCACGAATAATTATTATTATTACGTATTTTATGAATTAATATTATTATTGTTTCCTTTAATTCCTAGAGGAACATAGGGCTTCAGCTGTGCGTCTCCATTGAGTTCGGTTCTCTGCTAGAGTCTTCACCTCGCTCCAAGTATGCCCACACGTTTTCATCTCCTCTTCACATGACCTCCTCCAAGTCACCCTTGCACTGACGACCAACTCGCCACTTCCCTTTAGGGTTCCACTCGAGCAATGGCTTGTCTAGTGATGTCACTTGATGGATTGTTTCTTCAGAGTATGACCAGCCAATCCAACTCCATTTCTTCTTGCGTATTTCTTGCACAATCGGTTCCTGGTTGGTTCGCTCATTGCCAGAGATCCCTGTTGCTGATCTTTTCTGGCCATCTGATCTTGAGTGTTGAGCGAAGACAACTGTTGATGAAAGTCTGTAGTTTGTTTGAAGTACCCTTCATGACGCGCTATGTCTCTGATCCGTATGATAGCACTGACTTCACATTGGAGTTGGAAATCTGGATCTTATTTTTGATGCTGAGTGTTGTTGACCTCCACACAGACTTCAGAGTAGTGAAAGCCTGTCTTGCTTTTCCGATTCTCGCTTTGATATCCTCGTCAGTTCCGTCCGCCTGTAGTTGAAACGATGCTTACCAGGTCGGTTGGTGAAAGAGGTTGTTTCTTTCAGGTTCCTTCCATTTATGCTGATCGTTGTCTGTTGTCATTGTTCTTGTCCAGGAATCTTCATCACCTCTGCTTTCTCTATGTTCACCTGAACTCCATTCTATCTTTGATGCTTCTTCTGCCAACTTGTTGCCTTTCGCTTGCATATCTTCCAGTTTGTGGGAAATCAGACATATATCACCGGCGAAGTCCAGATCCTCCAAGTTTTTTGCGTGAGTCCATTTTGTGCCTGTTTCCTCATTGCCCGCTGTTTATCGCATTATCCAGTCTACTGCAATCAGGAAAATCATTGGTGATAGTAGGCAGACAGCTTCTCTTACTCCTGTCCTCACTTCAAAGGGTTCCGTAAGTTTCCCATTGTGGATTACTTGGCATGCAGCATTGTCGTATAGCTGTTGGATGAGATGTATTATTGTCGGTGGCACCCCGTAGTAGCGAAGTAGTTGCCAAATCACCTCTCGATCGACGCTGTCAAAGGCCTTTTCAAAGTCGATGAAGTTGAGATAGAGAGGTGACTGCCACTCCAAGCTTTGTTCAATGATGATCCGTAATGTGGCGATCTGATCAATGCATAACTTGTTTCTCCTGAATCCAGCCTGTTCCGGTCGAAGTTTTTCATCCAGGTTGGCATGTTTGATTCTCTCCAGGATGATGCGGCTTAGTATTTTGCTTGGGATGGACAGGAGCATAATTCCGCGCCAGTTCTTGCATTGACTTAAGTCTCTTTTCTTTGGTAGTTTGAATAAGTATCCTTTCTTCCGATCCTCGGGTACTTTGCCTTCTTTCCACACCTTCTCCAGTAGTGGCGTCATCAAGTCCGCTGTTGTCTCTGGGTCCGTTTTCAATGCTTCTGCTGGGATTCCATCTGGTCCTGGTCTCCGTTGTTGGTATTGCTGGGCCCGTTGTCGGTGGTGGTCGATTTAAGAGTCTTTTGAAGTGTTCAGCCCAGTGTTTCCTTTGCTCCACTTCTTTTGTGAGTGACTTCCCACTGTCATCCTTCACCGGCTTGATTTGTGTCAAACGTTTGCCCGATTGGTACCTAGTTTTTTGGTAGTGTGTTGCGAGGTCTCCATTGCCTGCAGCTTCTTCTGCTTCACTTGCCATGGCTTCATAATACTTTCTTTTGTCTTCTCTGGCACTTTTCTTTACTCTTTTGTTCAGTGTCTTGTAGTTTGCATTCAAATCCTGTTTTTGTTGCTCGTCGGTGCATTGGAGAAACTTTTGTTTCACCATCCTTCTGTTTTATGAATACACAAACTGTAATGTTTGGTAATAATAATCTTTGAAACTTTGATGGAAACTGCAAATTGATAACGCCATTGTAATGGTGAAATTGATGGGTAAAATGTTCAATGGCCTAATGTTATGTATATCGGATAGTGAAGATATTTATTCAGTTGGAAGATGCCAGATTTTGATGCGACATCATGAAGGCATGTTGATGAGAAAAAAGTCTATTTTAAAATTAACTGAATGCTCACGAATTCAAAAACTTCATGATAATGCACTGTTCAACAGTGACTAGCTTTGAAAGGAATTTGTCTAATTATTATTGATAAACTAGCAACCAGTGGCATTCACCAAGTTGAATAATGAGGAAGTTTAAATTGAAGGTAGCCAACAGCAACAACAACAGACAACAATTAGCAGTATTGGAAAGAACCTGAAAGAAACAACCTCCTTCACCACCTACCTGGGAAGCATCGTTTCAACTACAGGCGGAAGTGACGAAAATATCAAAGCAGCGAGGATCATAGGGAAAGCAAGGCAAGCTTTCATTACTTTCAAGTCTCTGTGGAGATCAGCAGCAATCAACAAGAAAAATAAGATTCGGATTTTCGACTCCATTGTGAAGTCAGTGCTACCATACGGATCACAGATTTGCACTGCGCGTCATAAACAGCATCTCAAACAAACTACAGACCTTCATCAACAGTTGTCTTCGCTCAATACCACTCAAGATCAGATGGCCGGTCAGAAAAGATTAGCAACAGGGATCTCTGGCAATGAGCGAACCAACCAGGAACCGATTGTGCAACAAATAGTCAGGAAGAAATGGAGGTGGATTGGCGATACTTCGACAAAAGTATCAAGCGGCATCACACGACAGGCCTTCGCTCGAGTGGAACTCGAGTGGGAAGCGATGATTTGGTCATGAGTGCGACGGTGACATGGGGGAGGTCATGTGAAGAGGAGATGAAAGCATGTGGGCAGACGTGGAGCCAGATGAAAATGTCGACGGAGAACCGAAGGCAATAGAGACGTGAGGCTGAAACCCTATATTCCTCTAGAAATTAAGGGAAACAATAATAATTATTATTATATCGAAGGAGATGACATTTGAAACGCTTTTTAATAAATCCTTAACAGTGTAATGTTGAAAATAAATGTGGTAATTTTTTAACACTCTAATGAAATGTACATTACTCGAGTGTTGTCCATAATATGCACCGAGAACCTCACTAGGGTGTGGATACAGGACGTTCAGATTATAAGAAGATTACATTGCCATTGAACCATTGAGATAGAATCCAATGATTCACCAAAATTCACATTCAAATCAACGTAAATCCAAAATCTAAATGAAATAACCTGTCTCATTTAGTGGTCATAATGTTCACCAGTATTTGAACTAGCAGTATTCATAATTGAAAACTAAATATTTGAAAATGTGTTAGCCTAAAGTTTGTTCTTTTCTGCTTAACTCTTCAAATGACCGCTCTCGCGGATTTTAGATGTTTCTGCCATAATCCTTACATGGACCACTTAATGATTTCATGTGTGAAAACCAGCTGATGATTTCAGAATGTTAGTTTCATATAACATTCAAGCTTCATCTATCTCTTTGCATACTCATTTTCAACAATAGTCTATGAAAGATTCATGGAAAGCATCTACAGTACAGTATTTCTTATTAGGACTTTGAAGTTCTCTTCTCAAAAGAATTATTTCAAGTGTCATATCCTTGAATTTCAACTTCCTAACATTCAATGTAGTGAATGCTCCTGGTTGTTATTTTGCTCAGTTACACTTCGGTAGATTCCTCTTAAAAGCTAACACTCACTGGATAGTGGACAGTATTCACAGGTTGGATTTGTAAGCGTTAAACTGATTTTGCATATCGAGCAACAAATATGCACGAGGAAATATAGTTTGACTGGAAATACTCCAAGGAAACTGTTGAGTGACATCACACGCCAGGTAAGCCATCGAGTTGAACTCGTATTGAAAACTACAAGTCAGGTGTGAGTCCCAACGGTGACATGGTGAAGATCATGTACGAAGGAAAATCAAAGCTTATGGGAAATCATGGAGCCAGTTGAAAAAACTGAAATAATAAACCAATGGAATGGCGATGTGCTGGCTGAGTCCTGCGTTTCAGTGAGAACCCAGGGAAATGATAATAATAATAATATAGTAGTTTCTGCAAACAGATTCTAAGTTTGCTATATCCCATCAAATCTACTGTCTCATAACAGTTTAACTAAATTAAAACCTCTTGAACATCAGATTTCTATATAAATAATTGGAAAGCCCCTCCTACTATGAACTCCACCAATAAAGTGATTTTATTTACATGCACTTATTTTACTGTAGTCTTTTTATGTTATTATTTACTTCATTTAAAACAAAAACAATGAATAGTTACGCCCTAACCAAATACTAAAATAGACGTTCAAGGTTAAATTGTTTCAATTATAACTTGTTCAAAGTTCAATGCACATTTTAATCACCATTAGAAATCATTTGACTGATTAAAACAAAAATTAATAATTTCATTAGAGTGGAAAGTGTATTTTGGTGTATTTATCCCAAGTTTGCATTATTTCTCCATCCACTAATAGAATAAATTAATTTTAAATTTGGTTCAGATTTTTGTTTTAACTACTTCTTGTGAAAAAAGAAAAACACCATTTTAGTATCAATTATAAATGGCTTGCAGTAAATTTCATGATGCATCCAAGTTCTTCCATATCTGAAATTCGTCACATGAATTTAATAATCCACGGATAATCCCTATCCAGATATTGGTGAAAATAGAACACTTAGTTCAACGAAGACGCTGTTTTCAGTAATTGATTCCAACCACCTAATACCGATTGCTCAACAAATATGTAGGAGAAAATGGAGATGGATCGGGCATACATTGAAGAAACCGTTGAATGACATCGCGCTCAATCCATGCTATAGCTGGAGTGGGATCCGCACGGGAAGTGACGAGTGGGTCGTCAGTGGGAGTGTGAAATGGAGAAGATCATGTGAGGAAGATATCAGGGAGTTTGGTCAATCGTGGACCCAGCTGAAGAGGACGTCACAAGACACGGCAAAGTGGAGATGTGTTTTTGAAAACTCTCCAAGTTCCTTTCGGAACCCAAGGGAACAATAATAAATAATAAATTTAATTTCAACAATTCGAAGTGCACCATGATGGTGAGCCACCTAGAATGGTGGCCATTCTGCAAGCTTGACTGACTGATAGAATTCAGTCTGAACCAAAATAAAGCAATAGACACATTACACTAGTTACTAACAAGTATCCAATCAAAGAATTCATTTTCTCTTGCTGTACAGTCACATTCATATACAATTTTTTCTCAATGAGGGTAGTAACTAAAGTGATCAGTTGTCACAAACATAGTTGTTAATGTTGGTCAGTGCGTAAAAGAAGTTGAATAAGTGTATTTAATAATCTGTGATCAACGAATAAACAGCAGGAAGTTCAGACAGATTCGACGTATACTGAGGAGACCTTCAAAAAACACCACACCTCAGGTCCCCAGATGATAGCCGGACGGAAACAACCGGTTTGGCGTCCATGGGTGGGATGGTCGAAGTCATATGCGGTGGAAGTGAAACCATGTTTTCATTCATAGAACCAGCTAGAGGTCAATGTAAATAACCGAGTGCAATGGAGTTGTACTACTGTGGCATTCCAGTAGCAACACAAAGAACAAGAAATAATAACAAAGATCTGACGTATGGATTGTTACTTAAAAAACTAAGCATCTAATGAACAATGCGTCTATAACTTCAGTGTCACTAAATATTATTACTATTATTCTGGAATCAGCTGATATATTTAGAGGCCGGTCAAGAAGATCCATGTAGCACTGACGGTTCCTCACTTTGGTTTATCGGGAGATTGTAAGTGATCCCGGTAGAAATGCGTTTCTCATTTGTGAAGGCTGTTGGAAAACTATTTATCCAGAGTAACTTCAACGATAAATTACAGTGTAACAACAGAAGGTGAGACACACAAGCCAAAGTATATTTTCCACTGATCAAACCACTGTTTATATATCTACGTTCCACATTAGTTAACCAATCACTGAGCTTGTGATTTTGGTTTACATCAAACGACATGAAATAGAATGTTCAAATAGATATATCGTATTCTGTTGCTAATGCCGAAATGAACTGTGGGAATATGTGAGAATAATATTCCGTTGGCGCACACTGTCTACCTCACACTGCCACAACAGCGCTGAAGAATCAATGTTTTAAGATGCGCTTTATATATTCTTGACGGAAACTGATACTTAAACAAATATAGATGACGAGTTGTCAAGTTTCACTAGGCTCTTACAACTAGAATGCTCATGGATTCGTATTCCACTTCTATGATCTTCATTTGTGCTTCCTATAGTTGTTTATAATTCTCTTCATTCCTCTGCTATTCAATATTCTCTCAGAGGACATCACACACAATATATACTACTTACAAATTCTTGTGAGTAGCACATGCTACAGTATAAATTAGGTTATCTGTTGTCATGTGAATATCTTGGGTTTGTAAGTTTGGTTATACTCATGATAGACCTCAACTAACCGCACTTACTAAATACTTCTCCTCTTAATAACCTTAGCAGTCATCTACCTAGCGTGTATGTACTGCTTGACAAACTCAAAGTAAAAAGGATTGAGACTGGAAGTGTGTCCTGAAGAGAGTTGAAATGAAATATCAATTTTAATAAATAAGAATGTTGTACAACTTATATGGTACTTCGGCTGAGTAGTAAGCTCGAAGAGTTCGCTCAATGGTAGCTCAACAAGGGAGCGAACCACGTGTGTACAGTCGCATCGAAAATCACACAAGATGGTGTGGCGCCAAAAGTGGGTGAATGCGTTAAAACAAAAATTCAAGCATTCAAGGGACACTACAGGTTTCTGAAGAAAACTGTAGCAAATTTTCACTGTAAAATTCTTAAATGGAAAATCTGTCTCAGTGCCTGATACACTTATGTAAAACTGTATTCAATAAAACTGAACTGCCTAAATTAATTAACTTTAGAGAATGGAGTGAATGCGGTCTAAGCGGAAACTTCCACAAAAGAAAACTTACGGAATCCTTCGAAGTGAGGACAGGAGTAAGACAGGGCTGCCTACTATCGCCAATGAGTTTCCTGATTGCAGTAGACTGGATAATGCGACAAACAGCGGCGGACAATGAGGAAACTGGCATAAAATGGACTCACACGAAAAGAGACTTGGAGGATCTGGACTTCGCCGATGATATATGTCTGATTTCCCACAAACTGGAAGATATGCAAGCGAAAAACAACAAGTTGTCAGAAGAAGCATCAAAGATAGAATGGACTTCAGGTGAACATAGAGAAAGCAGAGGTGATGAAGATTCCTGGACAAGAACAAAAACAACAGACAATGATCAGCATAAATGGGAGAAACCTGAAAGAAACAACCTCTTTTACCACCTACCTGGAAGCATCGTCTCAATTACAGAAGAACGGAACTGACGAGGATATCAAAGCGAGAATCGGAAAAGCAAGACAAGCTTTCACTACTCTGAAGTCTGTGTGGAGGTCAGCAGCACTCAGCAATAGAATAGAAATAAGATCCGGATTTTCAACTCCAATGTGAAGTCTGTGCTACTTACTATACGGATCAGAGACTTGGCCAGCGCGTCATAAAGAGCACCTCAAACAAACCACAGACCTTCATCAACAGTTGTCTTCGCTCAATACCACTCAAGATCAGATGGCCGGCCAGAAAAGATCAGCAACTGGGATCTCTGGCAATGAGCGAACCAACCCTGCAGGAACCAACTGTGAAGCAAATATGCAGGAAGAAATGGAGATGGATTGGCTGGCCACACTCTGAGGAAACAATCCATCAAGTGACATCACTAGACAAGCTATTGCTCGAGTGGAACCCGAAAGGTAAGAGGCGAGTTGGTCGTCAGTGCAAGGGTGACTTGGAGGAGGTCATGTGAAGATGAGATGAAAACGTGTGGGCAGACTTGGAGCCAGGTGAAGACTGTAGCAGAGAACCGAACGCAATGGAGACGCACGGCTGAAGCCCTATATTCCTCTATAAATTAAAGGAAACAATAATAATAAATAAGCGGAAACTTCTAATGCTGTACAATGAAAATTGTTCATTTTTCTTCAGTTTATGTAATGAATGTCTTTTTGGTTGATGGTGACTAGCATTAAGATTCAGCATGTAAAATTTGTCATGTTTGGAACTTGTCAGCTGGATATGGGCACCACTAACCGAAAGATCGTCATGCTAACCTTCAGATATCGTCAAAGCGTGCATTCTAGGCACCAACATGTTGACAGAGATGGAACGTTTTGATCCAGCGCAAACAATTAGCAGCAAATGCGAGCTAACTTAAACACTATATTTTTTTAGTATTTGGATAGTACATCTGGATCATTCTTCATGTTGAATGATTCACGCGATCTGCGTACCTATACGATTTCTTTATCTTGTTATTTTCTTTGGAAATTGACTATATTAGTGGTAATAGTAAGTTCACATTTACAGTGTGAACCTGGTTAAATAATGAAGGGACTATAAAAATTTATACTTCAAGTATATTAAAATAAATAATTTTATACTAGAAAAATCAATCTGTAAGGAAATAATATTGAAATCACCCTTATAATCGGTTCACTGAATATCATTTACCTCAAGATTTATTTCGTTATAGTTTGAAATTACTCGATGGAGAACTGTACATCTGTTCTCACTGAAATTTGTACCCTTCAATACTATACGTTCATCGTCCTATGAAGATTCAAACTCAAGACGGCGAAGTTCAACAATAGCATCCCAGGAGTGCGAACGCCCCAATGACCTTGAACGCATGCTGGTCGTCGCCTTACGCCACCTGTCATTATCATAGCTGAAATATCAACGCTATTCACCAACTAAGCAGTAAATTTCACTCAGGTCACGCCTTTAGGTACTGTTTCGACAATGTGTTAATAGCTCGTTAGAGTTAGAATTAGGGTTCAGGTAAGTATTTGGCTTAGGGTTAGGATCAGGGTTATAATTGCAATTGGGGTTAGAATTACGGTTTGGATAAGGGTTGTGATTAGGGGCAGGATCTTTTTAACTGGCCTCTAAATATATCAGCTGATTCCAGAATAATAGTAATACTATTTAGTGGCACTGAAGTCATGTATGCATCCTACTTTAAGTACTTTGTTTTTTAAGTAGCAGTCCCTACGTCAGATCTTTGTTACTATTACTTGTTCTCTGTGTTCCTACTGGAATGCCACAATAGCACAACTCCATTGCATTCGGTGTTTTGCAGTGACCTCCAGCTAGTTCTATGACTGAAAAATTTGGCTTCCGTGTCTTGCCTTATGTTGTTATTTTTTATTATCATTATTGTTTCCTTTAATTCCTAGAGGAACATAGGGCTTCAGCCGTGCATCTCCATTGCGTTCGGTTCTCTGCTAGAGTCTTCACCTGGCTCCAAGTCTGCCCACACGCATTCATCTCCTCTTCATATGACCTCCTCCAAGTCACCCTTGCACTGACGACCAACTCGCCGCTTCCCGTTCGGGTTCCACTCGAGCAATGGCTTGTCTAGTGATGTCACTTGATGCTTTGTTTTCTCAGAGTATGGCCAGCCAATCCATCTCCATTTCTTCCTGCCTATTTGTTTCACAATCGATTCCTGCTGAGTTGGTTCGCTCATTGCCAGAGATCCATCTCTGTTTCTGATCTTTTCTGGCCATCTGATCTTGAGTGTTGAGCGAAGACAACTGTTAATGAAGGTCTGTAGTTTGCTTGAGATGCTCTTTATGACGTGCAGTGCAAGTCTCTGATCCGTATAGTGAGTAGCACTGACTTCACATTAGAGTTGAAAATGCGGATCTCATTTTTGATGCTGAGTGCTGACTGTTGACCTCCACACACAGACTTGAGAGTAGTGAAAGCTTGTCTTGCTTTTCCGATTCTTGCTTTGATATCCTCGTCAGTTCCGCCTGTAGTTGAAACGATGCTTCCCAGGTCGGTTGGTGAAGGAGGTTGTTTCTTTCAGACTCCTTCCATTTATGCTGATCGTTGTCTGTTGTCGTTGTTCTTGTCGAGGAATCTTTATTACCTCTGTTTTCTCTATGTTCACCTGAAGTCCTATCTTCGCTGGATGCTTCTTCTTCCAACTTGTTGCTGTTCGCTTGCATATCTTCCAGTTTGTGGGAAGTCAGACATATGTCATCATCGGCGAAGTCCAGATCCTCCAAGTCTTTTTGTGTGAGTCCATTTTTTGCCTGTTTCCTCATTGCCTACTGTTTGTCGCATTATCCAGTCTGCTGCAATCAGGAAAATCATTGGCGATAGTAGGCAGCCAGCTTGTCTTACTCCTGTCCTCACTTCGAAGGATTCCGTAAGTTTCCCATTGTGGATTACTTGGCATGCAGCACTGTCGTACGGCTGTTGGATGAGAGTTGTTGTTGTTATGTTAGAATGTTAAAAATAGCAACAACAATCATTGTAACAGATATTCAAAATCTTCTTTATGGGATGACAAAGAAATACATGTGTACTTATTTTGAGTTGTATTGAAAAACTTTTGTCTTTTCCATTCAAGATTCTCATTGGTTATACTTTATCTATGTTCCAAAGTCTACATGAATATACATGTTTGTTAGCATTGTTTTATGATTTTCCATGACCTTTTATTTGAAATGTTTCCATTGTTAATTGGTTTTTCCTTCTTAAAAGCCTTCTAAGGTCTACAAGTGACAATTACTTACCATGTGAACAGAAGTTTCCTAAATCATTTTCTTCACTTAATTCCAGTTCAATTTAATAATGCAAAATATTCCAAAGCACTTCTTGGTCCATAATGTATATACCAGGTGTTACAGCCAGTTCCGTTATTCCTTTATTCCTGAAAAATTACCATTCAAACATTAATAGACAGAAGACAAATATTAATTTTCAAGTATTGGTTTGGTAGAGATTTTGTTTAATTGCATAGAGGATTTCATCATGAGCTGACATCAGTTTTCCAGTGGTTCTCTAACTGATTTCAGCTCATGATGAAATCCTTCATGCAAGAAGACAAGTAGTTCAGCGAAGAGTCCCTTTTCGGCGGCGAATTCATTTTCATAGCTGTACAATCGCAAATATATATGGTTGTTTTGTATGTGTGTGTACATTAAATTTGTCAAACGAAAATACAATTAGTAAGTTCAGATGAATTGGATGTTGATATAAGAGGGCAGTAACAAAAGTGATGAGTTGTCGCAAACGATTGTTAAGGAAGAGGTACGTAATAACATGAATAGTTTAATGGAAGAGTTGTACTCAGGGTGTACATGGAAACAAAATATACGGAATTACACAAGGGTTTTGAGTAGAAAAATAGGCTTACGAACAAATGTTAGGTCAAATCAAACAAACAAACAAGCAAAAGTTAAGTCAAATCAACACAGTTGTTACCATGGGAGTAGAAGTGGTTGAATAATTTTCTTTTGTATGCACAGTTCTGGTTCCTCTAGCTTAATTAATGGCTAGGGCCTCTGCGATGCAAAGAAGACAGAATAGTACTGTCTTTGGAAGGTTGTTCTTCACTTTGTAGATTACTTTGAAAGAGGCGTTTGTTGAGATGGAATGATCAGTGTTGACGAGGTGTTCTATTATTGCACTCCTTATGCAGCCATTACTTCCTTTCTGTAGCCACGCTGGGTAGTGTTCTTTGACCCTTTTTGACAGGATACGCGTTGAACGATCGATGTACCCGGTTCCACAGCAACAGGTGAACTGATATATACACATAGAAGTGGTCAGGTGCGGGATCTTGTCTTTTGGGTTTCTGCAGATCAGTGGGCGACTAGAGAACACTACTCTCAATGTTTCCGCAAAGAAAGTTCTTCTTATAGAGGTGGAGATTCTCCTTCTAAGAACGTCACTGAGTAGGTTTCCTTTGAAACCGAGGTTCATATAAAGTATCTTTTTTGGCACAGATGCTGTTTCTTGCTTTTGGATTTTTTGTTTGATGTTTTCGTCTACGAATGTTGATGGGTAACCGCTTTGTATGAAGGTTTCTTTCAGGAAGTTTAGTTCTTCTTCCATGGTATCAGAGCTGTAGATGCGTGGGACCCGAGTGGCAAGAGATCTAATTAAGTTTCTTTTCCGACAGATTGGTACCCGGCTGTAGAATTGAACTTACTAATTGTATTTTCGTTTGACAAATTTAATGAACACATACATACAAAACAACCATATATATTTGCCGTTGTACAGCTATGAAAATGAATTCGCCGAAAAGGGACTCTTCGCTGAAATACTTGTCTTCTGTCTATTTCTTTATTATCGAAAACAACAAAAAAAACAAGCACCGATCACTGTCAACAGGAAACATTTGAAGGGAATCACTTCTTTCACTTGTCTAGACAGCATTGTTTCAATTACAGACAATGTAACTGAAGATGTGAAAAGTGATAATCAAAAAAGCAAGACAAAAAACCTTCATTGTTCTAAGGTTAGCATGAAAATTTACTGCATTTAGCATAAAGAAGAAAAATTCGGATTTTCATTACTCATGTCAAGTCAATCAGTGTTTCTGTATGATTCAGAGACTTGGTGCATACGTCATGAAATGCATTTACAAACACAGACTGCTGAAAACTTTCACTAACAACTACCTTCTGTGGCTCCATACTGAAGATCAGATGATCGGCCAGAATGGGTAAGCAGGCAAAAAAGAATTCCGGGAACGAATCAAACAAGAATCTTAAGAAAAAATATAGATGGGTCAAACACACGCTGAGGAGACTTTTGAATAGCATAGCATTCTAGGCTGTCTCTAGTAGGACCTGATTGGGAAACAACGAGTTGGGCGTCTGAGGATGACATGGAGAAAATCTTATGAAGAGGAGATGAAAACTTACAGGTGACCATGGAGCCAGCTAAAGAAGGCAGTAAAGTACAAGGTGAAGTGTAGACGTGCTGGTGAAGCGTTATATTTCACTCTTAGCCCAAGGGAGTAGTAATAATAAACTGAAGGTCTTCCATAAGTTTGACTACTGCATTCAGTGGTCAGCCCCTCTCATCTTGGATAGTGAAACTCTGTTAGCTGTATTGCTGGAAAACGGTCAGTAATTTCGGATGAAGAACAGTCATACTATTTTCGAATCTGTGTAACTACATTTATTGTTACTTAGATTTACTATCTATTCTATTCTATTGCTAATTTCACCTTTTATTGTTAACTTCAGTCCTAAACGGTTATAAGTGAACACACAAAACGAAAATTAAAGTTGGAATTTGAATTGATAGAGAAAATATGTAGCCCATGTGGATGTTTTCAGTGCTGCATTCTCTTAGCTGTGTGATTTAGCTGAGAACCTTTTATCGTCCTTCTCTTTATGAACGAAACGATCGTCTCGTCTAGGGTTCTTGACCAGGAGTGATGGTCTTCAGTGATTCTCCTATCATTGCTATTGGCCAGCCTCTGGAGACAACCAATCAAAAACTGAAGGTCATCTACAAAAGACGGCTGTCTCATTCATAGAGAATTCCAAAAGCTCGCTTGACTGTGAAGCAAGCTGTGAACATGTTGTGCGGTGACCCAGGTCTGGAAAGGATAGGCGTCAGTTTACAAAAGGGTATCCGATGGTCTCCAGAAGCCTAACTCATCTCTTTGACGGCTTGCTGAGTTCCGTAATATGCAGTGTAGCAGAACATTGGTGACGGTCTAAATATTTTACCAATAATAATAAAAATCACGGTACAAGAGGAGCAGTCAAGCTCACGAGGCGAAAAGAGCTAGGCTGCTCGGGACCACCAGATACCCTCTTTTAAACTGACGCCTTTCCTTCCAGGACCTAACTCCCTGCAGCTATTAAAACAGACAGTGAAATCTGCTCATTTCAATGCCTTTGATTTTCTCTAAAAATTGGGTCGCAGACTGGATGGAGTGATCACATGATTTCGTCAAGTGTTTCAGTCTTCTGCATAGCTCTTTGGATAAATTGTATGTTGGGGTTCCTGGGAGTGATACGATTGGTCGTAGAGGTATATTTGGCTTGTGTATTTTTGGTCTGCCGTAGAATTGAGGTATGACGGGTCCACTGGATTTCATTCGCCATTGATCTTCTTTTGTGATCTGACCCGTTTTGGTGAGTTTGCTTAGGGTTCTTTGGATGCGGTTGTTTAGTGTTTCGATGGGGTTTGTTGTTAGTTGTTGGTATATTGTTTGATCTTTGAGTAGTTCTTCCGCTTTTGCAGTGTATTCTTCTTTGTCCATGATTACTGTAGTCCTTCCTTTGTCAGCTGGTACTATAACGATATCTTTCCTGTTTTTCAGTCTTTTGAGGGCTTTTTGTTCTTGTGAGTTGAGTTGTGTGTGTCGTTTTCTTTGTTTAACTATAGGCACTATTGTTTGACGTATCTCTTCTTGTGTTTCTTCACTTAATTTTGATGATTTGAGTGTTGATTCAAGAGCAGCGAAGAAGTCTGTTTTCGAGGCGTCTTCAGTGTTGTAGTTTAATCCTTTTTGAAGTAGTTGTTGTTCCATTTTTGACAGCGGCTGTTTTGATAAATTGACTACGCAATCAATTGGTGTATTGTTCGGCTGTTGTTTTTTGATTTTGATTAGCTTGGTTCTGAGAACTTTTCGTCTACGTTCTCTGTGTCTACTACTTGTCAGTGCGACTGCGGTGATCATTGTTGAAAGGTGTTCTTGGCTGAGGATTTTCTCTAGTTTCTCTTTTTCAAAGTCTATTATTTGTTGATATTTCTTGATTCTATAATGTGCATCTGTAATCATTAGTTTAACCATTTTTCTTCCACACTGTTCAGCTAATTTCCATCCCATTGGGCAGTTGATTGGTGGCTTATATCTCACGCTGGCTGGTAGAATTTGATGACGAAGGCACTCATGGAGAAAAAATAGTTGTTCTCTGGTGGATCCTTGCCGTTTGGCGAAGTCTTCCCACTTTCGAACAGAAAGAAGCGTGTTCTGCTCGTATGATTTAGATATAATTATTATATTATAATTATATATTATATATATATATATATTATATTATAATTATTATAATATTATATCGAAATCTGCTCACTCGAACTATTCAAATGGGAGAACGCACTAATATCAGGAGATCATCTTTAGATTTAAAAATCAATTGTTATATATTATAGCATCAGTAAAAAGTGAAACAGTACAGTCTAGATATTTAAGCTATATTGGATTATTTCACGAATGTTAAGAAATTTTAAACAAACGATTATATTTTAAAAGTAGTACTGTTTTAACTCTGCGG
The DNA here is from genome assembly GCA_944472155.2 of Trichobilharzia szidati. Taxonomy (NCBI): domain Eukaryota; kingdom Metazoa; phylum Platyhelminthes; class Trematoda; order Strigeidida; family Schistosomatidae; genus Trichobilharzia; species Trichobilharzia szidati. The sequence continues at coordinate 52,693,183 of OX235271.1, read as the reverse complement.
AATTCGAGCAGAGAGATAAAAAGATGTGTATCACATTTGAAGTCAGAAACCTAGTGGAGTGTAGAGGAAGAAAGTGAACTTTTTGAGTCGGAACACATTCATGAAAACGCTGTCCAAAGTGAGAAAGACCATACATTGTCACTGACGGATGTGGTTATTTTCATACCATCAAAAGAGGTGACAAACAGCAATGTATTAACACTAGTCAACTTCAGAGGTGGATACAATGGGATAAAGAAGTCTGCCCCATGGCACAATAAGAGCCGGTAATACCAAGAGAGTCGGAGCGGCTGCGCCTGGTACTTTTGTTTCGGGGGACTAGTGTGTTGAGTACTACTGACAAGAATTTAAGGGTAGTTTACTGCTTTCTTCAAGAATCTTGAATAGCGGAGGGATGGATTAAGCTGTGTAGAGGAGAAATAAGGGGTCCTTATCAGAACATAAAGAAAGAATGAGAGGAAGGCATAAGAAACACGATACAGAGAACTCGTGCAAATGGAAATTTCAATGCAGGAGTTTTGTATTTCGCTGTCCTTGAAAATCATTCGATAAGTATATAATTCTGTGCCCTGCCAATATGCTATCAGTAGACTTTATTTGAAATCATTTATTGTACTACATCAATTTATTGGTCAGTCTGGACAGTCAGCTAATTATAAATATTGTCACTGGGCGTTGTCTGTTTGCTTAGAATATACATATTTATGATGCGTTGTTTTTTAGTGAGGAAGTTGATATTTATAGTCTCATTCGTTTTCGAATGTAACAATATACATGTCACTGAAATACTGTTGTAACTTGCTCCTCTTCATCTCAGTCAGAGTTAAACATTTCTGTCTGTTTTTGACATAGAACTTTGCACATATGTGCGGTAGTTCAAGTCACCACACTCCCTCCATGCAGCACACAAAGCAAGAGAAGAAAGTGGGAGAAATGCACATTTGAGACAGTAAAAGGAGGTGTGAGACAAGGGAATAGTAATAACGAAGAACAAAACAGTTTCATTGGAAACCATAAGTCACAAGGAGTGGATGCATCGGTGGCACAGTGGTTAGGACTCTCGCCGACCATGCACATGGTCCGGGGTTCAATCCCCTGCCGATGCACACCCGATATCTATGGTCGGCCTGCGAAATTTGGGCTACCGATATCCATGCTGAAAATTCCATACTTGTACTGAAAATACGGTGTGGCATCAAGCTGTAATCAAAAAAATAAATAAAAAAATTGACTGGTGCCATGTTTTGGTTCGACCGCCGCCAGCTCTTTTCCAGCCTGACCCTATACCAGCTAACATTGCCCGTCGAGGAAGGCGATGACTTGGCATACGTAACACATGTCCGAACCATCTGGGGCAGAGTTAAACATACAATTAATCGTCTAAGGAAGATTATTGAAATATATTCACAGTACAATAAGGCATAAATAATCATTTATCTTCCCGTACCAGATGACATTCTCCAGCTATGAAAGTGTCAGAATTTCATGTTTTCCAATGTTCTTTTGCAGCGATCTGACCTCAGTAAGAGAACCACTGAAAACCATAAGGGAGTACTGGACAGTTTGCTTTGTTCTATACTAATACCCTTCAGAAGTGTGCACACATGATCCCACTGGCAGTAATATATTTTCTTCTTCTCCTTCCAAGTGGATTACAGGGCTTCAAGCAAATGGGTTTCCGTAGCAGCGTTGTTGTTTTCGCTGTTTGGGGTTTTCAGATCAACCTTCCCTCTTTTCTAGCCTTACTAGGCCAGTTTTGAGAGGGCTTCAAGCAGCAGTCAAATCCTAACCATGTGTGTGTGTGTGTGTGTGGTTAGTGAGTATTGTACCACTGAACCCTTGATGCTTATGTACACATTCAATCTCACATCATGGATTTCAAAAGGATTTTATTTCATTTTATTTAGCTTTACAATATACTTTTGTTCATTTCATATACAATAGTAAAATGAAGGGAACCAGCAGTGTAAACACTGAAATATAAATCTGATAACATAATAATAATAATAGTAATAGCATTAATTTTCACTTGTCCCTGAAATACATGAAGCGTAATCGGAACAAAGAATACACAGTTGAAAGAATAAGCTCTCCTATGAATAAGTAAACGAAATGGGAATAATAGAATGGGTCAATAGGAATAATTCCTAATACAAGCACCTTTTAATACACCTAGAGAAGATACATGTGTTAGTAGTCAGCAGATGTTGCTTCAATATCTCTTATTATAAAGATGCATATTACTATTTATTATTGTAAAGCGTACTGGAAAATGAAAATGTCTGATCATTTAAAGCAGATTATATTCCATCGATCTCCTCGTTTTGTTTTAATTTGTCTACTTTCGTTAGGAAATATTCGATGAAAACACAAACATAATAAATAAACATGAAGAAGACAATGCTATTGAATAGATGCTAAGCTCCACCGATCAGCAGTGTTGATACCAGTACTCGTATTCAAAGCAATAATAATAATGATAATTATCCCAGCAGTTGATCAATTCCAGTTCTCAACGTGAAGTTGTATTGAACTGTGTGAAATAATCTGCAGTAGGTTGATTTGTATATAACTAAAAAAGGAAGAAGAGAAAAAAAGGAACACTAACTAGTGAAAATTAAAAGTAAATAAAAGTAAATTGTATACAAATGACCATCCTTAATCTTCATATTATTATTATTACTGTTCCCTTGAGTTCCGAGTGGAACACGGGGCTTCAACAACACATCTCCACTTTCTTCTATTTTCTGCTGGCCTCTTTAGCTGGGCCCAAGTCTGCCATAATCTCTCATGTCCTCTTCGCCACACGATCTCCTCCATGTCACCGTCGCACCAACAACCCACTCGTCGCTTCCCATTCATGTTCCACTCGAGCGATGGCCCGCCGAGGGATGTCATTCGATGGTCTCCTTAGCGTATGTCCAATTCATTTCCATTTTCTCTTACATATTTGTTAAGCGAGAGGTTCTTGGTTAGCTTATTCCCTTAGTTTCTTGTTGTTGATTCTTCCTGGACATTTGATCTTCAATACAGTGCGAAGGCAGCTGTTGATAAAAGTTTGCAGTGGCTTGTTTTAAATGCTTTTCATGAAGTGCTAGTCACGTTTCTGACCTGTATAGAAGAACTGACTGACTTCCCATTGGTGTTGAAAATCTGAATCGTGTTCCTCATCTGGTTTACTACCTGTCTAGGTTTCTAGCAGCTCCAAAACCGGAGTAAAGAAGGGGGGTTGGGCAAGGGCCTAGCGACCCTACCCCAGAATATCAATCAAAATGCTACAGAAACTCCAACGCACAATAAAAATAATCTTCAGAGGATGAAATTAATTCCATTCGGTGAGTAATTTCCATTTGTTTTAATTAATAATATTGTCTCATAAAATTTTATTGGTTCCTTCTAACTAGAAATAACCAAATATGGAACTCTGACAGTCCTACTGTCCTACAAGCCAACGAAGAACACGTTGTACAAAAAATATTTAGAAGAATGAGATGGGCAGATCGTCAAGTGACATTACACGCCAAGCTGTCGAGTGAACAAAAAAGAAAGTGAAAACAACGAGTTTGACGTCTGTGGGTGACAAGAATATGATCATGTGAGGTGAAAACAAAACCTCATGAGGCCAGCTCAAAGTGAAAATCCGCTGCTGAAGTAATATGCTCTACTCAGTATGCAAGGTGTAAATGAATAATCATAGTGAAAATAAACTGGGAATAAAGTTTGAAATTACTGGTGTCTATAAGCGTCTAAAAATTATTGTTTTCTTGTTTTTGGTGAGCTGTAATCTACCCTATGAATTTCGAATTTTGTTTTGTTTAAGTTACTTTTAAATCAATGAAATAAAGATTTGAATATAATCGTAGTCAGACAATTATTTCGCTTGAATTTTCAGTAATTACGCATTAAACATACGAGTTAATGCATTATTAAGAGAAATCAAAGATTTGTTCAGCGTAGAAGTCAACAAGGCTGGTAACATTAATTAAGACGCATACAGTGTAAATTAAGGAAATCATACACCTTACATTAATGTTACAATTTGCCGATTCCTTATTGGATCCTTCCACTTATTCCCACTACTTACTTTCTTGTGTTTCTTATTCATTGGTTTTCCCAGTGACATAAAAATAAATTATCATTGCTTTCTCAAAGAGATTACGCGACATACCAATACACTAATTAGTCGTCAGAGTGTAACCAGTGTCATACTTCCAGCCTTTGGTGTTGGTGCTGGCTCAGTTCTATTAGTCAGGTTTGCAATCTAGCCACCAAGCTAAGTGGCTCGTCATTGCAGTACACTGTGAATTAATGTTAGACGGTTAGAGGTAATCGGTGGTAAGCTTCGAAATTACGTTTTTAGCTTGTTGGCACTCATCAGCAAGGTATATCTAAAACAACTTAGAGGAATTCATCTCCCCTCTAGGATTTGAACCTTCGTTACCAAGTACTAAAATCAGAGATGGAAATAATAACATGTATTTAGTCATTGGTTAATCCATGATTACCAGTCAATTTTTTTCATTACAATCCTACAGAAGATTGATCGTCAGCCCAGATAGCTCATTAGCAACGTCTCTAACTGTGTCAGTGGATGACGCAGGTTCGAATCCCAGAGGGAACATGAGTTCCTTCAAGGTTTCAGGTACGCCTGACTGATGAGTACCAATCAACACGAAATGTAAGTTTAGGGTTTCCTGCCAATTGCCTTCAGCCTTTTTAGAACTACTTATATCTGTTTATAAGTAGCACATGTCAAACAAAAAATTCATTTTTCATGCTTCCCAGCAGAATTTATATTTAGAGCCGTAGGTGATTTATTTTTTGAAGTTAATAGTCTACTGGGAGAAATTCAACTATATGAAAAGTCTTGGTTTCCATTACGTGTATGCAGCTGCAGTACTAGCTATCTATACATGAAGGGAAACAAAATCTATATATTCATAAATGTTCTGCCAATGCCTTTCATTCACTTTGGTCTTAACAATCTTCTCTGTGGTTTATTTCATTCAACTTCACCTTATCTCCAATTTTATTGTTATACTTATCATCATCATCATCATCATCATCATCATCATCATCATCATCATCATCATCGTAATTTCGACTTTTCGACAGTATCTTGGATCCACATTAAAGCTCTTAATGTCAGCTTACTCTTTTAATCACCTCTTGTAACTGGGTAATTCATCCACTTCAAACCAAGCCCCAATTGTATTTATCATTTAAAGACTGAGTGATTGGTATTTAGTGTTACTAAAATACTTCTTACAACTTTGTTGTTGAAAAGATGCATTTTTTCGCTATATAAATTTTTATTTATTTTTTCTAGTTCATGGATTAAGAACTAAACAACTACTGAGTGATAATCAATATTGCTGATGTGTTATTACTTTTTTAACTGTGTGTCTGTTTTCGACATAGAACTTTGCATATATGTGCGGCAGTTCAAGTCCCCACACTCCCTCCTTGTAGCACACAAAGCAACAGAAGAAAGTAGGAGAAATTCACATTTGAGAAAGTAAACAGAGGTGTGAGACAAAGGAATAGTAATAACGAAGAACAAAACAGTTTAATTGGAAATCATAAGTCACAAGGACTGGATGCATCTGCACCAGCCATTGAGAACAATTTTGAGCCATGTCGCCAATTGTTTCCAACCATTGGTTTTTATCATTCCGAGGACCCCAACCAGGAAGCCAGTCTACACCTTCCTACGTGGCTTAGACTAACTGTTGTGGATTTCATTGACTGGTGCCATGTTTTGGTTTGACCGCCGCTAGCTCTTTTCCAGCCTGACCCTTTATCAGCTAACATTGCCCATAGAGGAAGGCGATGACTAAGCGTGCATGAGTAACACATCTCCTAACCATCTCAGTCGATGTAATTTCACAGCCTCGTCGATTGATTTCCCCTGCTTACCTGGCACTCGACACCTAACCTCAATATTGCTCACCTTATTATACCACTTCACGCGGGAGATAGAACGCAGACACCTATGATCAAAGACGGATAGTTTTTTATGAATTCCTCTTGATTAGGTTTCATACACAGTAACATTATAGTTTGCTATAATATGCCGAATTGCAGTCAAAAGATACACTTTCTTGTGGGTTTTGTTTTAAATTAACACGAATTATGCTTGATTACTGTTACTTCCTTCAGTTTTGAGTGGAACATGAGCTTCAACAGAACGTCCCTATTTTACTCTGTGGTCATATTGAGCTGACTCCACGGTTTTATAGAAGCTTTGATTTCCTCCTAACACGATGTTATCCTCGATGTCAACCTCAAATGTCCAATTCGTTTATGTGTTAACTTTTTTTACTGGTATACCCAAATCTCGGAAAGGGGGAGATTAGTCGTGGTATTAGCGACCTTCCCTCAGAAAATCAATCTAATCGCTACATAAACATTAAATCAATGAAAATTTTATTTCAAAAAATGATACAACAGGGTACCGTGGCATTGGGACAATTGGATTAATTGCCTTAATGTAAATTTCGTTGTTAAATATAGATATCTATCCAAAGATACTATCCGTGAAATCTTACAGAATGCATAGTAGACTGATAGTTTACTGTATGACTGAGGCTTACATTTTCAAACAGTATAAGCATCCAATCTTGTGGCTTGAATATTTTGGAATTTGTTGAAGACAATGGCATTAGGTTTCCTTTCTTTTTACCTAAATGAATTGTGAACAATTCTTTTAATTTCCTTAAGGTTGTCCTACTTAGTGAATTGACATCACTTATCGGGTTGAAGGTTAACAAGCTGTACTTGAAGTGTGATTATCATTTCATCGATCATTTATAGGGTTGTGAATACACACTGATTACTTAGTTTAGCTTTCGATGAGTTTTATAAAAGTTCCCCTACGAAATGACTTCAGTTTATACATGTCAGTGTCTAGTAGTGGAGAGAAAAATATCAAACAAATTATAAATTAACTTCATAGAGAAGTTAGCTCTGATGATATTGCCTAGGAAGATGATAAAAGCTTCCCAGTTAAATCAAAAAGCTCAGAGAACACAAGTGTACGAAATGAATTAAAAATTAAAAGCCTATTATGGGAATAAGTTCAGTAAATGAAGTTCATGATCTCGAGAAAAATATGAATATACGCGTATAAAAGTGATGTTATAATGATTTGCTTACGAAATACATTTCCATCTATGATTAGAAACTTTTACAACCTGCTTACCTCTTTATTGAGATAATCTTGAAACGATTTCTGTTCACACGCCAGTTTAAGATTTTGTTCAGCTATTTTTTGATTCATTTCACGAGTTGATCTTTCTATTTCTCTTTCTAATAATAAACCCAACCTAGCTGATCTTAATCTCTGATTATCCCATTCTTCATCTTCTTGTTTCTGTCTTGCTAATTCACGCTGTAACAGAAACATTAAAATTTAGTAAAAGTGTATTCTGAGTGCTTTTCAATAAATTGAATAGATATACTTCATTGTCAAATAATGATACATTACATTTTAAATTTTCATAGTGTCAAGTATAGCCTGATAAACTACCACGATATTATCCATTATCTAGATTGAAGTTTAATGATATGACACAGACAAAATCAAATACATTGACAATCGTGGCTAAACACCTTATTGATTTACTCGTCATAATAACAAATCAACCAAGACTTTAATAAATAAAGTTTGGCTACTTATTGGTATGTTAGTAGTCTGTTACAATTAGTGAAAATCTGGGGGTGATAATTCCTGCATTATTTCACTAACTGCAAAGGTTTTACAGAACTTCACCGAACTCGTGAACGCCAGGGAAACGAAACAAGCTTCAAAATGGAGTAAAATTAGTACAAAATTGATGAATATATATCAGTGGCAATCTATAAAAAGTGGTGAAAGCTAAATATCAATCAATCGAGAATTCCTCTGAAGAATGCTTTACATATCTATCTTCCTATATAAATCACTGTGATAAACGAGTATACAAATATTTGAGCAATTAGCACTTGATAACCTTTCTTTCACTTATATTGCGACTACATCTACGGTAGTAAATCTGACGTATTCCTGTGTAGATGAAAAGATTTTGCCCGATTTTATACGTCCCATTGTTGATGATAGAAAAATTACACGTCCGTTGAACAGTGGAGCTATATATGACTGCTCGTCTACTATAATCTCAAGGCAATAGTGTTAAGCATTTGAATACAATTTAAGGTATGAAAATTTCTAATATGATATTAATTAAAAACATATTAGTCAGTGAAGAGATGTCTTTTCCTAACTTCTCATCCATTTTATTCGCAGACGATTAGAAACCACTGCCAACAAAATATTTTATTAGTAAAAGTGAAGATAACGTGTCAGACTTTCTCATTCTCTTCGATATTCAGGAATAAAAACTACCTATTCATTTATTCGCTTGTATTACACATTTTGCTAGATTATTCATTTTCTTACAGTTAGACTAATGAAACTTAGATTTGACTATTTTCATTCCTTTGCATTCCGACTGGAACATAAGTCTTCAAGCTTGACCTCTCAAAGTTTCAGTAGTGATTATGTTATTGTGACAGGATGAGGCTGCTAGCCTCGCTCTAAATATTCCCTCTATATGTTCTTTACTACCAGTTAAGCGAGGCTAAGGGAATCGAAACCTGGACGACTTTTATGGTTGGTGAGCATTCTACCACTGAACTGCCAACGCCAAAAAATGTTTTATAAAATCTGTAAGACCTAGTGATACCTCTTTTTCTTTTATTTGTTCTTCTTGAGCTTTGCGTATTTCTTCTCTCTGTTCTGGTGTCATACCCTTGTATCGATCTGGAATAACACGATGACTACCGAAAGCAGAGATTGCTTGAGCAGGATTTTCACTAAGAAAATCACCATATATTGCATTGCATATTTCAGTCATATTATCATCTTGTGTTTGTTTAGCCTTAAGAAGTGCTCTTTGATCATTTTCTTCTTTTAATAATTTATTATATCTTTCAAGTGCAACATTTATTGCTCGTCGACATTGTTCTTCAGCTTTTTGTAGTTCACAAGCACGTTGATCTAATTCACGCCGTTTGAGATCGTATAACCTGTTGAAGTGCAAATAAAAACAGTTAAAAGATAATATTAACATTTGCACAGTTTTAAATTACACGCTGACAAAATACAGAGTCTTCTGAACACCTTGAGCTGCAATCTGCGAATGTTAGGCATGCTATTCGCTCCAGCCAAATATAAGACGATGCTACAGGACTGGACTATATCGACTCCTAGCTTGAAAATAGGGGTAAAAGTGGTAGAGTGCCTTGACCACTTCACTAATTTGGGGAGTTGCATCAGCCAACGCCAGCGGGTTGATCGCTGATGAAATCTCAGCACGGATACAGAGGGCTAGTTGCGCATATGCCAGTCTACGCCGTCTCTGGCATAGACGTGGTATCCGGCTGGCTGTCGACTAATGGGCGTGTATACTGCTCAGCAGTCCGCTCCGTCCTCCTCTATTGCTGTGAGACCTGATCATTGAGAGTAGAAAACTTGAAAAGCCTGGCTAGCTGTCTTTGATCATAGGTGCCTGCGTTCTATCTCCCGTGATAAGTGGTATAACAAAGTGAGTAATATTGAGGTTAGGCATCGGTGGAGTGCTAGGCAAGGAGGGGAAATCAGTCGATCAGGTTGTGAAGTTACACCTACTGTGATGATTAGGACATGTATTACGCATGTCTAGTCATGGTATTCGTCTACGGGTAATGTTAGTTGATATAGGATGGATCAGGTTATAAAACAGTTGGCAAGTGGTAGTCAAACCAGAACATGGCTTCATCAGTCAATGAAATCCACAACGGTTAGTTAAAGCCACGTAGGAAAATGTAGACTTCCTGGTTGCGGTCCTCAGGACGGTAAACAACAATGGCTGGAGACAATTGGTGATATGGTTCAAAATCCTCGTTCTCAATGGCTGACGTAGATGCATCCACTCCTTGTTACTTATAATACCCAATAAAACTACATTGTTCTTCGATATTACTATTCTTTTTGCCTCATATCTCTGTTTACTGTCTCTATTTGCCTTTCTTTTTACTTTCTTCTTCTTCTTCTTCTTCTTCTGTGGCTTTGTGTGCTGATTGAAGTGTAGCGACTTGAACTGCTGCACATCAGTGCAAAGTTCTATGTTGAAACCAGTCAGTCACTGAGACAGTTTCAAATCAAAAGTTCATTTTGCTTAGTGTAATAATTAAAGAAGTCTTGACCTCACCAGAGATGTTATATACAACTCTGGTAAGGTCAAGACTGGAAAACTGCATCCAGGCCGCCAGCCCTTGTCTAAAAGGGGACTCACACATTCTAGAAAGCGTTCAAAGGAAGGCAACACGTATGGTTCATGGCATGACTAACTTATCATACGAGGAAAGACTAGACAGTTTAAATCTCTTCTCCCTTTCATACCGTAGGCAGAGAGGAGATTTAATCACAATGTTTAAAATTTTAAATAATGACTACGGACCTGACCTATTCTCTCTTTTCATTCCCACCAGGTCGTAACACCTTAGAGGACATAGCAGGAGAGTTCAAAAGCCAAGAAGAAATCATATTGCTGTTGAGTACTGGTTCTCTCACCGAGTCATAAACTCTTGGAACCGAATCCCAGAAGAAGTGGTGTCTGCAACCTCAGCTGATTCGTTCAAGAAGGGTTTGGACAACCACAGAAATTTACTAGAAAAGGATTAACATAGGCACCAAGCCTTCTATCCTCAACCAATAAATCTGAATCTGAATCTGAATGTGAATATTTATCCTGAGTTTAAATGATAATTGATAAGCTCAATAAATGATTCATTTGCTCAAAAAGCAGAGAATATATATGCTTCTGTTTAGAATAATAAACGGAAGTAGAAATTAGCATCCTCAAATGACACCACACACACACACACATACTTCATGAAATAAAACCAAAAGAAATGTTTCTTTTCAGTGACTTCATTCTCTAGGCGCATAATCGTATTTATATTACAGAAGAAAAAGCATTAAGTGACAGACACTAAACACTGCTCAGCCGATACACATGTGATAAGAATAAAGATAATTATTAAGATAATACTTAAGCGAGTGGAGTTGAAGTAGATGAATTACAAAAAGACAGTTAAATGAGAACTAGGTGATTTTGAGTGAAGAATTGTTTCTTCCTCAGGCTCTAAAGTTATAAATCCATGAATATTATAATACAAATAGCCATTAAAGGCATGTGAAAATTATGTCGGAAACTGATAGTTCGTTCGAACTATCACTTTATACCATAAATGTATCCTAATACAGTTTCCGATATAATTTCCACATGCCTTGAATGGCCATATGTATCATAATATCCATGGATTTTCAATAACTGTACAGACTGAAGAAGAATTTATCGAAAACAATTGTTCACTCAAAATCATCTTATTCTGATTACAGTTAAATAAGTGAATTGTACTGTTTGCATCTGGTGTCACCAAAAGATTCGAAATGAGATGGTGATAACAATGAAGAAGGCGAAGATACGAAGTGGAATGAGTTCAGTCTATACACACATGCATATATATATATATATATATATTTAAATGGCATGACTAAGACCATGGCAAATAAAGAGATTTAGCTAAGCATTTTTCATACATAGTTTAGGTTTTTCTCCATATGTAGCTAGAGCTTCTGCTATACATAAGTGAAGAGATCATAAACTTTTAGAATGACTGAGTCAGGCTATGTAGATAAACTAACAGGATAGATCACATCGTGCTATAGACATAAATACAACTGTTCAACTTCAAAATAAAGTCTTTGTAAAGAAGTATTTTTCGTTGAACAAAAACAGTTTTATTTGTTCAAGTCTAAAGTCTTATCATGAACTAACTTCAATTAGAGTATCGCTGAAAACCACATAGTAATAGACAGTTACTTCGTCCTGGTTTGGGAATCTTCGGCGGTAAGAACCCATGATTCCATGGAGGACCAAACACAGGACCTTTAGGTTACAAGGTGAGCTCATTTACCATTCATCCATTGGGATGGAATCCAATGATCCATCGATCCCGACTCCTGTAAATTAGAAATCTATAGCTGAACGGTCAACGAGCTCGCCTTGTGACCTGAAGGTCAGAAGTTCGATCCCCAGTAGTTTCCCAGGTGCCTACTATTGAGGAGTCCCAGTCTATGGCGACATGGCCATCCAGTACTCTCTGGCTTTCAGTGGTTTTCTAACTGAATTCAGTTTGCGATCAAACCTGAAATCAACCAAATTCCTGCAAACAACCACTAGAAAAGTAAGCATATCCTTCTTTATATGGTTACCAAGGTGAAAATAATTACCGGCTGAATGCTTTCCATTCATATCATACAAAATGTTCACATCACTGTTGTTAAAAGCCTAAGTAGGTGAAACAAACTGCAACGAAAAATGGAAGGTTATAATTTCACTAGTGATATGAAGCCAGTTTTCCAGTAAAAGTTTTATCATCACTTAAAAATTAAGAAAAATGTAACGAATTTGTTAGATGGTTTTTTTTCATTTACTCAGACTGAACACTACCTTCCCAACATTGTAGATAAACACTAAAGTCTGTTAAATTTCAGTACGCTAAAAAAAGGCAAGTTGGTTATATCATGTCATAGTTTAAATACAACGAAAATCACCATTCAGACATTTAGAAGATAAAAAGACTGAGGTAATAATACACTTTCCGATAACTTCCTCATCCAGCTCTACAGTTATGCATACTTAATATCTGAAAAATAATTGCTATTGACAACAATGATGTTTTTTAAAGAATATCAAGTTGTTAAGATCAATAGACTACAGTTTAAAAGCATGTTGGTAAAATTTTAGAAACATTACTGTTGTCAATTACAATTATTTTTTAAATATTATGCATATTACTATAAAACTTAATGGGTAGATTATCGACAAGAATAGTCCTTTCTCATTTCTTGTTTTCCTCTCACAGTTACCAAGACAACTGAGTCTTTCACAATACACTGTTAAAAATCTAATGGCAAAATTTTGGTTTCAAAAAGTAGTTGATGCTTCATTGGAATATACCTATCTAAAAATTCAAAGTGGTATCTTATAATATTTTCTAAAAAGTGAATGACATTCGGTTTCATTGCAAACTTAATGAAACTATTACTCATCATGTAGTCTTTATAGACGTTTGACATATTGTGATGGTAATTTATTCCTTAAAGCTAACTGTTTTCGGTTGTGTAATACTTGGTATTGATAGGTGACCGATACATTCCATCAGATTTATATAGCCAAGGATATCCCCTTCCTCCCCCCTCCCCTAAGAATTCACTTAACCAGATTCAAAGATCTCATAAGTTAAAAACAGGCTGCTGAAATAGTTTGGCAATTTTTAAGTGCCTGAAACCATTAGAATTTTATTTTTCCCCTCAAGGAGGTCAGCTTCAAATGAAATAGAATTCACCAACATTCATGAATTCCTTTCTTAACTTGATTTCGCTCATTGCTGAAAGAGTCCCTAGGCGCATTCGCCCTATTTTTACACAAGTCTGCAAATGAAATTATGTTGCAGAATATGAAATCTGGTGCACTTTACAAGCACCATATTATTTTACACGTGAGGCTTGAAACAACGTTTTCCCATTCTAGTGGCGATTTCTGAAATCAGGTAATGCTGATAAGTTCAAGAAAGAATGTGACAACCTCACTATAATATTAAAAGGGCGCTGTTATTACCAAAAATACTTGACCAATACGTTGACCTAATCTAATATCTGGAAAGCTAATATTAGAGGCATTAAAATTTCATTGGCATCAGAATTTTAAAACAAGCAATAAAGGTTAATATAGCAGCATTTAATGAATTCATCAAATTTCGGTAGAACTCGTCAGCTGAATACTCTACATACACGGATATATATACTTTTGAAATTACATTGGGAGATATAGGACTGATAAGTAAACAAACTATATTGAATTAGTCATGCAGAAAGACAGGTGCGAATGTTTTTCCAGGTCATGTTCAATTAGATAAGGGGAGAGAGAGTATGAGAAATCAGAATTAAGATAAATTGCATTACGCTTCAATTACATCACTTAGATAAACAATTGGACATTAGAGAATTTAACAAGAATTGCAACCAGAAGGATGTCAATAGTAATACTTATAATAACAATAATGATAATAATAAGAGTTTTGAAGTGAGTTAGGATAATCCTACTGATAAAGGATAGTTTTGAATGAATCAAGAATAATAATAATGATAATTATTATGAGAGGTAGAATTATAAGTAAAACGTATTACCATGGTAGATTCAGAGTCACGACCATCTCCTTTTGTACACAGAGACCTGGTTTATAAACTCGAATTGCACAAGCCTCTGCAATTGCAAGCATCTTCTTGTTTCTTTGTCTGCTGACAATAGTGAATGACTTGACCGCGTCGATATCATGTCCGTAATCCACAAGATGCTTTGTTATTGAGGATTTTGGCTATTTGCACTCAGCTGTTTTCAACCATCAGAAATTGTTGGTTGACGAGAACGGCCTGAAGCTATATGTTGTCCATTCAAATACCTGTAAATCGAATTAACTTGTGGTTCCTTTCTTAAGATTTCCTACGGAGAACAAACTACTACCATCATCTATATACTGTAAGAGGTAACGAAATCGTACAGTGTACTCTAAAATTAGTGCGTCATCAACCCCCTTTAGTTATGAGTACTCCTTAGTATGCATCTTACCTCCACTGCAGCGCCGCAACCTGAATGTGTTTTTCTTACATATACACTAGCATGGAAAATGACAAGCTTTCAACGATCCGACCAGTAGTTCGGTAGTAGAAATGACGAAGAAGCCTTATTAGGCTTTTCATCTAATATTTGTGTGTAAAAGTGGCAACTGGGTGTATAATTAATACTGGAAACACTGACGACAATAGTGCAAGTTCCTCAGTGTTCACCGAAAAGATGTATTGAGGTCTGTTGTCTTTCAGTCATGATAAAAATCAATATTTGGTTATCCGGATTGAGTATACCCTACCATCTGCTTCACTGTTCACTTCGTGTTCGCATTAGAACTGTCACTTGAAAGAGGAAAGTTATTACATGGCTAGAACGGTGCTATATTCACTACTACTTTCACAGAATATCATACACTAGATTTGTCAACTTATAGGTCTGTAAGCCTTATCACCTTTGCTTTTTTTGTCTCTAAGAAGAATATTAAGAAACATCACTGGAGTTTATTTATAAAGCAACTTTAAATTGCTTTATAAATAAACCTTTACCAGCGTTTATGATGGGTGTTTGACCAATTAGTGTAGAACTCTTGGTCGATGTATATGATTTTGGATTCCACACTCTGGTAAAATGTAAAATATGTGAGGAAAGGAATGTTATGATGCTGCAAAAGGCGACAAGAAGAATGTATGTTTGAGCAAAAGTCGACAGCTTCGGTTCATATGTGGAGTCTGGAACAGTATGACTTTACAGTTCTTTTGTTAGATGCTATATTGGGAACATTGTACACAACTTTTGTTTAAAACGGTCCGTTGTAAAATACAGATAACTCCGGAGTGCAATCTAAAATACAGTGTGCTGCTCGAAGCTTCACCTTCTCACTGGTCCATACTATCTATTTACTTCATTATTAACCGTGTTGTATACTTCTGACTTTGTAGAAACCTCTCGCCCTCATCCGAAGACTGTTCTATAATCAGTGCACAGCTTTTACTGGTAGAAACGACTCCAGCAGTTACCACTTTGGTGGATTATGTTATTAATTTGTAGCAACGGACTTTAACTTGTAGTGACCCGTTTTATTACTCATAATCGTACTATACTTTCATTGTGTAATTGTACTTTCATTTATTTATTATTCTAAATCTGGCATGTTAACAATTGATACCTTTTGTACTCGCTCGATTTTTGAATTGTTGATTGCTGCAATAATACACTATCGTATTCCTTCGCAAGTGCCTTTTGAATTACGTTGCGAATGTCGAGTAATCGCAACGTTAGGGCACAATTGTAAACGCGAGGAAGTATTAGGATATGTGTATACGCTAGTTCAATCAAAATATAGAATTCAACAAACTGTATAATCAAGTAACCATTAATTTACACAACTCATTAACTGTAATTTTTATGGTACACTGTTACACTATCATTTCATTAAGTTGGACTTTTATTCTAATATTTGTTCTGTTAATGAGCTCAACATAAATTCCCATACGCATGTCACTTGCAGTTTTTGACCACTGACTTTCAGAATTCAGGGGGTCTCAATCAAATAATACGTCCCCACGTGGGCTTTCTACCAACAATCTGTGATTTCTTCGACTGACAACTTGTTGTAACCTGATAACCAATAACTCTCAACCTATTCCGAATTCACCTTACACTACTTATAAAAAAGCAGACGTTTGGATTTGTAATGTGTATCTCAGCTAGCTCAGCTGATAGATCAAGATAAATTTCCTTCTACTTGATAAATCGCTAGGCTAAATAAGGATGGCTCCGATCTGAAGATAACAAAAAATCTATCAATCTAATCTGTCTAGATTTTATTAGACTTTTTGATACTGCAACACATACTGGGTTGTTCATGAAAGTGCAAAGGTTTGAAGTCCCCAAAAACCTTGTTATCTAGATCACAAAAGCTCATAGTTGGTAAGAGACGAAGTGCAAGTAGTAAATCCGAAATCTTATACCTGATTCCACTGCAGAATCTAGTGAGAAAGAATGCAGCTTTTAATGTATTATTTTTTCCTATGCGTTTACAAATAAAGAGATACTAGGAAACAGGAGTTGCCTTTATTTCCCACAAATCAGCCCAAAAAGAACTACTTTAGCCATTATTTTGTGACAGCGAAAAAAACAATATAGTCTGCTCACTTCCTGTTTCATATGAAAAATAACTTGTAATTTATTACAGAGTCGCAATTTCTTCTGCCAAGACATAATTACGTTGAGGTAATCAATATGATAAAAAGGTAACCATGGGAGGTATTCATTTTGCCTAGTAGAATTTCACAGTGAATATAAGCATATAAAATGAAAGAGATATAAAAGTGTCACACAATCTACCTGTCTGCTTCTTTTTGGGCCTTCTCAGCTCTGTTTCTTTCCTCGATTTGCCTATCGAACCAATCTTGCATTTGTTCTCTTTGATACTTCATTCTAGCTTTTAAGTTTAGATCCTCACCATCAAATTTTTGGAGAGAGGCAACTCCACATCGAGGATCATCATCTGAAACACGAGCTGGACGGTCTAACTTTAACGCATTCGGGTCATAAAGGTCGAACTCCCTCCTTGACTCAGGTTGTTGATGGAGAGATCTAAATTCGTTGAGACATTTTGCAATTTCCCTTTCATCTCTCTGCTGACGCTTCTCAAGTATACACGCAATTTTGTCGTTACGAACGGCATCAGCATCTAAAAACCATATGGTTTTGAAGAAATAATGTACCATAAGCCAAATCCCTTTCTTTTTCACGGATTTCTTGTCGTTTTCTTTCTTCTACCTGGTGTTTTAAAGCCTCCTCATCTATCTGCCATCAAGGATATTTCATAATATTAAAAACAACTTACCCCTATCTGACGAGTCCGTGCATCGAATATGCGGGCCTGGCGTTCTTTTTCTTTTCTCCTCCTGGCTTCAATAACTGCGGCCTCTTTGGTGTCAATCGGTAGATCTAGTTTATACATTGGTCATAACAGACTGAAACTTTTGAAAGCGTCCCACCTCGGTTGTTATGGAGATCCAATATCCAATATCCAATATCCTGATTACGAGCTAGTATAAACCAGTGATTTCTTTGAGCTCGCTTCTTGATTTTAAGGTAGAGGTTCCAGATCTTCGGTGAACTTATGCGTAGTAAATCCCGCCACTCGACTGCTTTAGCTCTGGTAGACTCCAGGAGGAGTGATGCGAGGATTGGTCAAGATTGTGGTTTGTAGTGTGCAGTATGTTAGGACTCAGCTGCTGCCGTGAATGGAGTTTGACCTAACACCCGTCGGTCATTCGGTATAGTCATAAAAGTAGAGTAATAATAATAATAATGATAATGATAATAATAGGTTGTAGTGTAGATAATATAGGTTGAGATAAGTGAAATAATAAAGAAAGAAAGATAGAGTAGTCGGTACAGTGGGAGAAGACAGGACGGGTCGTGAAGATTTAGCTTGTATGCTTATCCATTGACAATGTGGTTTCAAATTTTAAGAGGGTAAGCCATTGAGACACAAACCATGCATTTCTGCATGATTGTCCAGCTTCCGCTTAAAAATCTCCACAGATGGAGCTGTAGTTACGGCCGCCGGTAAAGCGTTCCAGAGACGGCAAACTCGAAGCGAGAAGAAATGTGAACGCACTCGAGTCCTTGGTCTCTGGTGTGCTATCCTTAGCGGGTTACCTCGTGGAAGCCTATAATCACTTAATGGCAGGATGCTCTTGTTAGGATGGGCCTGGTCATTTAGGATCTTATAGACGGTGATGAGGTCTCCCCTGTGACTACGGTAACTAAGTGTGAAAAGACTTAATTTCTTCAGTCTCTCCTCATATGATTTGTTGCGGAGGCCGATCACCCATTTTGTCGCTCGTCTCTGGACACTTTCTAGCATGTTAGCATCCCTTTTGAGTAGCGGAGGAGCAATGATATTATGCACCTCAAGGAGTGGCCTCACGTATGTCGTATACAACGTTAGGAATAGTTCAGGAGTAAGAGCTCCCAGTTGCCTATGCATAAAGTGTAAAGTGCCGTAAGCTTTGGCGACGTCCCTCGTGTAATTTACACTGGTGTCTAGCTTTTCTGTTAAAATAAGGCCTAGATCGCGTTCTGATGGCACACAACTCAAGTTCTGGCCACCAAGGGTGTAATTTGCACTCTGTGACCTGCCGGAATGAAGTTGCACTACTTTGCACTTCTTTAAGTTGAAAGGCATTCCGTTAGCCAGAGCCCAGTCCCCCAGCGTTTGCAGGTCAGCCTGCAATCTGTCGGAGTCTTCCGATGAGTTTATTGCTCTCCAAATCTTTACGTCGTCAGCGTAAAGAAGCGCAGAGCAATTCAGTTGACAGGGCAGGTCATTGATAAAAATCAAAAACATCAACGGCCCTAAGATAGAACCCTGAGGAACCCCTGATGCCGAGGTGTGCCAGGATGATCGGATGCGGTTGACTTTGGTGCAGAATTCTCTCTCGCCTAAATAATCTTCCAGCCATGCGAGAAGTGCTCCAGAAACACCCGCTTTGCTTATTTTGTGAAGGAGCAGACCATGGTGAACTGTGTCGAATGCTTTCGCAAAGTCGAGAAAGATCACATGGACTGGTACCTTTACATCCCAGGATAGTGTCCAATCGTTCCAAGCTAGTAGAAGATTCGTCACACAGGATCTTCCCTTCCTGAAACCATGCTGTGCTTCATGGAGTAGGTTAGTCCCGTCGAAGTATTTTCTCATGTGGTCGTCAATGAGACTTTCGAATATCTTCGATATCACTGGGAGTAGCGCAACTGGTCTGTAACTGGTCGCGTTCTGCCGGTCACCACCCTTGAAGATAGGGGATAGGATGGCTCGTTTCCATTCACATGGAAGTTTCCCTACATCAAAGGAGTGTTGAAACAGATCACTTAGGGGTTGGCAGAGACTTTCTGAACACTGCTTCAGGACGGATGGTCTTATGTCGTCGCAACCTGCAGACTTTCCCGAAGCCAACTTTCCCAATTTTATGAGTACCATAGCCGGGGTAATTTGAAATGTACCCAGCAGGTTTTCGCACGTTGGTCTTGCATTGTAATCTTGATGTTTTGTGAGGGTAAAATCCTCGTTACTGTTCAGTTGCCTGTGAAAGGCTAGACTGAATGTCTCTGCCATTTCAAGACTAGTAAGAGATTTCCCATCAGAACCCACTATATTGCAAGCTCCCTGGTTGGTCGGTTTTCTTTCAGACATAAACCTGTATAGGCTTTTGGGGTTCACGAGAAGCTTATTGGCGAGGTTTCTCTGAAATGTCCTTCTATCACTCCGGACTCGTATGTTACACCGATTCCTGAGTTCGAGGTACTCTTCATGTTCGGGTTGACTCTGCGATACTCGCCACGCAAACCAGGCTTTTCGCTTCGCCTGTAGAAGGCGTTGTGTCCCCCTTTTTAGCCATGAACGTTGCTTTCTAGCTTTAGGTGTGACCAAAGGAACAGTGTCTGAGATCGCCTGGTGAATGATCTCCTTTACCACTCTCCAGTGTTCTTCTACTGTAAGCTCTGTCCAATTTTTTGGCCAATTTGCTTCAGACAAAAGTCTTCGCATTTCGGTGTAATTGGCTTTGTTATAACACAGATAGGGCTGTGTATTGTCCCACTGTAAACGCTCGCGGAGGACTATGTCGAATGTTATGACCGCATGGTCACTACTACCTATGGGAGTCGTGATCTGAACGTTTTCCACTAGTAGCTGGTCACTAGTGAGCACGTAATCCAGTCTAGAAGACTTCCCATCTGGGCCCCATCTAGTATCCATTCTGACATTTTCGGTGAATCCGGCCTCCGTGATGGTATGCAGCAGATTTCGATCAAATCTGTCCTGGGCACATCCCGTCATCAAGTTAAGAGATGGGGCATTGAAGTCTCCAGCTATGACAATTTGATCATAACCCAGGTCATGTGTCGCTGAAATTGCATTCAGCAGTACCTGGTTGTGGTCTGCTCCACATGAAGGTGATCTGTAAATGCTGCCCACTAGATACTTACAGTACCCAACGGTGAAATGGCACCATATGGAGTCAGGGAGCTCAATGAGGGGAGGGTCGATTGCATGGACACATCTGAGCTGTTTGTCGACGTATATGGCGACTCCACCTCCTTCTTTCAGATCCCTATCTCGCCTGACAAGGACCATATCATTTATACTGACTTCGCTGTCTGCCACCGTAGGGGTTAGCCAGGTTTCCGTCAGTATTATGATTTTGGAGTTCAGCTGTGATTGTAGGTATCTAAGTTCAGCTATTTTGCCTCTTAGACCTCTCACATTACTGTACAGGCAACTGGTAGTCAGTCTCACCACGTCCCCGTATTGGGGGGTGGTTGACGTGATGTGGGCTGTCGGTTGAGGAGTTATCCTACGAACTAGTTGGCCGATTCCCCGGGAACCGGCCTGTTGGAGTTTTTTTCTTCTGATTCAATCGGAGCACTTGGATGGCACTGGCTATCATCGTCCGTGCTGCACCGCTGTATTGTGACTAGGGGTTGGGGATGTTCTATGACAACGTTTTGCTCTCTCCTTTGGGTACGAGGCCGGCTCTCGCAGCAGCGAATGTGTCTGCTGACCTTGTCTTTGGTCTCGTACCATCTCTGGAGAGCAGTAGTCAAGTGGTCTCGGGAGCTAAACTTAACAGCTAACAGATGTGGGGTGTTAATTGACATTAGGTGAGTGGGTCGAGGCAGTCTAAAAATAGAGACAGCCCCTGAACTTCCCAGACCCATCTGGGATGCCAACCATCTCCATTGCTGGACATCGTGACAGTGCTTCTCACAAGCGTTCCCAGTTTCCAGTTCAGGAATGCCGTGAACAACCATGGAGGCAGAAGGAATAAGCTCTGGCGACTCCCTCGCCATCTGTCTTTCCTTCCATGGCCTATCTGGCCTAACACGTATATTGCAGGTCCTCCCTATAGAAAGGACTTGGGAAGTCAATAAAACTTTTTCGGCATCTTCGGCAGAGCCTAGTGTTACCCTCAGTGGGGATGGTTTGCCTTGAGGAGCAGCAGTGCCCTTATACAATCTGCACAGTTTTACTGGTTGGATGTCCAGACCCAGTGTGCTACATAAGTTGGACCACTGTTCCTGATCAAACAGGGCCCTGTTTTCCAGCAGACTACTGCTACAGTCTGGTACATTAAAGAGGATAACGCAGTTTGATCGACTGACCGTGGATTTAGGTTCGGTCCTCGCACATTTGTCATCCCCCTTAAGACCGTTTTGTTTCATCTGGTGCAACTGGGTATTATTATGTGTCGCAGTGCTGTGGCCACTTTTACTGGTGGACGGTAAGGGTCTTTTCCCGGCGACAGGTACCCTTGGTGCTTCAACCTCTGTGTCTGGGGCGGTTATGGCAGGAATTGCAAGTATAACCGGTGTGGATTTTGGTATCCCCGATTTACATGCAATTGTGCTGTTTTCTGAGTTGGTGGGAGTGAAACGTTTCACGTTTTTTCCTGATATCTCTATGACATCTGTAGCTTTCGAGGAACTACACGAGGCTGCATTAGGACGGCAACTTGGGCAAATGTACCAGAACCATGGGCATGGGTTCTTACGCATAAAATCGTAATATACCTTTGGTACCCCGGTGTCACATCTACAATGTACCCATTGCTTACAAAAGTTACATTCGAAAGCAGAATCTGCTTGTTCGACAATAGAATTGCAGACCTTGCAATCGTCTGCCTTCTTGGGGAACGTTGTAGTCGTCTTGCGACGTCGTGAACGTTTCTTATTGGCCTTCCTGTTTGTTTCAAGGCCTACTGTGGATATAGGTGTCATACTATTCACCTGTTTGCTTAGTTTGGCTGAAGCTCTGGTGACTACGGTGCATGGTCTCCCATTACTTATCTTGGGATGAGAATCTATAGTCATTTTACTCCTAAAATAATACCGATGATTAAATGATAAGAGAGAGTGGAGTTTTGTCCAATAGACTGACAGCAAAAGACAGTAGAAAGCACAGAACGGAAAGATAAAGTATATAAGTAAAAGCTTTTGACTTTACCTGTAACTTTCGGGTTATTCGGCTTCACAACAATCACGTAACAGACCACCAAGTCCTGTATATTTGAAAGAGTGAGGGGGATGTTGCTACAGAAGTAGCACCTGAAGCTTGGGCAGTAGTTCGAGACAGTGGGAAGTACTAAACACAGGCTCGGTGAAGAAGAAATGGTTGAATAAAATTCGCCGGATAGGAAGATCAGGTTTCCCAAACGAATTATTCACAAAAGTGGATATTTCCTGTTAGACGGAAAAATGCACGTCGTATTCAAGGAGCGCGCGACCCTGGTGAACAAAAACTACTGCTGTGTTTAAAAATCAGACTACCAATTTATTACATATTTCTCGAAATTTAATTTATTTACGCATTATTCTCATATCAATTTGCAGAAAATAGTATATGATATAAAAACAACGAGTCTTTTGATGATATTTGTTGTACCATGAAATTCCAAAATACTTATTTGTGTAGATTAGTAGAAGTTATACCCCAAAAACACTAAGCTCAGTTCAAAGATATGAAGTGGAACTCCCTACATAGTGTCAGTGATTGCTTAGCTGAAGTGCAGCTAATTGAATGCTTGCTGTCAACTAGGGATTCTGGAGTGCCGACACACCTGAATTGAATTGCTGGCCTGAAACTGAAGCGCTTACTCGGTTTTCCTAAGTGACCACCTCTCATTTGGATGCTAGTAGTAAGCTGATCAATATTTGTAATTAGATGACTCTAGCAATTTTAAATTCATAGGGTTCGCAACCTTCAGAATATCAAGAGCATCAAAAAACCAACTGGTTTACTTGGTAAATATTTCATTTCAGTAGACACCTGAGTAGAATCTGTCCTGGAGTATTGTTCGATAGCTTCAGGCTATGTGATTAATCAAAAAGTGAATTCGTCTAATGATCCGGATGTGCTCCTACTCTAGGTTACGATAACTGATGACAACAGTTCGCCTTATACGTCCTGTGTATATGAAGACTGATACCCAGTCTTCAAGTATTTCATCTTCCCAAAAGTAGACTCTGCACCATCGTAACTAGCTTTCATATTTACCAACCCTTAACTGCATTCTAAGGAATGAAGACTACACGGGAGGTATATTAAGTCACCAAATACCAGTTAACGCCTGCTTCTAGGACATAAGATTTTTGTAGTTGCGGCATCGTCTTTTGAAGTTTCAGATGAAGTGGACCGATAAGGGTTAAAGCATCAATTTCACTTCTGTTCCACATAAAATGCGTTTTATTTACCTAGAAACCACACGAATAGCATATTATAATAATGTTTGTAGCTGCCAGCTTCTGGACCGTAGCGATGCACTGATAAAGCGTTTTCGTAAGGAATTACATTCTTCACTTATAATATCCTGAAGAGCCTAACAAGTCACTTTTCCCTTACAAATAGTGTCTTCTTGATTTGCCACTCATATTTCAGTCACTGCTAGCTAATATGGCTAATAATTTCTCAGCGAATACTGAGCATTCCCTCCACTCCCGCATCATCTACTTAACGGCTTGACATATTATGGACGTTAGTTGAAATTTCGCTTGATAAATATTTCTGGTGGATAAGTTTTATAAAAATTGTGTTTTATGTTTCCTGGAGTGATAGAATTCTCATTTTTTGACAAGTCTTGGTGGTTTCCGCGTCATGGGATCTGGCGGCGACACACTATTAGCATACTGGTTGCAATGATTTGCGTTTCAGGCGAACTGTCAGTGTTGCTATAACGAGCAAGATGGGGTAGTTGAAGAGTAATATCATCTACACAAATACTTTGCCGTATGTAGAAGCTGCACTTTTCGGCACAGTATCATTCAATAAAGACCTAATGTCTCAGGGTATTAAAGTAGCTTATTTTCGTGTAAGGAACAGTACTATTTGACAGATGAATGCTATCACTACATGGAAATCACGTATAAATGATAGCGGAATCTTCTGTGGCAACTGCACTGGTTGGTGCAGTGTAATATGCATCAATGTATAAAAAATATCCTGAATTTATTAATATTGTGCTATTGTCTGCTTAGCTGATTGCCAGGCTAACAGATGTAGGTGGTTTTCATTAATTTTGCAAGTGCAGTGCAATGGAGACGACAATTATTTGTTTTAATTTTACTCACTGTATCGCTTAAAGCATTAATTCAGTGTATGGTATTGTTATACACATGGATTGTGTTGATTATGAGAACTTAATCTAGTCATCTCTATTATTATCAATCTACTGCCTGTTATATCATTTCCACTGACATTGTATACTCAGTGCTGTTATATTTTTGGTCACCAATGGTGGAGACGAATTTGTCCTGAAATTTCCATTTACATGAAGCATCACGGATGTAGTGTCACGTTGGAATGTCTAGGTTGCGTTGTTATCCGCGTCAAAACAATACATCCGTGTATCTTAGAATATTTTAGGTATATCCCCATGCTATCAACACTGTGTATATCTGTTTAGAGTTGAGACCTATGTACCGAATATTTGACTGCTATGGTTTACTAAAGATGAAAATTTAATATCTGTAGGATTGGCAAAACCATTTTCACCAGACACTAGTGAGATTGTGGACTAGATTTTAAGTTTTACAATGGCAACACTTCCTTTGAAGTAAATGTAATCAATGTGAAGTTGGTCGGCAAGTAATCTGCATCTGAGAGTGGTGCCTCAGCAGTAAAGATGTTTCAGAGATTTTCTTGAGATTTGTGTATCATCATCTAGTACTGGAAAACAGGTGAGGTCTGTTGATAGGCATGGCATCAGTGTAAAAATCATCCTTTGACTACAAATAGTTTTATTCGCGTGAGAATTTCACTTGGCGTTAATAGAGTCAATGTATCCACTCTTTACACTAATATGTAAAATCATCTCTCATAACTTCATGTCGGGCTTAGATATATATTTATTCCTGTTTATGCAGGAACATACCAATTGTACAGGCATGGATAAGTTATTATATAAATTACAGTTTGTTTGTTCAATCTAACATTAGAGTCAGTCAGAACAGTCTGCAAAATAGTCTGTCTGTGTAACACATAAAGAGATATAGAAATATTGTCTTCGCATTAACAAAAAACCCAGACTTAAGATGAATGTGATACAAATATCTGGGAAAAATAAAGCTTGAAGTCAATTCTCCTATAAAACTTTGTTGTGAAGAGCACCCGTGAGATAAAGTTTATTGATGTATTATTTTGAGTCAATAATGTATTTATTCCATTTTTGTCAGCAGTCTTATCGTAGTTTTATAATAGGAAAGAAATTTGATCTTTGATACGAAAATTAGATAAGGTAATGTTAGATTGTTTTACTGCATCAAATGGGGCCGAGGTCGATTCTAGAACTATCCATTTGCGCCATTTGCGTCAGCATGGCAGACTGTACATGTAAGTTGAGTAATACATTGAAAACTGTTTGAAAATCGGTTGTTTCTTTATATCAGATCAAGAATATTCCTTGTACAGAATGTTGGCCAGCGTTTTCAAGTGGTTGCAACGGATCGTTCATGGAATTTGAGTTTGAATTTACTTAAATGGTCATTTCAGTTTGGATGATGGGTTGTTCCACCTCGACCAGGAGATATATAGAAGTGCAGACTCAGGATATAATAACAGAAAGAGAAAGTATGTAAACATGAACAGGACGTTAATATTTTATGTATATATAAATGTTTATAAATGTATATCATTGTATAGTAAACACTACCTATAATCTAGTTGTTCTTTCATGTATTTTTGCGAAGTCTTAGAGTTTATTTAGTGTCATAATATTTAGTAACGAGTCTAGGCGTTATAGTGTTCTAATAGCTCATGCGTTTTAGAAATAAGTGGTGTGGTATGATTGGCATAGTCATTAGGATGAAGCAGTTCATATAGCAAGCGTTTGAAGGTTATGATAGAGTGACAGGTCCTTATTTCTAGGGGTAAACTGTTCCAGATCTTAGAGTACATGACAATAAAGAAGTTTGCACGGAGTGTTGTCTTGCAGTTTTTCCTAGATACTGTGCACGTTTGGTTACGAAGATTGTAAGAGCCTTCCGGTGAGAACTGTATCTCCTTACTGTCAGAGAATGATATTTTATGCAATATTTTAAAGAAAAATGTTAGGTTAATGCTCAGTCGTCTCATCCAGAGTTGGTCGATGCCTAGAGTTATACACCTTGATGTGTAGTCCTTTTCGCGGTCAAATCCTAGTAGTTTAGACGTGAAGTATCGTTGGACACTTTCTATTTTAAGTTTGTCACTTACGCGAGTGCTTGTCCTTACATGTGGCCTATCTTTTTAGGCACATGAGCTCAGCAACAGTTTTTATTTGTTTATAAATGTGCAGTTGAATCATGTAGCACTAATTAATATCCATCACCATTATGATCAATAACTGCAGTATTCGCGTATCCACTTTACAGATATCACATTACTTACGGTTTTATGCATCTAATTGGAAATAACAAACTTTGGTGAAGCCACTATATCCTGCTTGGTTTAATCACGATAGTAGCGCGTTTAACGGAACTCATCACAGAGTATCAGTCTTAAATGTACACCACATGTAGGCGTAATGTTTATTAGCTAAGTATGGAAATCAAAGTAAAGGCTTGTACTGTACATTCAATACTTATAAGACTACCTAGTAAAGTATGTAAGAACTATGATTTCGCCAGTTACAAAAAAATCAACATATTTGGACATTATCAACGTACGCCGTTAGTTTTATGACTCATTAACTAAAGCTACGTAGCTACTTTAAAAGTTTCCACTGAAGGTAATCTCCAGTAGCTGCTACCTTAGTGAGCAACTAAACGTTATCTTTGAGTCACGAAGGACATATATCAATATCCAGGTCTAACTACACTGGACTTAGCGCTGTCCTCAGAAGACATTCAGCAACAATGTGCAATAACCAATGTGAAAAACCAGAACACGGATTAGTGACTCAAGAATCCTTTATTCTTGCACCAATATGGAACCAACCATAAGGTTATTATACACAAAGTCTAAGAATAAATGTCATAACAATTAATCACAATATTAATTCTGATAGTATTTCTCCACCTTCTAACAAACAGCGAACGATGGAACGATGACTGCAGTATCGGTGACTCCCACCGAATATAAAGTTGGTTTTGAGTAAACAACCATGAACTGATCATTCATTCTTCAACTACACTGACCACATAAAAAGATTTCTTGGTAAAAGGACTGTCTTCTACTCAAAGAAGGTGGAAATATCCATATCTCCATGAAATCGCTTACAGGTATGTATCCTATCACCACAGCACCCTCACCTAACTACTAAACGCATACCCGAAATCTCCGCAGTTTCCTATCACTATAGGGACTATAGAAATGCCGACTGAGAATTCCTACCAGCGGTCTTGAGAATCTCTGACTGGGATGAATACTTTGCCAACAATAGCTAGGAAGCAACACTTGGTATCTTCCACAAGACATTTGAGCCCCTAAAATCTGCCCTAAGGACACTAACTCTATTGATAGATCGCAAAACGCGATTAAAATCAAAGAAACTGAAAAGGAGATTTTATGCGTTTAAAGAATTTAATGCATTACACCAGATACGTGAAACATTTGAAAATCTCGAGGAGAGACATAAAATGAAGGCACAACTAGAGGAAAATAAAGACCCAAGGGGCATCTTTAAAACTGAGGAACTCTGCAAGATCTTGCAAAAACGACTGAAGAAAGGTGAAGACAACGATATAAGCCGCTTCGAACATGAAGGTGTCATTTATGGTGATTCCCAGATTATCAGTGAACTATTTAGCCAGTGGTTCTCCAATGGCAGCGAAGCGCATCCGTCCCCAATTCTCGACATAACCTACGAAAATAATTACGAGTTAGGTGAAATCAACTTTAATACACAGAATATAGCATCAGAGGGAAAGACATTAAAAGCTAACGGTAGTTGTAGGATAGATGATATACCATCTGTCATATACAAAATCGGTAGCGCAAATATAATAGTATTAATACTTAAAATATTTATCCTCTCACTAGTTACTGGGACCGACCCTTAAATCAGGAAAAGTTCGTAAATATTGCCTAAGCACAAAGCAAGAGCCAAAACTAGTGCATTCAATTCTGGGCCTATCGGTATAACACTTGTCATATCAAGGATCATGCAGAAAGTAATCGAAGACTAAATGTAAGACTTATTTCTAAAGCATAAACTCATCAACCAGTCACAACAAGGATTCCTCAAGAAGGGATCATGCGTCACTTGCCATATAGACTTTTTCAACGATGTCAACTATGGAATAGATAGGAGAGAACCAGTAATTATCCTCTGTTTTGATATAAAGAGAGCCTTAGACAGAGTTCCACGTAGTCCGCTAATCAGCAGGTTATGCTCACACCGGATACGTAACCCCCTTCACAGCTGGATGAAATCATTTCTGTGTGATAGAAATCAGACAACAAAAGTTAGCTCGATGACCTCCAGGCCCAGACCAATTGGCAGTGATGTAATCCAGGGCAGTGTATAGGGCCGTCTCCTTTTCATAATATACACAAGCAATACATGTGAATGCTTTAGCGTGGATAAACCAATACCAAATGTAGATGACTTAAAGGTAACCTATACACACACAAATACAGATATCGGTATGACTGTGAACTTTACGCATGAAGAACTGATAAATATGAATAGATGATGTGACACCTGGAGACTCGAGTTTAATGTCGAAAAGTGTGGCTGGCTCTGCATAGGTTGTTCCGACATATAACTGGTCCTAGTAACTCAGGACCATAAAATCCGCAGACTCAAATCTGTGCTAGACCTAGAGCTGAAATATTCACAAAATCTACCATTTCCAGGGCATATCTTGAAGCAAGTGTCAAGATCACGCAGGATTATTGGCTTACTTCTGAGGAACTTCTACAGAGTTGAATCCAGAACACTACTGTATGAGGTTTGCGTGCGCCCACTCCTAGATTACTGCTCATTCATACTTAGTAGTACACGCACAGAAGACAAACTGAAAGTAGGAGTACAGAGGTACTTCGAGCTGAAAGTACTTGGAACCGAAAACAGCACAAACTACTCTACCTAAGGCTTATTTATTTACTCCCAACAATGACATTGCTGGTCAAATGAGATAAACATATCACTGATTTCTAAATAACACATCAATGAACTATAATTCAAGGATTCTGCACGCAACAAAGTTATGTATGAAAATTGACTTCAAGCTTTATTTTTTTCCCAGGCACTTATAATCCATCCACTAAAGACCTGGTTTTTTGTTAATGCGAAGACAATACTTCTGTATTTCCTGATGTGTTGCACTCAGTGACAATCTAGCAGATTTTTTCGACTGTGCACAGAAATGATTGCATATAAGTGAAAAGGCTGTTTTATACTACTGGGATTGACATTTATCAAGTGTATGTATAATCTCCAGCCCGAAAATAGGACTTATGCATTCTTACGTACTAGGTGAAAATAATTCAACTGCGATTTCTAAACATTCAATTTGTCTTTGAATAGGATATATGTTCTAACTGATACACTTTTTTAAGTCGTCAGTTCAGTGAATTATGTAATTTGTGCTTACTAGGCGAATATAATTCATCTAAAATTTATTGGGTCACGATGGTATACAAACACTGAAATATGCATTACTATTCATCTACTGGAAATCATAGTGTTGTATTCGTTGATCATTGTTAAAACCATTACATGGCGTTACAAAATACTCCAGCAGCCTATACTTCCCGAAATGTATCATCTATATTGTCTGATGTAATGGCTATATTCTAGGGAATAATGTTTTGTTGTGTATTTTATATTTGGGTGTAATTTAAGCAAGCCTTTAATAGTTTTATGAAGGCTGTAACTAAATTGTTCATTATTTCTTTCACAGGAATCTAAGACACCCCACTGGGTTGCTTAAAGTAAAAAGGACCCATCTGGCCCAATGGAATATGAGCTTGTGAGGTATGCACGCACTTTTGGAGGTAAACGTGCTACCAGGGGTGCTGGCTTTAGTTACAAAGGGTAAGTTGGTCGTGCATGTGTATTTTAAAATTTTTAAGGTCCAAAAGTATTTCACGTCAGTCAACAATTATAGTACGTTGGAACTGACGCTATGGAAAATGCTTATGAGCAGTTAAGATGTCGCCTCGTCAGCTTGAACCAACGCACTCCCGATGCTGCACTGTGGGAAATAACATAGTTCACCAGAAGTTCAGACAGTTTGCTATTAAACGTACCACAAACAACTTTGCAATTACGACGTGCCTCTGTTAATCGTGTGTATCTAAACTGCTGATACACTTCCCTTCCCTTCAAATGCCTAAGGGTGACAGTTTAAAGCATACTGTGGCTGATTGCTTTGTGATGAGAGCCCTTTGAAAATCATTTGAAAATTACCCCAATCTGTGCCTTATTTACTACGTTTATTTTGCCGAAGATTACTGGTTCATAGCAGTGACGAATATGATCCATCACTTAAACCGTAGCGAAGCTTAAATGATCGACCTTACAACAATTCTAAACATAATCTAACCAATGCGTCAGTAGTGCCTTTTTACGGCAAATGAATATTTTATCTACTTGAAACGAACCCAGTACGCACTGAATGCTGAAACTGGGCTAAGAGGGCAGAAATAAGGCTGATAAGCTACTTCTGAAAGGTCGTAAAAGAAGGGCAGGGTGCTGAATAAGTGCCAGTAGTGCTAATAAACCGGCACACAGTTCCAGTCTGTACAAATAGTCAAACATTTGCAGAACAGTTTCGGAGTTTAATTTCTAAAGAATGTTACAGTTAGTTAAGAATTAGCAAGATTTAATTCAGTATTAGAGTGAGCTTAAGAGACTGCAATTCAATTTCATTTTGTGCTATGAACACCTTACTATAATAGCATAGTATACTCGAATTTGCTCAATGATTGCAGCTTTACCATAATCGTTAGCTACCAGTCTAATAACTGTGAACTTCAGACTAAAAATTAGCTTCACAGTATCATCCTGTGACAAAAATTAACTTCAACACTTTAAAATATGCAAAACGCCAAAAAATCCCTCAAATTTCAATGGCA
Source organism: Trichobilharzia szidati (assembly GCA_944472155.2). Taxonomy (NCBI): domain Eukaryota; kingdom Metazoa; phylum Platyhelminthes; class Trematoda; order Strigeidida; family Schistosomatidae; genus Trichobilharzia; species Trichobilharzia szidati. The sequence continues at coordinate 52,661,392 of OX235271.1, read as the reverse complement.
AACGTTAACTCTAAACTATAGCAGCCAAAACCAAAACCACCTAGCGAACGGACAAATGACCTTCACAAGGACAACTTTGACCAATCAGAAGGCTCAAAAACGGTGCATAATTTTAATAAATCGTTTACATAAAATTAATGCAATGCTAAAAAATAGTTACAAAGGATAACGTTCTCGCATGTGTTCCAAGAACCCCCCCAATTTCTCAAAGGAGTCTTGATACTCATGTTAAACCAAGTCCAGTACATAAACTCATCGAGATAAGCGTTGTTCTCTACTTCGATATATCTAGGGCATTTGACATGGTATCTGACAGTATTCTCTTTGAGAAGCTGTATTCATGCGGGATTCGTAATCCATTACTGAACTGGTTAAAATCATTTCTAAGCAACAGGGCACAAATAACCAAGGTTGGATCTGTATTGTCTCATCCTAGGCATATCTCAAGTGGGGTTGTGCAAGGTAGTGTCCTAGGTCCACTTTTATTTACGGTATACATTAACAGTATTTGGAAATGCTTCACCTCAGGTAAATCATTCCTATATGCTGACGACCTCAAAGTCGTTTACTCCTGCTACACTCATGAATTAAGCGATATAGTTAATAAAATACATCTTGAACTAAGTGGTCTCGCAACATGGTGTACTGAATCCTGTCTAAAGTTCAACATTGGCAGATGCGGCTGGATTTGTATCGGAAACAGTAACCTTGACCTATCTCTTAAAATAAAAGAGCGAAAACTAGCCAAGATCAACTCACTCGTAGATCTTGGTATCAGATACTGTAGTAACTTAACGTTCTCTGAACAAACTGATTATGCCAGACGTAAAACACGAAGGCTCCTAGGATGCATAACTCGCAATTTCTTTTGTTGTGAAACTAGGGCTTTATTATACAAAGTATGTGTCCGACCTATTTTAGAATACTGCCCGTTTATTCTTAGTGGACTGCGATAAAATGACAAGCATAAATTAGAGGGAGTGCAACGGCAATTTACCTTGAGAACTCTTGGTTTAGAAAGTGGTCTCCAATACTATGAGCGTTGCGATAGACTAAGATTAGAACCACTCTGGAAAAGACGTCTTAAGCTAAACCTAATTTCTTACTACAAGCTAACTAATCTTCTCTCGCACTCCTCCGAGCCAATAACTAAACCTACCACTGTCATCAGTTACAATCTTAGAAATCATCGCAACCTGGCTGCTGTAGAGCGTTGTCAGACTTACATGCGATACAACTTCTTCTTAAATAAGTTTTCAGCCATCTGGAATAGACTACCAGCTGATGTGCGCGATGCAAACACACTCGCAGTGTTCATCTCCTCAGTCACCAGACTGCTCAAAGAAGACAATACACTTCTGCGTCTAAATCCTATATTCACTTTTTCACCCTACACAGATATTTTAAGTTCATTGAACATGTAGGTTACAACAAACTGAAATTATAAATTTTAATATTATTGGAAGTACATGATAGACATTTTTACACAGGACAATAATATTAGTTCGCTCATACTATAAAAGTTAGCATAACGGGACTAGTTAGTTAGTGCATCAAAATAACCATAGTTACTAAACAAAATATAAATGTATGTATACATATTAACCACTTCTTGTGGACTCCACTTGCTTTCTTTTGCGTTGCTGTTGCTTGTCTTCTTTTCTCTCTCCATTTTAGCTTCCATATGACTTTTTGAATGAGAATGAAGAATGTGGATATTCGACCGTTCACAATGACAAATCATCTGCAAACATTGTTGGTCCCATATCTTACAATTCTCTCGTGAATTACGCATTACCTTTCCCCACGACGCAACCTGGATCTTGCTTGTAGAACATACCTTTATTGCAGTGAACATCACTAATTTATAATACTTCACGATTGTAGCTTACTACATAACTGATCGTTTCTGCAAAAATAGCTTACATTTCTTGAAAACACCCGTTTATAAGAAAATATAAATTATTATTATTAGTCACCACTGAGTACAATCTGCTTGTGATGTTACGGTGAAAATGCTGACAAGACTATGCAAAACATACTTGGGTGTTTTTTGTTAATGCGAGGACAGAATTTCTATATTTCTTGATGTGCTCCACATTGTTCCCACAAACCACAGACAAAAACGACAGCAACCACGTAATTTAAATAATACTTATCCATGCCTGTATAACTGCTGTGTTCAACACAGGTGGGAAAAATATGTATTTTAATAAATTATTATTCAATATGCTTACTAATCGTATATGTGTTATGCGTATGTTATTTATCATATTGATGATGCCTGTAAACTGACGTCCCTCATGCACAAAATGAGAATATATTATTATTAAATATAAGACAAGAGAGAAACGAATGTTGATGATTGTTCCCACCTATATAGGGTGATGCTGGAAGTAGAAACTGATATATAAAATATGTAGAATAAAAGCATAAGTTTCGTAACATTTATGCTTTTGTTCTGATTTATACAATAAGATGTCCTCCTGAAGTAGAAAAGTGGTACCATAAGCTTGCTTTCAGAGAATTTATACTCAACAATGGAGGCAACCGAAATTGAACAGGAAACAACAGCTTCTGCCACCGAAACACGTTCATACATATAATTTCCAAAACTTGTACTTGGTATTATTCCGTTACCAGCTGGAAATTAACAATAACACTGTAACCACGCATGAAAACATCTTGTGAGACAATTACAATGAAATGAATGAACTTGCGTTGAGGTAAAGACTTACGAAACAAACGTGGTACATAATGTTGACGTTAATGGAAAGCAAAATGATGTAAAACGCAACGTTAGTGTATAATATGCGTCAAGATAATAATACATTTCTTATAAACGGGTAAGTTTACATGAAATGCATGCCAGTTTTAAAGGCACGATCAATTATGTTACAAATCGCAATTGTGAATTAGCAAAGATTAGCACTTTTTCAAAAGCTCAAATTGTTAAATTATAGTACAAGCAATCGGAACAGATTCCTATAAATGTTAATCTGTAAATCTTTCGCGAAGGTCACCACCTAAGTTGAGCGACAACCCAACTTTCGTTCCATTTCCTGGTGATAGTTATGGCCAATCGATAAACAACATATATTTGAGTGGGTGCTATGCCCTCACGTGCTTGAAAGCTATTCCAGGAAGTGAAGAAAATTTGGCGCAGCTGCGAAATGGTACAAAGTGCAATTATGAATAATACATTATTAGAAGTATATTTACAAGAAAAATACAAGAAGAAGCTATATAGTACTTGAAATGATAATACACATTTGCAATGTATGATGCTAACCATATTGGTCTTACCACGGAAAACTATGACATTTTCTGTGAAAATATAGTTATTCTCAAACATGGGTGTTGTTGTAATGTTTTTTCATCATCAGAGCAACCGAACTTTATGCGAGAGAAGAGTGAATGAAAAGAGTAAATTTCAACTTTATCAAAGGCCTAGGGATTTGAGAATAATCATAATTAGACAGAAGGATTGTCGTGAAGCATATAAATGACATTTCAGAGAGAATTGGCTTTAAGGATTAGAACCTGTCGGATATGGTGACCTGTAAGATGTCTGGCGAACTTGTGTATGGCCCATGGGGAAGCATCTTGACAAGGAACTAGGCAGGCTTGAAGACGTTAGGAGCAAAAGCATTATTTCTTTATAATTTGTGAATAACTCAGTATAAAGGCAGAATCCAGTTTGTGAACGAACGCTTAGAATGCAGATATCCAACATGGCCGACTAACCTGGAGGAAAGTGACTTTTTTCAGACATTTTAATCTTGTGAAATATATCTGTTGTCAGGCGTGACTGCAATGTTTCTGCTTGCCTTATTTACACGACATGAGAGGATTTGTGGTGGGTTATCTTCTGGTCTCACCCAGGGATAACGTTAATCATGCAGATGGTGAGATTATCTTGGCAAAAGCTTTGATTTATAGAGGTAATGAGTGACGACAGAAAGTAAGAAAATCCAGGCCATGGTAGGATTCAGACTGAAAACCAATGATATGCATAGTACCCTAGACACCAGTCAGTTGAGAGAGGCTCTTGGATAAGGTGGACACTTGGTAAGAGTGAACTTGATAACTGCGTAACCATCTCACCCTTGTGTCTTCAATTCTTAAGTGGTCGCAGCATATTTTTTTGGGTTCAATCGGAAGAGATTAAAATCCAGTAGGGCCTATCACTTACATAGAATTAGTGTAACTACATTGATTTCTCATACTTCCAGATCCAAAATGTGGTTTTTATCAAAATAAGATCCACCGCTTTTATTACCTGTATAATAAGAAAAGCTTACCGTCTTTTGAATGTGCTTATTCAAAGTATTGCGGATTGGGTTAGAGCACAATGGCGAGGACTACTACTTATCAGGATACTTTTAACCTGTTGATTTTTAATAAAAGGAAACATTCAGCCTCATTTAAAATTTCATCTGGTTCTGAATATGCTCGCAACGACACGAGAACAAAGGATTTTGTGAAATTAATCATAATGCTTGAATAACCTAGGGTACGGTCTTATTATGTTTCTGATCTGCGTTGTTCAGTATATTATCCCCTTCTATTCTGAAGCAGTATTTTTTCTCAAGTGGACTATAGAATTAAATCGACCAAGACTCATGCGTGACACTATGTCTTTGAGGCAAACAAATAGCGCACGCTTGTGTCACACTAACAAAATGCCAGTTGCTTGCATATTTCATAACTATCGTTCGTCCCGAATAGCCATTTGCAAACATAAGTGTATACTATGTTTGAGATAAATGTGTAATAATCTGCGAACAGCTGCTTGTAATGTACCTTAAGTAGAACACCATCAGTTTTTTATTATATGACGACTGTATCTCAGATAGTTGCTTTGTGTTTTGTCACAGTAGTTCAGAAAAAGCCTGCATACGTGATAATGAGTAATATTTTCGTGATTTGATCTATCAAAGAACTGCTAGTATTTTAGCCACGTGGCACTACAGTGAAACGAATCACACATTATGAGGTTACCATGTTTGGATAACTGTTCCATTTTCTTAACAAATCGGCGAATCAGAAGAAATATTGAGCAGACCCAAGTAATTATAATTTCAAAATGCATGCTTAGCATATAATTCTCAAAAACAACCGCTGCTTATTAGCTTGTTCTTCGGTGTTGGGTGGCGGCACTCAGAGATTAATGGTTTTCCGTCACTCACGTTAGAATCAGTTAGTAATGGGAATAGCAGCATGCATTCAAAAAGACATTAGCTGAAGTAGCTGGTGAAAGTTACCTTCAAAATTTGTTTCTACCGAACTTGTCAAATCGAGGTTCCACAGAAGGCACCTTGCCAATACTGCTGCGGGAGTTCTAGAAAATTCTTTCGGACACTTCTGTGGTGAATTCTGTCAGCTTCTGCAGATAGACCTAATATGATTTGGAGATGACATTTCCATGAACATATACTTTGCATATCATCAGTGTCGAGATATGTTAGACAGAGCCTGTTTGGGGACATATATGAGTAAGGAGTGTTATGAGGAATAATGGAAATGCAACAAATGCAACCACTGATTACCTGTTGTCTGAAAATATTTTAAATGCATATTTCAGGCGTCCCTAGTGTTTTTAAAATAGTTGTCATAACTGATGGGTGCTAGCGAAAGTGAGTTTCGGGAGTTTCAGACGGCACACTGGTGTTAAAACAGTGAAAAACAACAGGTAGCTCAGTCTATTCATGCGTGAACTTTCTGATTTTGTCCTTAATAAAATAATTGGTGTCAAATTCATTTTGCTGCCATTGCATATTTTGGGGGCTAAATACTATTTTCAAAATCTGAGCGACTACTCGACAGTTGAGTTAAGAAAAACAGATACATTAGCACTTAACACTCCTTCTAGATATATTCAACTGTTTTTCCACAGTGGCCCCTTATTATTGGTTTTTTAATCTACTGTGTTCTCATCCACAGTACATTTACACAGGCCCGAGTTACCACGCTACTGCTTCACCAACCCATTTAATTTCCACATTTGGTTTCAGATGCACCTATGTATTCCTTCCGAAGACTCTGACGATGACGGATACTGATTAAGACGCCTGACCTTCGCAGCCGTTCAATATCAACTCACATATATTCATTAAGGAATCTTATGCAAGGACTACAAGAAAGGTGACTGTCACCGGCAAGAGAAAATAAAATTAGGTATGTAAATGTTATTTATTGTAAGTGGGTAGTTAGGTCATACAGAAAAAGCTAATACATTTGGTTTTCAGGCTTCGGTTTGTAGGGATTTGATTGATTGATTACAGTATGTCAGGTGTGGGGACAAATACTCACCACAAATGACATTGGCTAGTGGTCACAGTATTTCGTGATTTGGCAGAAATTGAAATTCATGGGCTGGCCATTGGGTCGGGTCCCAGTGGCTTAATGGTCTACGAGCTCTCTTTGCAACCACAAGATCCAGGGTTCGAACCCTGGGGATGGGCGCGTACTGATGAAGAGTCTCAAACTAGGACGAAACAGCTGTTCATTACTCCTAGATTTTCTACTGGTTCTGCAACCGATGTCAGCTCATGTTTAAATCCTGTAACTAATACATTTGATGTTATGCATCACCTACCTAGAAGTCATACCACCAGCTTTTCGAATGGTAATTACAGGCGGTTCTCGCTAATCAAGTTGAAATCGACTGAAAGCATCTCCTTCTTTCAGATTCTTCGTGATTTTTAACAGATTCGCATCTGCAACATCATTTTGTTTTAGCTCACCAATGCAAGTGAGTTTCTCCAATGACCCGCCCAATCTGAAGCTGGATCTTTTAGCCTAACTTTCCTTGATGCTTGGGACTTATGGACAGTATAGCTTGTCAAAACAAAAAACCTTGTTCTCAGGATGACATGCCACTAAAATCTCAGAAAAAATTATTGTCAGTTACTTCTGCCGAAACTGCAAGTGCTGTTGTTGGAGAGGGACAGAAATCAACTGATGCAAACTCTGCTGAGGAATATGAAAGGCTTGTTCTTTCTCCTCCCCCTGTCCCTCTGAACCTTGAAGCTGCTAGTGCTGCTATTTACGAGGCAGCTTGCCGGTCAAGCTCCAGGTCTCAATCAATCAGCGGTAGCACACGTTCTTTAAAAGCTCACAAACATGAAGGATGCACTGACTCTCATAGTGATCACAGTGCAAGGTCTTCAGGTAAGCTAAGTTATTTCTCATGGCTTCTATGTGTTTTTGCTTGCTATGAGTCAGTCCATAAATCATACCATAGGCAAAAATACCCTAGTTTTTCTCAATAATTATATCAAAACCAATTTTTCAATGGGTTTGGGATAACAATTCAAGACAAATTTACAATAACTCACCTGTAAGGTACTAACACTGATTAGCATGGAGTTAGTCTAGTCAGTGTTAAAGACCGCGTCTAGGTTGCTGCTGTTAAGCTTCTGGTAGAATTTTATGGTTGGTTCTACTTACCGTTTTTGTGATTACTGCTTTCCTTGTCATTTTGGATGAGACTTCTGGTTTTCGCTTCTTGTTAGTCCATTTTTATCCACGAATGTATACCTAACCAAGTCCGTCTGAGTGAAAGACTAAATTCTCGCAAACATGCATTAATGTATACTTAAATGCCTTTCATGTAATGTTAGCTCTTTTGAATGATGCATATATCTTACTACTCAGATAAGTAGATGGAAAAGTAAGTAAACATACGGCACTGCAGGAAAATGCTAAAGTTAATCGGCTATAG
>OX235271.1:50831786-50853163 GCA_944472155.2 Trichobilharzia szidati | reverse complement strand
AAACCACAATCTTGACCAATCCTCGCACCACTCCTCTTGGAGTCTACCAGAGCTAAAGCAGTCGAGTGGCGGGATTTACTACGCATAAGTACACGGAAGATCTGGAACCTCTACCTTACAATCAAGAAGCGAGCTCAAAGAAATCACTGGTTTATACTAGCTCGTAATCAGGATATTGGATATTGGATTTACCATGAAAAGGTATTATCGACGCATGGGCTAGAAATAATTTCAAATTATTGTAAGCTTGGATAATTATTGACAATCAGAAATAATCGCAGTTATATCTCAAGCTGAAGTAAAGCTAGGAAGTTCCTAACTAACGCTTACTTCCTATAGTGAGCAAACTCCGAGTTGATACTCAAATGACTTGGTATTCCGTACAAATAGCTAGCATTGCCTTCGATCGTAGTGAAGAAACTTTGGGACAGACTGCAGATAACTGTTCCACCTTCTTCAATGTTACCGAAGATTTTACCCGGAAATTTCTGCGGCACTGCATGTGCGCCCGAAGAAAATAGCGACACAGGACTGCAATCGGAGATATTTGCTTCTTTTGGCATTATCGGCAGTAGCTTAGAGCCTAATGTGTGCACGGAATCTAATGCACTCTATGAAGAAATGTGACTATCTCTCATCAATTTCCGTGTGGTTACATTTAACTACCAGTAATAAGGAGCGGTGCTGTCGTAAATAGAAGTATTTCATGGTATTTTATTGATCAAAAAGTAGCCACGAATTACTGACTAACATGTTTATATGTTTTAACTCTTAGAAATTTTGCATATGTATTATTACATTTAGTTATTCTGGTTATTCTGCATTTCCCGTTTTCAGGATACTTTCCGTTTATTCTGTCGTTATCAGGCATAGTTAATATTTCACCTCTTTCGAGGAGCAGATCTATGCAGTCATTTATTATACATGCTGGACAATGAACGCAGACAGCCTAGTGTTTTGCGATAAAATACCGTTCAAGATATTACCCGGACTAGTTTGTTTCGGCAGGTTGCTTGACGATCGTCTACTTACTGTATTCGTTACAGTATCAGAAAAGGTAATTTTTACAGTAGATTATTTCTTGTCTGCTTTTTAAGGTGTGCAGGTTAAATTTTATAGAAAGTGTTAGTTATCCATATTAAAATGCTCGGAATTTTATGTGTATTGAAAGGTTGTATGATATTTTATTATTTGCTGGAAACATACAAAGTTTCAGAGGGGCTATTTAAAAATACTTGTGTAGAGTTTAGTTTACATTGTATTTATTATCCCTGCCATCGCATTACTTTTTATTTTAGTGTCATTTTACTTATTGTATTTCCTATTGTTCCTTCTTTGCAAAATGAAAAACACTTCAATTGTCATAATTCTCTGTGAGATTTGAAGTTCACTTGTCTGTTCATCTGAAAAAGTGGTCAGAGTAATAGTATAAGATGGTAACAAGAGCCCCACTTAAAAGCAATAATAACGTAATTAATTTCAAGACTTGTGGTTTGTATACAAGCTGGCATAGCAGTTTAGCATAAGAACGAGATTTTCAAGAGTTAGTTTGATTTGATTCATGTTTGATCGTGGATTGATTTTGGCTGGAGGGCCATTAGAAACCAGGGAGTAGTAGACAGGTGTCTTGTACTAGTTTGGGACTCTTCAACAGTACACACTAACGACCCCACCCGGGACCGAACCTAAGTCCTTCAGACTAAGAGGCGAAGCTCATTGAGCATTCAACCGCTTAGGTAGGAACCTAATGACTCACGAATTCTAACTTCTATCAATTCATGATTTTAGGGCAACCACAAGCCAGTGTGTTCGGCGAGTATTTGTATTCACACCCGACCTGTAGGATGAAGTTGCTTGAAGTTCTGGTGGGAAACGTGACTCGTGAAGAGTCCTAAACCAGGGTGAAGCAACTGTTCATTAGTCCCTTGTTTTCGATGGTGCTCTAACTGACATCGACCTGTGATGAAACTTGAAACAGAAACAGAATGCTGACAACGTGATAATATATAAGCTATTAAATGACTAAATTATTTGATGTGGTACATACTCAGAGTGTTGCCTGTTAATGATATTCAGAACAAAGTTTTTCTTCCATTCGAAAAAATCCTTGGTATGATTATGGGTAAAATTTCCGAACCTAGTGCGTTTACTTGTTTTCAGAACGGTAGGTCGAATCGAGTAACCAACATCATTCTGCTTCAACCAGCTAATATTTTGTCATAGAAACCATAACTGACTTCGACTTAAACAGACCTCTATGTTGATGTTCAAAGTCATGAATATCTACTAAAATTTGTTGCACCATCTTTTTTATCAATTATGATAACTGCTTACAATTCAACTTGTCAAACACTAACTACGGTTTCTTAGCTTAGTTTTATTCGAAGTTAGATGTTTAGCCAAATAAAATGAAACCAAATATTCACTGCCTTCTCACGTATACTGATTATTTTAGTGATTTTAATTATGAGAAAGATTATTTTCATTCTAACAGTTTTCGCAATTCACATGCCGACTTTTTAAGTGAGTATTTTACTACATTTAGTGGCAAAAATTAATTCATTAATTAGAATGTAGTCCTCTACATAAAGTTAATCAGTTAGTCAACTATCGGAAAGTGCTAAACAATGATCGGAAGTTTCACCTTGATTCTGATACCTTATAACAACTGGTACGTATGATCCTGTGCATGACTGAATTGAGCACTGTCAGGTTTGAAGACCGGCATGTTAATCCTCAGAAAGCGGGTTGGAAAGCATTAGTGCATTATCTTCACCTTCAAGATTGGTGTTAGGAAAATTAATCACCTATTGCTCTGTACTAGATGGTGACACATAGAGAAATAGTATTAATCGTAAATCTTGAACCAGTCAGTTCCGACTGAAGAGATGATTGGCTATTTATGCATATCAAGAATCCCTATCTTAGTCTTGACCAAAGTGAAGTCATGACTTTTCATAGATAGTAAGTTCAAAATTGAGAAGAAAACTTTATGACGCTTCATTTGTGAAGGATACTTTAATTCATATTGGTTCATGTAAAAATTTACCTTGAATACAGTCAAATTTGTACAATTATATATTTTGTTTTTTGATTAATAGCTTTTAAATCCAATTATGTACAACAAGTAATCTTTAAGTACGAATAATCACAATATTATTCCTATATACATTCTCTTAATTGCTAAAATAAAAACTTTACTACATTCTGCTAATTCATTCTTTTAGGTATACATTTATAATCCTAAATTTTATCATTCTGCTGATGGAATCACAAAGGTCTTGTCACAAGGTAAGCTTAAAAGAAACTCTTCAAAAGTTTATTATTTTCAACGAATTTATCATCAAGCTGTACAATCGTATATATATGGTTTTTAAGAAGTTATATCTGGTGAGGGAATTGAATCATATCGTGGAAAATACCCATTGGAACATTAGATTAAGAAGAAGAAGAAGTTCATCAAAGATATCTTTTAGGCGATTTCATTTTCAAAAGCTGTACAATCGCATTTAAATACATAATTTTACATGGGGACAATTCTTGTTTAATTCTACATAATTATGACGGCGAATAAAAGGTGATAATTATTTCCAACTAGATATGGTTTTACGAGAGGCTTAGAAACAAAATTACGCAGGATGAGAACGGATATGAGCATGAAAACAAAACTGAAATAATAATTTTCAGCTTGAGATGGGAATCAGGAGGTGCGAATATAGATTACAAGAGCCTTAGAAGCAAAACTACATGGGATTTAGCAAATTACGGGTGTGCAGAAAATGAGCATGGAAACAAAAATTGATATAACAGTTTTAACTTAAAATGGAAGTTAGGAGGTGTAAAGATAGATTACTAGAGCCTTAAAAACACAAAAAATTGCACAGGATTAAGATATAATTGTGAATTTTTTTTAAACGAATTATAAATGTGAACAGGAAAAGCATGGAAACAAACTTAAAATAACTATTTTTATAACTGGAGAAAAAAATGGGGTGAATCGAATGAAGACTGAGGGAACGAAAAAGGATCAAAAACAAAAACGGAAGCTAAGGTAACATACCAAACTAAGCCCATGGTAGTTGTAGAGGTTGGACTAATTTCTTTAGTTTCGTAAAACCATATCTAGTTGGAAATAATTATCACCTTTTATTCGCCGTCATAATTATGTAGAATCAAACAAGAATTGTCCCCATGTAAAATTATGTATTTAAATGCGATTGTACAGCTTTTGAAAACGAAATCGCCTAAAAGATATCTTTGATGAACTTCTTCTTCTCAATTGAATCATAGGTGTGAGTGCATAAAATAATAATAATAATAGTACGAAATGCAGTTAAAACTAAAATGTTTGTGATTATAATCATAGTTAAATGTCAAGTGGCAAAACATCTCTGAGAATAGACTTTACTAATCGACCATTACTTTTCAATAACCTGAAGGACAAGATCCCGCTGTTGACCAACTCTATGTGTGTGGAGCTAGGTATATCGGTCGTTCGACGCGAGTTTTGTCCAAGAGGGTGCAAGAACACTATCCTGCATGGTTACGAAAAGGTGAAAGTGGAGCAATAAGAAGTGCGATCATTGAACATCTGGTCGATAATGATCACCCTATCTCTATAGCCTCCGCCTTTAAAGTCATCTATAAGGCAAAGAGTAATTTACCCAAATCCCTACGTACCCGACTCATCTGTATTGCTGAAGCCATCTTTGGCTATCGAAACAGAAAAGCCAGATCTCTGTGCACAGAAAAAGTTCGTTCAACCCCTCCAACTTTCATGGTCTTAATCCCTCTATGCTAAAGTATGGTAATCCCCAATCATATTTTGGCTCTACCAGTTTTTCATTTTGTCTATTCAATTTGTATTCTCTTCTTTTACTAAGTCAACTGTTACTATTACTATTCTCACTTTGAACTGTCCCCGGTATTATTTCACTTGTTCCACTTGTCATTCTAAATCAATTCTTTTTTACAACGTTAAATTCTATGCTATTAAATTTCACACAATATTACGTAACGTTTTTATTTTTTCGATTTGTCTACTAATCCTATAATTGCACACTCTTTTTCAAGTTCTATCCATCCTATGAATTATTCTATATATGACATTAATTGTTTTGCCACTTGACATTTAATTACGATTATAATCACAAACATTTTAGTTTTAATTGCATTTCATACTATTATTATTATTTTGTGCATTCACACCTATGATTCAATTCCCACACCGGATATAACTTCTTAAAAATCATTCATATATACGATTGTACAACTTGATGATAAATTCGTTGAAAAGAGTCTCTTCGCTGAATCATTTGTTTTGATTTTCTGTATGTTACAGTGGGAATTTCCCATAAGTTTATTATTTATCAATTATTCTTATTATATTTTATTACTTCTTTTTATAGATTTTATCAAATGCAGTACAATTCATTCCATATGTGCAGTTGACGCAGGAAAATTTGAACAAATCTCAGATAACCATGATCTCTTAATAATAGGATCAAAAACTGGAGTATTACTTTACGATCCAAAAAATAATATAGATATATTTTATAAAGAGGTAATGAAGTATATTAGTGGTTGCTGGATTTTCATTATTTCTTTTCTAGTTAAAAAATGATGGTGTAAATACAATTGTGTATAAGCATTTTGAACAACAGGAACAGCAACAACAACGACAACGACAACTAAGTCATCAGAAATATAAAGACTCTGATGTTATCCTTGTTGGTGGCAATTGTACATTGACTATATTGAATTATTCAGGTTTGGAGTTATTTTGGACTGTAACTGGCGAGGCAATATCTTCACTGACATGTTTATCATATGAAAATACTGAAGAATATTTTAATGATATTATAATCGGTTCTGAAGACTACAGTATACGTGTATTTCGCGGTGATTTAATTGTTCATGAAATATCTGAAACAGACGTAAGATTATTGATATCAATATAAAGTTTATGAAATGTGAACTGACTAGAATTATGGCTTAGACAAAAATAACATAGAATTAATTATTTGGGAAACTACTAAGGTTCAATTGATTCCCACTGAATCATGGTATATCCTTAGAATTCCATTATGATATGATAGAGAAGATTTGTAGCTCAGGTGGATGATTTTGATATGGCTGTGTTCTCTGAGCTGGATAGTTAATTTGCGAAGCTTTCATCGCCCTACTAGGCGACATCTTCAGCGCATACTTCAATTTGAAGTGAGTTTTCAGATTTCTCCACGAGTTTATTAATCATCTCTCCTGGTGACCTTGGACGTGATTGGTTGTTTTTGTGTGTTTTCACACCTTCTGCGTTACTTGTATTGTAATTCATTGTTTCTTTGACTTGAACTCTGACCCTTTGTGTGTGACGTTTCTTTCTTATCGGTTGATAAATTTTGTTTATCTCGGTGTGTCTATTGATTGATGATTCACTGGAATGCCAAGCTTCTAAAAATTCTCTAGCATTCTTGTTGTTTCCTCTGTATAATATTTGAACGTTGTCCCAGTCGAATTGATGTCCGTGGTTGTCTGTATGTAGTGATATGAGGGAGTGGATATCATGTCTTTTGACAGCTAGCTTATATTCGTGGATACGAAGACGAAGGGGACGTCCTCTTTGGCCGATGTAGTGTTTTTCGCAGTTGATGTAATCTATTGACGTCGTACACAAACCAACAAAACCACTTCACTCAGTTCTATGTCAACCAAAAGACTCAACAACGAAAGAAGATAAAACTACAATCATCTAAAAAATAAATTGAAACAACTGCGAGAAACACTACATCGGCCAAAGTGGACGTCCCCTTCGTCTTCGTATCCACGAATATAAGCTAGCTGTCAAAAGACATGATATCCACTCCCTCATATCACTACATACAGACAACCACGGACATCAATTCGACTGGGACAACGTTCAAATATTATACAGAGGAAACAACAAGAATGCTAGAGAATTTTTAGAAGCTTGGCATTCCTGTGAATCATCAATCAATAGACACATCGAGATAAACAAAATTTATCAACCGATAAGAAAGAAACGTCACACACAAAGGGTCAGAGTTCAAGTCAAAGAAACAATGAATTACAATACAAGTAACGCAGAAGGTGTGAAAACACACAAAAACAACCAATCACGTCCAAGGTCACCGGGAGAGATGATTAATAAACTCGTGGAGAAATCTGAAAACTCACTTCAAATTGAAGTATGCGCTGAAGATGTCGCCTAGTAGGGCGATGAAAGCTTCGCAAATTAACTATCCAGCTCAGAGAACACAACCATATCAAATTCCCTTATGGTTAAAAATTTATTTTAATAAAGTTTCACAGTGTTATACAGTAATATTCACTGATGACGTTTCAGATTACTGTATAACACTGTGAAAATTTATCAAAACAAAATTTAAACCATAATGGAATTATACTCTACCGTAGTGCACAAGTTCTATTCTTATATCAAATTTTGAGAAAGTGACAAAACAGGGAGGACAAACCGGCTTACATATGCCAAACAAGTGCCTACCAACTAGTGTTTTTTTCGTGATTAAGTGGAATGGTAGAAACTGCCAGATATGTGACTAGTTTATCAAGTTATCATCTATTGGTCTGAATCATTTCACAGTTAATACAAGAGATCCGATTAGAGTTTCAAGGTATTATGAATTAGTTTTTTTGAAGATGGATTCGCTTTTGACTTGACAGAAATCCTGAGTATTCGATTGTCTAATCAACGTCTGCTTGTTAATTATTGTAACATTTCTGTACTAGTATTGATATTTTTAGCTTGACTCAACAAGGATGGTTCTTTTAGAGTGAAACTGCAAAGTGATTAGTCATTTAAGGTCGAAATAACTTGGCAATATGTGGTTAATCTTATATGACGTATGTTACCCAAGTGTACAAGTTCTTACACAGTATGAGGTTGGTTGTTGTGTGACTTATAAAAGTATGAGTGGGACTCAAATTTGTTAAAAATGCAGATAGAATGAAGACTTTCGTTCTTTCACCATTTTTCTATTCTTACTACTGTTTTGTTTGATAGAACTACCATTAAAACAATGCAGAAGTTAAGCATAGAGCACCCTACATAATATTAGTATAACCATCTACGGAGTGATACGCTTTCATTGCTAGAGCAGGGTAAAGCATTTGTCATGAATGCATTTTCCTTATAAACCTCAAATGTTTTGTTAGCCAGTATAAAAACTAAGTTACAAGAGGTCTAAGGATAGTTGAATCGTGAAATGACACCAATTCACGGAGTTCTTGGTTTTTGGTATGAGCAGTATAGTGAAGTATTTGTCACCTCACTTCAGCCCCATGACAGTGGGAATTTATGATGACAACCTTCAGGTAAACGTGTATCAGAATCCATCTTAGTGACTTCATTTTAATTGTATCCTGTCTTCATTATGCTTTTAATAATTTAGCTTACTTTTCTTAACAGGTTGTAACTAAACTTGTTTCACTTGGTGGAGAATACTTTGGTTATGGCTTAAATAACGGTACGATTGGTGTATACAATAGAACAAGTCGTGTATGGCGCATTAAAGTATGTGACTACAGTATAATGAATCATCATTATTATGTACAATGAAAGTGTTCACAGCTTTGTCACCATTTTTCTCTTTCTAAATATTGACTGATTATAGTAGCGATAATTTTCATCGGAGTATGGAACTACTGGACTTTTTATTCTCAAAACAATGTGTATAACACTTGACGAATGAGGATTTAGTTGTTGATTAACTATTAGGTTTAATGTATTGACACAAACTTTTTTGTAAGAGTAGTGCTTCCATGATCTGGGTGATAGTTTCTATCACTGGGATCTAACACGTGGGTTAAATTTATTTTGAACTCGTCAGATGATTATATTTGTATCTTCACAGAGTGGAATTTACGAGTTAATCTGAGCAAGGCAGTATTTAGTTGATCAATATATCCACATAGACGTACTATTAAGTTAAAATCAACCGGTCTGCATTAACAAAAAGTTGTTTCAACCAATCAGATTTACTTATTCTCTATTCCTTACAAGATAGTCAATCAATCAGGTTAAACAAACTACTACCTAATTAAAACAAAAGATTTCAGTTATTTAAATCAGTCCAACCTTCATCATTTGATTCACACAAGAAAGCCTACTCAACAACAACAACAACCACAAAGTGTTTTATTCAAACGAGGGAAATAGACAGATAGTTTCACACTACACTAATCTGGGAATTTTGTAATACGGATACCAATCAATAAAGTTTGAAATACTCCCATACATGCATATAGTAGTCAAATTTCTGCTGATGATGATACTTAGTACAAAGATTTAACGCCTGTTAATCAGAATCTCAGCTAGGAGAAAAATTAAAATTAGATGTGCGAATAACAAGTTATAAATATTCTTGACCGTATTGAAAGTTTATTTGCCTCATGTGTACAATATCCCAACAAAATTCTTTGAGTTGTTCAAAGTAATATGAGTTCATAAAGAAATATATCTTAAATTAAGGTAAATTCTTGCAAACTAAACAATTTAGTATCAACATAAGGACTACCTGTGAAACAGATCTGTCGAAATTCCGATTGAAAATGTAGCCAGCCAGGCTAACTTGGTTGGAAATGACAACAGTTAATTACTCACTGATGATATCATGATAAAAACGGTCTATATCAAAAACTGGTGGACTTTTGAAATCATACATTACTGGATACTAATACATTGACTACTTTCAGATTTCTTGAAATTTAGTCGGTGACACAGCGGTTAGGACTCTCGCCGACCATGCACATGGTCTGTGGTTCGATCCCTGGCCGACGCACTCCTTTACCTCACTAATTCAGTAATAAAACCGATAAAGAGGGGAAGTTAGGCATGAGGTTAGCAACCCTATCCCGTAAAAATAGACACTACTGCTACAGAAGCTTCAAGCCTCTAGCTTGAAGGAATTACATATATATATATATATATATATATGACACAACTTGTGCCAAGTAACAATAAAACCAAGAAAACAGATGTGATTGTTTAACAAACTTATCTATCTGCTCAGAAGGAAGAGAATAAAATTTAACTGAGGTTTTTAGTCATATATTACTTTATTCACTTAAAAAGTAGTAAACAAGTGCAAGTATGAAAATTTACTTTAGATTAATACACATTTCTTTGTATTGCAATTTTTTATTTATATGCTCATTTGAAATTTAGTCTAAAAATAAACCAATCTGCTTCACTGCCCATGATGTAAACAACGATGGATATGCAGAACTGATATGTGGCTGGAACAATGGTAAAGTAAGTCTAGTTAAATTCATAATCCTACTAATTAACGTCTAAGTTTTACCATGCATTATTTTTCTTTTATTTTCACATTTTATAAAAGTGGATCCATCACGCCGCTTCTTTATTCATATTTGTAATTTAACGTTGATATATCTGGACCGAATTGATTAAGTTCATTTTAGCATATCAGCCTTTAAAACGAATGACTCGATATTACCATAAGTTATTTTAGTAGTCTGACTGACTGAATTTCAGCATAGAACTATGTAGAGAAGTACAGAAGTTCAAGTTGCCACACTCCATGAAGCACACAAAGACAGAAAAAAAAGAAATAAAAAAGGGATTCAAAAGGACCATAATAAGCAGCTATATGAAGGAGAAAGAATAGGAACATGGAAAAACATTAGGGTTTAATTGATATGGGATATCACAAAGAGTGAATGCATCTGCGCTACAGTGAACGACTTTAAGCTATATCTCGAATGATCTCCAACCATTGGTTCTTAGTATCTCGAGGATCAAAGCCAGACAACTTACGCCTTCCCATGCGGCTCAAACTAACTGTCAAACATTTCATGGATTGATCCCAGGTTTTGGTTTGATCACCTCTAACTCTCTTCCAACCTGTTGCTATATCAGCTAATATTGCCCGTCAGCCAAGTCGATGGCTAGGCATGCATGACACTTACTCTAGCTATGTCAATCAAAGCACCTTGATAACCTAATTGACTGACTTGGCCTCCTTACTTAACACTCTTCGTCTAACCTCAATATTACTGACCATATTATACCACTTAACACGGGAGATGGAGTTCAGACACCTATGTTCAAACATAGCTCGCCCTTCCATATCTTCCGCTTTCAATAGCCATGTCTCTCAGTCATAAAAGAGAACAGAATGAACTACTGAGCAACAAACACATCCTTTGACCGACAGCTGGATATCACGTCTACGCCAGGGATGACGTAGTGGCTAGCACTGGAATCCAGGAGGTATGTTTCATTCTATTTGGGACTCCTTTGCTGCTCCATTTAAAGGAAATGTTTAGTTTATTCATCTAAACCAAGTGTTTTACATGTTATTTAGGAGAAGATAAGTTGAAATGAAAATCTACAAATCAAAAACAATCACTTCTAACTTTCGTCTTAAGGAATACATGTACAAAGAATTGTTTTATGGTTAGTGTGAGTTCCGTTGTGTCGTTTACAACCAGCGGATGTTATAATTATTGAGTGGTTTTCTGATTGTCAATCAGAGTCTGCTTCATTTATTCCGATCCAGTTCACTTAGAAATCATAATTATACCTAGCGCAAACATTTTGTAGGGAAATTCATTATATGAACTTAAACACTGCATCTACTTGTGTTCAATATTTCTAATACGAACAAATATTCCTTGGAGTTTTAAAAAAACGTCGACCGAGTGGCCATCTTGACGACGACGTTGAAACAATACTGAATTAACACTAGAATGACTAAACAGTCTGAAGAAAATCATGGGTGTCAAAGAAATGGTCGCAAACCAGTTAGGTCTTAAAGCCTATAAATGACAGAACTTTAATATATCTTCGACGTATATTTCATATAATAAGAGTAAAAATAATGAGCGTTACACATCATGACACTAATTGTTTCACTTTCAAGGGAACTTGTTTTTGCTAACCTCAAAACAATTCTCAAATAAATTAGGTCTATTCATGTCAGAATCACTCCAGTTAATATGACCTGTCCTATCTACTAGATTTTGAAAAGATTCAAGAAATCCACAGCAAAACTTAACTAATTGCATCGAATCAAGTTGCCATACTTTGAAGAAGCAGAAATAAAAGCAAAGGAAGGAAATTTAATGAAGCTGACTGAAATGGAGGGTGTATGAAAGAGGTAATAATTAGCTGACGATTGGTGAGGATTTTCAAAATCTTTGGAATCTTAAAAACGACTTTCTATCAATAACCAACACTATAACCCAAACCTCATTATTATTACTGACTATATCACACTAACTAACATGAGACTGAACGGAAATATATTTGGTATTAATCCGCTAATCGCTTTACATCCACCTTCATAGCCGTAGAGTAGGACAGGGCAAGCTGTCATGCAGCACATACCTCCCTCCGATTGGGAAGAATATATCATGACCTTGCCAAAGATGGCACAGGTTGGTGAATGCCAAATGAACCTTGTGTATCCATTGTGAGATTCCATTTATTAAAGCTTATGCAACCCCCTCCAAATAAATGAATTTGTCAACACAGACAACCATCCCTCTCTTTAACTCAGCGGTAGATGCAGACCGATCCTATCTATGTTTCAAAACCTGTCGACGAGTAAAGATGTGATCAACAAACTCTTGTCCACGTCTGGGGCCTGTCGCGTTTTCTTGAGTTTGTTTATCACAAGCCCAACTCAGTCTTTGTAGAACCACTGGACCTAAGATCTTAGATGCAACATTAGTTTTAGTTATCACAGGAAGATTTACTTACCTTCTTATAAACTAGTAGTTTCATCGATTTATAGAGGTCTGACTAAGGTTCTTTCGATTCCTGTTTTGAGACCATTTTATATCTGTTACTGGGATCAAGTTAATGTAGGTCGTATTGTGAGGTGAAGGCGCTACTGATCAAAATTCATTGGTCTATGAAATCTACCTTCTACTGGTTTGTTATTCAACTGCAAAATGTTAGTTAGTTCGTGAGTAACCAGTCAAGTCTCCACAAACTCATTAATTTGAAAGTGCATTCATTATTTGATGCTGTAAATCAGTACGTTATCTTTTTTTAGGTTGACGCGCGTTTACGTTCGAATGGAGTGGTGGTATTTAAAATTCAATTAGGTGCTTGCGTAGCTGGGATGAATGTGGTAAGCATATCAATGAAGACAACAATAACACGTTTTTCGTCTCACTTTTATTCAGATATTATCGGCCAGTCACATGAAATAATGGCTTAGTCATCATTATTAATAATTTCCTTTATTTCAGTTACAAATTAGAGAGTACTTAGAATATTTTACGACTAACAAACCTTCATTTTTAACTTACGTAAGGGAGGTTGTAAGGTTATCATACTTTTGTAACTCTGATATTGAAGACAATTTATCTACATAATTTGGTCTATAAACATTTGTTCACCGATTTCCTAAGTGTATTTAAGTATTAGTTAAACTTCATTATGTTCATCCATAATGCTTCTCATGTTAAACATACATTGCTGTCTGAAGCTAATAAAAAGAACACAGACGTCAGCGAAGAGATATTTCTCAGTCAAACGGAGTGAAAATTACAAGTATTCTTGCCGATTTTAAGCGTTTACATGTTGAGCTGAACAGTAGAGTTCTAAACTATAGCACACTTTTCCAGAGTTTGTCAACTGCCATTTTGCTGTATTTTTAAACAGTTTGATAACCATTAGTTGCCATATTTAATGTTGTGTTTGAATCGACGGAGGACATCTGTAGCCTAAGATGTGGATGTTCATAGCTTACTTGAGAATTTGTTTGGTTTACAGTGTCGCTTATTGTTAAATAGTTTTACTAACTAGGTAGTCTAATTGAAAAAAGCAATGCAAAGGACTATAAATAATTAATAAAACTCTCTTCAGATGAGAAAATCAATATGCTGTAGGCATTGAAACCATTTGAATAAAATAGTGACTTAACTTCATAACGTGATGTTTTGACTCACTGTGCTTTGTGTTTGATATCAGGATTTAATCTTTAGTAAGTCTTGGTCGCAGCTTTTGTACTTGTGCCACACATTTTATCAGTACCTATCGCATGCACAAATTTATCAGAACTAAGAACTTGATAAGTACTTCACTTATAATCCATTGAGGTGATTACATTTACTTATAAACTATAAAGTCAACTGGTCATATCACCAGGAGTTTCCAACCTTTAAACGCCACTCCCAAGTAATCTATATGTATTTCTGCATGGATTATTCTAAATGATATACATTAATAAGAAATATGTTATAAATAAATGTTATTTATTATAGTTCAATAGTTGTTCGAATTCCAAAATTTCTCTTTCCTTTCAGGGTGATTTCTACGGTTTTTCTAATGTGTTACTAGTCTGTACAATCGAAGGTGACAGTAAGTTAGTGGACACATTTCAAATTTTGAGTTTTATTCACCAGGTTTTACATTAATTAAATTTAAAATACAAATATGTTTAAATCAGCGCTGACTAGGTTTCAAAGTAGCGTAGTAACGTATTAATATCCGCAAGAAAAAGCATTAAAAACTATAACACAGAAAAGTTCATTGTCCATAAATTGTTTGATACACGAAACTCTAGTAAGTGAAGTACAATTTATGACGGTCAGGGCTCAAAACGCGTGCTAACCAATATTACTGGACGGTATAGACGTTTGAATCTTAACATAACAACTTCCCGGTAAAAGTTACAACAAGTTAATCTTTGGTAATGTCTTCGCTTCAGTAGGGGATATAGACTGTGATTCCCTCAGTGGCCACAAGAGTTGGAGAATTATATGAACGATAAGGATACTGATGTTCGAGTTGGATAAAGACACGAAATTCTGATATGAGTTTATATGGCTGATAGGAATAATAATTCAGCAAATAGAGAGTTTGATACGGGATGGTTACAAGTAACTCATCTTAACACCAAATCCCAATAGTAATTTCTGATCACTTGTGAATCTCAAGAACCTGTGAAAATAAAGATAGAGACAGATTGGTCCGAATCGGTAGGAAAGATAAACTTTTAATATACTAAAATACATAATGAAAGTTGTGTGAGTGACATGATATGATTATGAGCAATAATTTGTGCTCGAAACGTCATCAGTTAATATTACTGTACAACATTATGTGATTTATCAGAATAAAAATCTTATATATAATGGAGTTATACTCTGCCACAGTGCCCAAGTTTTATACTTATTATCAATAGATGACAGCTTAGTGGAACACGAAGGTAAAAAAAACTGGCTTTTTCCGACTGAAATAAATAAATCGTCTGATTACAGAGTAAATATTACTTCTTATCCTGATGTTAGTATTCCTCAGTGAATGGAAAACACAACAAGATTCTTCTAACTAACTTTCACTGTTTAATGTTAATTTTATTAGCCAAGTAGTAGATTGAATTTTAAGTTAACTAATGCATTCAGAATTAGTCAAAGAAACAATTAGAGTGAATTTAAATATTTGTGCTGAATGACTTTCATAAATCAGGTGAAAGCTGTAGTTTTAACTTACTTGATAATTTTATGAGTAGACGCTGGAAGTATGACAATAGTAAGAAGATGGAGATATGAGTAAAGTTAGATCAGAAAGGAATTATGGATGACAAGACAAAATACACGTCTTATTCTCTACATGACCGATGATGATTCCTCGATTGAAAGATGAAGCACCTAGAATAGCCACTTCCAATTGTATCTACCAATTCAACTGAGCTTGTGGAGCGAGTTATATCGGCCGTTGCTCTAGGAACTTGATTTTTCGTGCTCGAGAACATCTACCAGTGTGGTTAAATAAAGGTGTAGTTAGAAGCATCAATCGCTTCATATAAGACCACCTGGTCCAAACTGGCCATAAAGCCAGCTAGCATTGAAGAGTCCTTCTCCATTATCTATCGGGTACCAAACAAATTGACAAAAACATCGAGGTACCGCATGCTTCAAACAGCAGAGGCTATCGCAATTCGCCTGAGACAATCGGTGCTCTGTGTTCAAAAGAAACAGGTTCAGCCGCTGCTACTGCCCTAGCCTTCAGTAGAGACTATAAATTCATGGATTTGTATTATTATCTTTCCTAGTTTTTCTGATATTCACTGTATACTTATGTTGATGCCATTGAACTGCAATCCACTGATATTATTGATTCGATGTTATTTAAACATTAATGTTGTTCATAACACTAATTCTTTCATTCACTATAATGTATATACAATTGTAGAACCTGATGACGAAGTTATCGAAAAGAGTATGCTTTGTTCAGCAACCATTCTTCTGAAAAACATATATGTACATTCCCTGTCTTCTTTGGAATTTTGAAGATGTTCGCCGACATTTGTCCAGTTAGACTGTTCATTACATCTATGTTTGTAAAATATAGTACCATTGTGTGCTTCTTTCCTCACTGTGTTAGCTTGTTTGGCAGCTTGAACGGATACACTTCTGTTCTGAGTTCTACTTTGATCTATCAATAATCAATCAATCAGGTACGAATGACAGTAAATACAGTGAGATATCTGAATTGAATATCGAGTAAGACTGAAAATATCATAAGATAAATAGTGGTCTATGAACAGAATAACAACTTTATTCAATAAAAATACACCGTATACTCTTTCCACAGAAACAAAAACTGTACATTGTCATTGTTAAAATAACTCATTCGTTTTGGTTGCATAAGGTTCAAAACAGACCAATAAAATCACTTTCCCTAAAAGCCACATAAAAACACAAAACTTCAATTTCGCAACATGTGTTGATCTCGTTTGTAGCTGATTTCTGTTTTACATACATTCAGATTTAATTGTATCAAAGCATTTAGCCATTAAGTAAAATCTGTTATTACATAGTACCTTCAGAATATTTTATGCTTACATAAAAGTTCACCTATTTTAACGCATACACAGTATTAAAGCGTAGTTACCAAGTGGTTTGGAAGTAATGTATTAAACGAGATTCTAACTAACTAACAAACGGAAGTCGGCGTTTACACTAAACCGCATTAGTTCAAGCCACATATAAACGAAGACCGAAAAAATTATCTAATGAACATTGGCATTTCTTCTTACAGCATAGAGGATGAAAAGAAGTGAATATGTTAACGACACCGGGAATGATTCTGAGCCGTATCACCGTGTATCGAAGCAGTGATAAATAGCATTCTGGAAACGGTAACCAGGGAGTCTACGTTACCTTTAGTAGCTGCGATTATCAGTCAATAATTTCAATGACGCTGGTGTAAAAAATCAGTAAACTAAGCGCAATGTTAAAAAAAGAACATGAGCGCTTTAGCCGAGAAAATCTGCAGCGATTTCACCTACTACAGCTGAACAATGGTAGGAAAATTGTATATAATTACTATCGTAAAGCTGTGGTAATTAAAATCTCTGAAAAGGAGTATCTTTGCTGAATTACTTGTTTTATTTCTCAAAAACAGTTTTTGTTCTCCCGTCCTTCAAATGAAAGGGATGATGACTTTATTTCCTTACTAGATTAAATATACTAGACTTTGAAGATCTGCTGTAAATTTAGCAGGCAAATATAAACGAGGGCTATGAATATGTTCGTAAGCAGAATATCACATAAGCTTACCTCAAAATCTAGCTAAATGTCATTACCAGTTTAAAGTCACTCAGAAATTAAGCAATGTGGTACTCTACAGTTTTACCCGGCTTGCACATGATCAATAAAAGTAGAATGATACTGATATTTTAAAAATATCCTAGTTGTTGATCCTGTCTGTGTAACTTCAGTTGACTTAAGTGGTAGAATGGTGCATTTGAAGTGTCTTCCAACCTGGTTTATTGAAGAACAAATCTTTCTGTTTGGTTGTAATCACCATACTCATTGAAATTTATCAACTGGTAAAGTTTGGAATTTTCTTCTTAAGTATTTGTGGACTTTTGTTGACTTTCGATATGATGTTGTCATTCTTCATTTAACTGATCCTCAAACTGAATGGAAGATCTTCTTGTGGGTAAACTTGGGCACTGTGGTAGTAAGTAATTCCATATTAGTTTGTTTATTAAATGTATCACACAGTGAAATAGTATTATTTACTGGATGACGTTTCGAACAAAATTTATTATTCATTATCATATCAATTATAGGGATGGGATAGGATGACAGTTTTAAAATCTAATGTAACAGAGTGAAGGGAGGGAGAGATGGATAACAGATGCTTTCTTTATCGAATCAACTGCAAACACGTGTAATAGGAATGATTCAACACCTGTCACAGATATCTGGAAAATTCTGCTACCCCTAAGGCAAATAAGAGGGAACAAAGAAGACTATTAAACTCAGATTTCGAAGTCGTGTGTTTATAATTGATATGATTATAAACAACAAATTTCGTTCGAAACGTCATCCAGTAAATAATACTGTTTCACTGTGTGATACATCTAATAAACAAACTAATATGGAACTTCTTGTGGGAAGGCTACACTTAGAGTTCAATAAACTCGTCTGAGGACCTTGTCTTCTCAACTGACTGTGACTCTAGTGCTTCACTAGGTCTCGTAAAATAGTTATCTAATGTTAACCCAGTTTTATTTAAATGATATCTTGAAGTGGTTTATAAAACATAGTGACCTAAGGATTCAGGGATTCTTATCAAACTAATAAAACAGTTGAAATATTACTTATTGTCCAATATACATTCTTTTGCTTTCTTTCAATATTCTTTAGTATATTGTCATTCTTTACTTCAACTGTCAAAAGAACATTCGAATTCCCAGTCTTCTGAAGATATATTACGTCAGTTAATTGCTAAAAGACAGGTAATTGAGTATTGTTTGATAATCTGGCTTTTTAGAATAAATCTTCTTAGGGTATTGCATGTCCCATCGGAGTGTATTTCAAGTTATTTGTTAGTTCTTTCACTGTATCATAGTAGTCTGAATTAGTGTAACAGAAAGATAACAAAATTGATATATTGGTATATTTCATATTCTGAGCCTATGAGTAGAACATGGAAGCTATATTTACCGCTATTAAACTGTTTTATGAGGTAGCTATTATAAGATTTTAGATGCTGCTGAAAAGCCGTTGACCTACATCGCAACATTTTGACATCAATCGATTATGTGTACATGAACTTTGGAGGAAATTCACATTTTGTTTCGATATCCAAATCTGTATCAAAAAATTTCAAACTATTCAGGTCACGAATAGTTACTTGCATAGTTGCAGCATGTATGGAAACTTGTAAGGCCTAAGAGCCAGAT
Source organism: Trichobilharzia szidati (assembly GCA_944472155.2). Taxonomy (NCBI): domain Eukaryota; kingdom Metazoa; phylum Platyhelminthes; class Trematoda; order Strigeidida; family Schistosomatidae; genus Trichobilharzia; species Trichobilharzia szidati. Next base: position 50,833,943 of record OX235271.1, on the reverse strand, counting down.
TGACTAATATCTAGTATGCGATTCCTGTTTACCAGTTTGCGATCGGAAGACACTCGTGATGCTCAGCATTTCACCCTGCCCTTCTTTACATTTGTCTGACGCGGCCGTTTAAGGTAGAAAATTTGAAAGGCTGACTGTTTTTGACCACAAGTGGCTACTTTCTATCTCCTGGATTACGTGATTTAATATGGTAAGTGTTACTTAAGGAGGGAAAGACAATCTGTGAGTTTGTGAAGCGGTATCGATTGAGATGACTAGCGCACGTGTTGCACATTCCTGACCACAATATTTCTATACGAATAATGTTAGCTTACATAGGATTACATTGGAAAAGAGTTAGGGGCAGTCAAACTAGAATTTGGCATCAGTGCATGAAATCTTTGACTGCTGGTTTGAACCAGTCATGTAGAGAAGTGTAAACTGTCTGGCTGGGGTCCTCAAATCGTTGGCTGGAAACTGCTGGTGACGTGGCTCAAGATCGGTCTCGGTAGCGTGAATGCATTCATTCTCCACCAGATCCTAATCTCCTTTGGTTCTCTCTATTCCCTATGCACCTATTCGTTCTCCCGTACATTACTGTTCACTATAGCTTGCATTTTTTTTCACTGTGCCTATGTATTTGCTGTGTGAACATTGTCAGTCTTAACCTCTGCGCTTTGTTGCAAGTTTTACGTGAAACTCAGTCTATCAGTTTTCTGGTTATGGTTTTAAGAGGTATAGAAGAAACTATAATAAATAACGAATTGATCAATTTATTGGTACAGATAAATATTCACCGAGTTATATGCATCGTTGTAAGTGATCAGTATCGTTCACATAAAAAGGAACAACGCAGTGAAATGATACAAGCTTAGCCCAGAACTGGTGGAGCCAATTTATTAGAATTATGTATGTATATATATATATTATATATATATGGTGTGTGAAAGCTCATGAAGATATAGGTAACTAGATAAAACTACTTTACCTCCGTAACTTTTAAAACTCAAACAGAACGGACTTATTTGCAAAGTAAGATCACCAAGATTAAGTGAAGAGAGTTCTGCTTTAGGGTACACTTGAAATTTAAGAAATTACTAACAAATGTGGGGATGGATGAAAACAAAGTGGAGTTTATGGGAGGCGGTTGTATTTCCAGCGCAGACTCCTAACTAATTTATTTATTTTTTTATATTTTTTATAACAGCTTGATGCCACGCCGTATTTTCAGTACAGGTATGGAATTTTCAGCATGGATATCGGTAGACCAAATTTTGCAGGCCGACCATAGATACCGGGTGTGCGTCGGCAGGGGATCGAACCCCGGATCATGTGCATGGTCGGCGAGAGTCATAACCACTGTGCCACCGACGCACACAAAAGCCCGTCGCGAGCAGGATTCGAACCTGCGCGGGGAGACCCCATTGGATTTCGAGTCCAACGCCTTAACCACTCGGCCATCGCGACTCTGCATTAATTCAGCATTACTGAAAACTGTTTAAAGTCAAGTTATTTAACGTGCCTAAAGAAACTATATCCTAATCACATTTAATGAATATATGAACTAATGGAGTCATATTTTAAATAAATTCATTTGCTAGACAAACGGATAGTGTGTTGCAAATATCTCAGGAGTCAGATTTCTTACCTATTGACATTCGTTAGTTATAAGTGTCTACAATTTCCATAGCAGGAATATCACTTTGGAAGTTTGAATCCTTAGCAGTGGGTTTTGTGTGTCCTAGATCATTTTGTCAACTGCTTCCGAATATTGGACATCGATTCGTGATGCCTAGTGGAGAGATATCTCGTGGTGTGGTGACCACATTTCTAACTGAATCAGCACTAGAGACTATTTAACATGACACTTTTTACTTCCTAGTGAACCTTTCACCGCACTTCGCTACTTTTAAAAGTTGGGAGCAGTTTCAATACATCTCTGACCACTACTTTAATTCACATAAGTTGAGTTACATATATTTAACAGTATATTTTTGCCATTTTGCACTCTTTCTGATTAACTCAATGGCTTATCTTCCCTCCAAACATAGAATTTACTTTTAGAAATCCAGAATATTACTGAAAATATTCGTTTAGGACAGCTAAGCAATACAGAAATTCGTCAATCCCACCTCAATATAGTTCATGTAAGTGTATATGTATTCCTTTACTCATTTT